>CM024755.1:14762913-15010429 GCA_014218235.1 Colocasia esculenta | reverse complement strand
CAGTCAACGACACCTTACCTGGACGCCAACAAGTCAACGGCCACCCCTGGCCGCCAACTCCAACTCAACTGCAGCAGGTCCTATTTCATTCAGGACCAAACCTGCACCTCACCTGAGCAAACCACACATCCAAACCACACATTCCACACAACCAACTCACACTGGCCTCACAACGGCCATCACAACCATTACACACATGATCCGCATGGATCCGAAAAGCACGCGACGTTACAGTTTTGACCAACATGTCATCGACGTAGACCTCCATATTGTGCCCAATCTGCTGCTCGAACATCTTGTTGACCAACCGCTGGTATGTTGCGCCAGCGTTCTTCAGACCGAACGACATCCTGGTGAAGTAGTAAAGGCCGAGGTCGGTGACGAACGTTGTGGCGTCCTAATATGGGGGATGCATGCTGATCTGGTGGTAACCAGAGTATGCATCCAAGAAGTTGAGGAGCTCATGCTCGGAAGTTGCATCCACCAACTGGTCGATGTGCGGCAAGACGAAGTTGTCCTTGGGCGTAGCCTTGTTGAGGTCCTTGTAATCCAAACACACTCGCCATTTGCCATTGGTCTTGCGTACGAGGACTACATTGGAGATCTATCTGGGGTATTGAGCTTCTCAGATAAGCCCAATAGCTCGACTTTTGACGACGTGATCCTAAATTACGGTCTGCCGTTCGCGATTGACGGGTCACCGTCTTTGCTGGACCGGTGGTATTTTTGGGTCCAGACGAAGGTGATGCGTCATCACCTCCGGAGGGATACCAGGCAGCTCATCATCCGACCACGCGAACACGTCCAAAATTGGCTAGCAAGAAAGCCTTTTAGCGTTGTTGTTCGGCTTCTAGAAGCAATGCGCCAATATAAAGGACGTGCTCGGGGTTATCGTCCACCCGTACAGGAAGCAGGTCCTCGGTTGGAGTTTCTCGGCTGGTGGAAGGCTGGTCGGCGGTGCTGGTGGGGCCTCTGGGTCAGCGACGGGCCGCTTGTCCCTCAGAGAAAGGACATAGCACCGTCGGGACTCCCGTTGGCTGCCAAGCACTTCACCGATGCCACAAGAAGTGGGGAACTTCATCTTCTGGTGGAGAGACGAGGGTACTGCCTTGATGCAGGCAATTAGGCCCCTGCAGAGGATGGCGTTGTACCCTGGCATGCTTCGAATAACCAAGAAATTTACCATCTTGGTTACGTTCTTCGGAGCCGTTCCCAGGGTGATCGGAAGGCGTGCTCGTCCCATGGGATGGACCGAGACCCCAGAGAAGCCGAACAACGGCGATTCCACTGGGGTGAGCTGGTTGATTTTTAATCCCATCATCAAGAAGCAATCGTAAGCCAACACGTCAGGGACGCTTCCATTATCCACCAAAATTTGACGCACAATACAGTGATTGATGGTGGCCGAAACGACTAGCGCATCAGTGTGTGGAGTTGAAACTCCTACAAGATCATCGTCCAAGAAGGTTATGGCCTCCTTTGGACGGTGTGTGAGCAGGGCTGGGGGGATAAGGGCTTGGACGAGGTGCCAGAGGCCTCTCCACCAAATGCACTCGCCGAGCGTAGTCGTGTCAGCTCTGACTGCCTTCTCCGCCTGCGCCGAAACCGCCCGCGATCACATTCATCTCCTGCCCATTTGGCTTGTTGTTAATGGGCTGCTTGGGGGTTCGTTCTTGGCATCTTGGGCGGTCTTCATTACGGCGCACGTACCATCCAAGATAGCCGCACTTGATTAGGGACTCGATCACGTCCTTGAGTTGGCAGCATTCGAAGGTGTCGTGGCCATGGTTGCGATGGAAGCGACAGTACTTGTCTTGGTTGCACCTGCGGGGATTAGAGCGCATCCTGGGTGGCCACTGAACATACTGCTCGTCCCAGATTTCGGCCAGGATCTGCTCGGGGGCCACGGTGAGAGGGTTGTATTCAATGAAGGGGCGTGGTCGGCGCGGCGAGTCCCCATTTTGCCGGCCCTTCTTCCGCTCACGGTCGGAACCGTTATCGAAAGGCCTCTTCCTGTCCTATACGGCTTGCTCTATTCGATCGGCCGCCAAGCTCTCTTCGCAAGCGACATGACGTTGGGCGGTGGAGAGGAGCTCGGCCAACGTAGCGGGCTACTGGACTCCCAGCTTCCTCTGGAGGAAACCATCGTGAGTGCCTTGGATGAGGGCACTGGTGGCCAAGGGAACGTCTAGGCGGGGGATGCAGAGCGCTTCAGTCCGGAACCTTTTGATGTAGTCCCAGAGCGCTTCCCCTTTCTTCTGTCGGACGGACAGAAGTGAAGCTGTCGTGCACGGCTGTGATTTCCACCCAGGAAGTTGTCCCAGAAGGACTTCTTCAACTGGTGGAAAGATGAGATGGAGCCTGCGGGGAGGGTTTCGAACCATGCCCGCGCAGTCTCCTTTAAGGTGGCCGAAAAGGCCCGGCACTTGGCCGCAGCCGATGCTCCGTGGAACACCATGTGCGACTCGCACCCGTGGATGTGATCCGCCGGGTCGGAGGTACCGTCGTAGGGCACGATGGTAGGCAGAGGCAACTTTGGAGAGACCCGGGCTTCCAGGATCTCCGCGGTGAATGGGGAGCGGAAGTCCAGGTCATCATCCCTAAGAGTCTTGCCTTTTGCCTTCTGCCTTCTAGACCACAGCATCCATGCGGCGCTCAAGGTCGACGACGCGGCGGAGGCGTCTGGCCAGCTCCTGGTCGGAGTGCACAGAGCCCTCGCACCTTGACCCATGGGAGTTGGCAGCGACGATGGAGTGCAGAGGGGATGACGCCACCGCAGATCGGCGAGGGGAGTGCTCTTGCCTTTCAGGGGTCCGACGGCTGACGGAGCTCTTCGTGAGTGCCGGGCCGACTCCTCTCGTCGTTCCTGGCGGGGCGACGGAGCGGGGGGTTGTCGTCGTGATGACTCCACCTGCTGCTCCGACGGAGGGGGCACTATCAGGGCCGGCTGCCTAGCCAATTGAGCCTGAAGGCCCTGACAGACGCCCACGAGCTGCTGAACTTGGCCTTGGAGTTCCGCTACCTCCTAGGGCAGTGGCCAGAGTACCGGCTGCAGGTCCATTGTCAATCACCCCAGCGGGGGGAGTGTTGTCGTTGGCAGGAAGGGCTTGATCGGGTGAGCCCGCGCGTGATTGGCGAGACCACATCGCCCTGCTGTCGGGATTCTGGTGGGAGGTTCGTCCGCGAGCCATGGATGCTGTCGTTCCCATAGACGGCGCCAATGAAGAGACGTGATTTAAGTGTGTCTCCCAAAAGATATTGCCCCCATGCTTGGGATTTTGTCCTTTAAAAGGGCCCTCTTGGGAGAAGAGGTGATGCTCTTGTTGATAAGCACACACTTATTCTCATTATCTTTCAATATGGGACTAAAGAATACCTTTACACAGCCCCCCCCCCCCCCCGATAAGGATAAGGGTGTGCAGGTCTCATGAAGATGAGACGCTCGGGTAGGGCGCATGGCCTCTTGTTCGTTCCACAGACGACGCCAAAAATGTGATGGTGTTTTCCTGTTTGGGCCTGAGCCAAATGGGCCTCCACTGAAGAGAGAGGGAAGACGATTGCCGATGCAGACGAAGGCCTGTAAATCAGAAAAGGATCAGGGGCCCGGTTGGAGAACCGGGGAGAACCCTCCGATGCCTAAGTCAGACAAGACTGTAGAGAGGCTTGGAGAAGAGGATTCGCTGGTGTGTGTCTCGCACGAGGGCATGTGTGATGATGGTTGCGTCCCCTTGTATGGGGATTTACCTGTGCCTTTTATAGATGAGGGAGATGAAGAGTCCAGACAGGGTCTCTCCCATAATGATTGAGGGGACGCGCTTGTTCAGTTTCCTAGGCGAGGAGCTGTCCGTTAGAGGCGCATGTTGGGATCCTTTGCGGTTTAGTGCCTTGTTGTGAGACGCGTGTCGCGCCGCCTTATTAACTGCCTGGGAGGCAAACAACCGCTTTGAGGGCCCTTGGCTGGGGGATATCGAACAGGGCTTCTACTCGGTGGCCAGCTATGCTGCTCGGTGCTCAGATGCGTAGTTGTGCTTGGTAAGGCTGCTCCAGAGGTCCGCGCAGACCCTGCTCGGCAAGCTTGCAACTTTGGCTGAAACAGGTCACAAGGTGCCTAGAGACCACTTTGGAGACCTTAAGACGTCTTGGTGGCTGGAACGTGTTTGGAAGCCTTGCGCTGAACCCAAGGACACGTGACACGCTGCCTGAAGGCCACACCAGCCCACTGAATCATTATGGGCCGCGATGGGACATGATGGGTCTTGCAGACCTAGGAGGCTAAAAATAGCCACCACAATATGTAAGTACACCTAGCTATTATTTGCTACTTATCTTACTTGGTTTTGATTGAAAATATATCAATTGATCCTTTCTTAATCTTCTTATGTAATTACAATAATGACGTATATACTCCTAGAGTCTATCTTATATATTCTTAAACTTTAGAAATTAGAATGATAATATGGGGGTATGTATGATAATATGATGAAGCCGATGGTATAATTAGAGTTTAACAGGAGCCTTGGGTGTATTTGTAATTATGAGAAGATGTTCGGATCCAATTTAGTGCGTTGTTGGCTCTAAAGGATAATCTTATTGGATCACTTGTCGGTGCCGGGTGCGGGACGTCACACCCATCGCCCAAAACCAGGGTCGGAACGTGGCATCCAGTTCCCGTCGCCTCCTCCTTCCCCGGCGCGCAGAGAGAGAGAGAGAGAGACGAGAGAGAGAGAGAGAGAGAGAGAGAGATAGAGAGAGGGAGGGGGGAGAGAGAGAGAGAGAGAGAGAGAGAGGCCGCGATGGCAGTGGCGATGTCGTGAGCGGAGAAGCCGGTTGATCGAATCGCGGTTCATCTTCCGTCTGCTTCTTCCCTCTTCCGCCGGCGACCCTCGCTCTCCCTGATCCAGCGGCGTACTTCCGTCCGGAACTCAGATCCCGAGGTCCATCCTCCCCATTCTGCACAATTTCCCAGTTTTTGTATTCCATCTTCGATCCCTGTTGTCAGAAGATCTTGGATCCAGTCGAGGCCGTGGTGTTGTGCGCAGTGTTTAATCCCTCCATTGCGGGTGTTTACTCCCATTTTATGATTCTGATCCATTCTCAGTTTTGTTTCTCTTTTGGTGTTAGGGTTTCAAGTGATCCTGCCGGGGAAGTGAGGAGGAGGGGTGGAAAATGCTGACCAAGTTCGAGACGAAGAGTAACCGGGTGAAAGGGCTGAGCTTCCACAGCAAGAGGCCATGGATCCTGGCGAGCCTGCACAGCGGGGTGATCCAGCTGTGGGATTATCGGATGGGCACACTTATTGACCGGTTCGATGAGCACGAAGGCCCCGTCCGTGGCGTGCACTTCCACGCATCCCAGCCACTTTTCGTCTCCGGAGGTGCCTGCCTTCGCTTCACTCTAAATTTCCAGTCCCCCAAGTTCCTTGACCGATCGCTCCTTTACCTTTAGTTTTGACATTTATCTATCTTTTTCCACTAAAATTTGCGTAAGCAATGTGAATTGTCAGTGGATCCTAAAAGGCTCTTTTGTTGTTTAGATGGATTTTGCACTTTTCCGCTGCGACATTTTGAAATTAGTGGAGAGAATATCTTTTTCCGTTCTTCTACTTTCTGTTCTTGTGGCTTATATTCGCAAGCTGTCACCTGTAATTCGCATTTGGGGTCTCGGAGAGGGCTCAGACGCCATTCGTTGTGGATCAATCCCCTGTTCAACATACTCTGAGCAAGAGTACTTGTCTAATCTACAAATGGGAAAAGAAGGAAGAGAGATAGGGGAGATAGGAAAGCTACTGGGAACTATAGAAATCCATTAGAGTAGAAACTTCCAATCTGTTACAATTCTTCCACTCCCTCTCCATGTATACCCATCCGCCTAAAAAACAGAGAACAACTTTCTCAAAAAAACAGACTTCCATAACAACTTTCTTTTGGGACTTAAAATTCATATTTCAGAAATAGCTTAATCGTTTAATACTTTTATTTATACCCCTGATATCTAACACTACCTAACAGATTTATACTTCACAGCACCTCATGATTACCATCTGTTGATATTGCTAGCACTCTCATCTATAAGATCTGCCATTAGATTGCTCGTTGTCCTAATGTGTCGTTAGATTCATGATAAATAGCAATCATGACCAGGAGGTTGTGTAGCTACATTGTGATTGTTTTGAAGACAGGTAGGTTTTCCTTTCTTTTTCTTTTTGATTGTGAACAAATAGCGTTCCCGAGGATCAACTGATAAGTCAACCAGCTGATGAATTAATGATGCAAATGGATTTACTGATATAGGTTTTACCTGGATGCTAACTTCTTGTATGCAGCCTAGTCTTTACTGTTGTGTCATTCTTGATGGTTTCTTTCTGCTGCAGTTCAATTATAGTGCATCCAAGGTTTGTCATATCGGATCTCGGCTTCGTCTCGAGAGGGTCAAAGAGAAAAGATCTCGGAGAGATCTTGGTAAGATCTCGGGAGATCAAGATAACATAAAAGTGTGGATCACATAGGTTCACATAGATAATTCCTCAAGGAACATAGATAATTACATTCATTCTCAAATCTCAACCATGGATGACACAGGTTCACATATATCATACAACAAGAGTGTGGGAATTGGGATGTGCATTTTCATTTTTCTCTTCATAGGATTTTACATTAGCATAAAGACATTTAATTCATGACATGGGAACCCATGGCAAAATATCTTATTTATCTGAATATCACAGTGGACCATGACTAAGACTTAGTTGTCGTTAGTAGGAGAGTGGCTCCCTGGAAAAGTCATATGCACGTTTGACTTTTTTCACCAGATTTTCAATTTTTAGTGTTTTATTAGGTTTATTTGAATTATGAAATTTTTAGATAAGTCAAATTATGAGAGATTAGAAAAACACTATTTGATGGAATTATCAAAATCACGATTTTCTTCTTGGACGAGAGAGTTGACTTTTTATTGGTAAGAGATTTTTTTTTTTGATATTTTAGTAGATTCAAATGCGGGGTACTTTCTTATTTACATGTAATCTCTTAAGTAATGAAACTACAAATACTAACATTTACTTAAATAATATTCAGGTAAATAAGGGGATCTTCACAACCCTACCTGAAGAGGATCCTAACCCTGACTACTCATCTCAGCCTTCTCGTTTCTCGGGAAGGGGCCGAGACCGAGATTCTCGCAAGATTGCTTACCATAAGTGCATCTGGAGCATAAGCTACAATTAACCAACACTAGTCACATTGTATCCTATGACAACTGAGACAACAGATACTAAAGAAACTGAAACCCATAGACACACTATACTGTGTTGCTTGTACTGAAGAAAAGAAGATGCCATTGAGCTTCTTATTGGGTTTCCAAGGGCTGGTCTCAGTGCTGAATCTGCTGATACATGGGCTACAAGGGAGAGGGAGCATGTGCCGGCCTCTTAGGAAGGTTTTGGCAGAATTTGCTCAGTTGGGGTTGGGAAGGATTATCTACATGTGATAGTGAAAAAGCTCCTGAATCTGTTGGAGAATGTGGCAAACCATTGGTCATTCAACAACTGTTCTTAGGAATCGTCACACAGCCATTTTTATTAGTGTAAAATATAATCTGATGGAAAGAAAATGGGCTAAACAATAATAGAATGCAATCTTCCTGACCAGACCCTCAACCATAGTGAGAGAATATCAGTTGTGTAGCTGTAATTAAGATTCTATATTTGTGGTATACAGTGAACCAGTACAAGTATATTCATGGTATCTGTAATAGTGTCACACTGTCACCACCGTGACACTGGCCCATTAGCTGGCCACCCATGTCGGTACTCTGCCTCCGAAGCTACGAAAGCTCAACAGGCTTTTGTGCTATCCACTTTTAAAAAAAAATGAAGTATGGCCGAATTGTGTTAATAGATCACACACAGCACTTGGTATTCCCATATTCCACCTGTACAAGGTTTTTTTGCCATGTTTGAAAAATTGAAGAAAATAATGAGATTTACAAAACTTAAAAAAAAGATATTTACAAAGTTTTATGAAATCTTTCTTACTTTTGGTGCGCTAATCTATTGTTGACAAAATCCATATATATCGTACAGCTTTGGAAATCATCAACCTTGTTCTTCATGATGCGTTCTTTTTATTCACTGAAGCAAGACCTGGCTTATTATTTCATCACATGTTCATTAAATGTGTCAAAACATAAAAGTTACTCAAAATTCTCATGGCAGTGCATCACGTGAAGCTGATGGTTTATTTTGCAGGAGATGACTACAAGATAAAAGTCTGGAATTACAAAACTCATCGGTGTCTTTTCACCCTTCTTGGACATCTTGATTACATCCGTACTGTGCAATTTCATAATGAATATCCATGGATTGTTAGTGCAAGTGATGATCAGACCATCAGAATATGGAACTGGCAGTCACGGACTTGCATTTCTGTGCTAACTGGACATAATCATTATGTCATGTGTGCCTCTTTCCATCCTAAAGAAGATCTGGTTGTTTCAGCTTCCCTGGATCAAACAATTCGTGTCTGGGACATTGGTGCTTTGAGGAAGAAAACAGTCTCCCCAGTTGATGATGTTTTACGTCTTAGTCAGATGAACACAGATTTATTTGGGGGCACTGATGCTGTAGTCAAGTATGTTTTGGAAGGTCATGATCGCGGTGTTAACTGGGCCTCCTTCCACCCCAGTCTTCCTCTCATAGTGTCTGGGGCAGATGATCGTCAAGTAAAGCTGTGGAGAATGAATGGTAATCCTCGTTGCATCCCCTTGTGTCAAAGAAATGCTTTTTACAATCTATTTTTCTTGCTTTCAAAGTTCAAAATGGTGTCATTTGGTGGTTATGCAACCATGTGATACATCATGGAATTAGTTTGGACATGTTCTTGTAATACCATCTCTTTCTATCTAGTTTTGTCAGAAAGACCAGGATAGATGGCATGAATTTATTCTTAGAATCTCTCTTGAGTGTTGCAGGAGGGTGACTAAAAATTTGAAGCTTCCACAAACACTTATTAGCAGGAAGATTGTTTGGGTTGGGAGAGGGACCAAACAGTCCACAATAATTTCAAAAGGAAAGTAAGAGAAATGAGATCCACAGAATCTGCACATACAGCTATGAGAGCTGAGGGAAGGTGCTGCAAGTGATAATCCCCATCCCAAAGAAATGGTAGGAGTGAGCTTATCCGAGATCACAATCTAAAATGGTTTGTATGAACATGCAATCAACTACTCCCGTAGGAACCAATCCCCATGCGATCCTTTCTGACGAACAGCTGGTCTTAATCTAATACATAACCATAGAATATATGGCAACTTCAATAATTAGGGGTGAACACGGGTAGGTTCGACCCGGTTCACCCCATTTTTTTGTCAAACCAAAACTGAACCGAGGCCCCTGGCAAACTGGTTCGGTTCGGTTTGAACCGAAAATGGAAAAATAGAGGTTTTTAAGGAGGTGCCTAAGGAAACTCCAATGCACTAACCAACTGTGCCACATGACCTGTTGTGAAATTATACACTATATATATATATATATATATATATATATATATATATATAATATATATCGGTTCAACTCGTTTCACATTGTGAAACTGAACTGAACCAAGGGGGTCCCTTAAACCGAACCTACCCGACCCAAACCGGTCTGTCCGGTTCGGTTTTTCGGGTTGCCTCAAAATAAGAACTGCCCTACCAATAATCCAATTTGTGAATGGCATTTCCAGCAGCTTGCCCTCATCTGCGGTATGTTTGGATTTCAATATAGGTGTGCCAAGGTTTTTCTTCATTTTGACAAATCCTTAATTTTTGCAACATGGACCTCCGTACTCCCCATATATGTAACTCATTACTAGCTTCATTGACATACCTTGTAGGCCTGTACATATGCTTATTTTAGAAAAGTTCCTTTCATTTCTCATTTTCACTATGTCCCAGCATAAAAAGTTGAATATTCTAGAATAATATAATACTTGTTCTTCACATATTTCTTGCAAGAGCAATAATTATCTACCATTTCTCGCATGGAATGATGAGTATAGAAAATCTCTTTTAGATGTGCATTTCCAAACACCAGTTATCAACGTGACATTTGCACATAACAGTTTCATTCTTCAATTTTCGTATTTAAATTTTCTTTCATGTTTTAATCAATCCAGGTTGTCATATTTGGTCGTGTTTTGTCAAAATAACTGAAAGCTTTTTAAGTATGATCTGCATGTGCCACTGAAGTGGGTGAAACTAAAGTGTTTATATCATTCATGGGTGCAGCTAAGTCCCCAAGAGCTAAGTTTCAGTGCATAGAAAACAAGCAAAGTTCATATGTTGGGATTGCTTATGGATGAGGGAAGAGTCAAGGTTGAGAGGAACTCTTTTTCTATGGTGAATAGGAACTTTCAGTTTTGATTGTACTTCCTCTGTTTGGTAGTAGGATCTGCTGAATTTTGTAAAAGAACAGGCATAAGTATGATATAAAAGACAAATAAACATCCTTAGAAGAAGAGAATATTCATATGTTAAACATACTTCAAGTAACTTGTAAACATTGACTTAATATTATTCTAAACAAGTAAAGACACATTTGATTAAAAATAAAATTACAGTACTAAATATGAAATATAATGTTAATATAGAAACATAATTGGTTGGATAATAACAGGAGAGAATGACCATCTTCCATTTGTGTTCTTATTTTTAATCAGGTGGTTAAATGGATATCCGTGCATTGGTTGTTATATTCAGATAGATACCCAGAAATTGGAAGTTTATTGAAGCAGATCTGGATTATATGCAGATTTACTAACAACCCTAAACATTTACATAAGTAGTCAGATACTGAAGGACAACTTTTTTTTTTTTTGGGAAAGTGGGTAGCACCACATGTATATATTATACTGAAGGACAACTTGACAAAGGAATTTGCATTAAAGGACCTTGGTCGGCTCTAACTAGTTCTGTGGTATAGTGACAATATCTAAATAAATCATAATCATTTTTCAGCAGAACTATGCTAGACCTATTCAAAACAATTGGAAAGTGATGTCCACCAACCGATATGCGTACATGTCCAAATCATAACCCGAGTTCTTTTTGTGGGCGTAGGATAAGAGATTCTTCCTAAGGGAGGCATGTGCCAGCAATTTAGGGACAGACTTTTGTGTATATCACTTACCTGATCTTGTATTAGCTTTGGAGTATCATAAATCCCTTTATGGAGGCTCCAAGAGCTTCACACTTGTGGCAGTTTATTATATTCCTAGGTACACAAGCTAGTTAAGTCAGGAGCTGTTGTTATCTAAAGATGATTGCATGAGAGTCTAGGGATACTATATGCCAGTTTGACAGATCCCAAGGATGATAGAAGGCCACAAGATATTGTGCTTTTATTGGGAGAAACCTAGTGGAGTAAGAAACAAATACTATGTGTGGGGTCCAGTTCTAAAGCAGAACATAGGTACTGCCTATTGAAGCTATTATGGCTGAAACTACTTCTTAAAGAACTTGGACTGGAATTAGAGCTTCCAACAAATTTTACTGTGGCTAGAAGGTTGACAGTAAAATTACTTTGCTCACCAATGGGCAGCCATCCTCTTATTTCCCTTCTTGCAGAGGCCTAGATGGGGGGACCCTCTTTCCTCTCTTTGTTTGTTCTGGTGGCTCAATTATGAGCAATATGTGGCAGAGAGCTCGGGAGGAGGGGATTTTGACGGGCTTTCGTCCGACATCTTCAGCGATCTCCATCACCCACCTACACTATGTGGATGACACCATTCTATTTCTGGCAGATGAGGATCAACAACTACTAAACACAAAGTTAATGTTGGAGGTGTTGTAGGAAGTTATAGGGCTTAGGGTTAACTACAAAAAAAGTCTTATGGTTAGGTTTAACATGGAGGATCATGACATCGGGAGAGCAACTCACATTTTGGAGTGTCAGGTTGGGAGCTTCCCCTTCACATACTTGGGTCTTCTTCTGTCCCCGGGGCCAATACGGTGTAGGGACTTGTAGGGAGTTATTTAGAGAATTGAGAACAGACTTGCAAGATGGAAGGCAAGACTACTTTCTTATGGAGGTCGGCTAGTGCTGTATAGGTCAGTTTTGGATAGCTTGCCCATATATTTTATGTCTATTTTCAGGGTACCCAAATCAAGGATGGCAAACTCGGTTTCGGTTCTGGTTTCGACTAGGTCTGAAACTGAAACCATTTCGGTTTCGTTTCGGCCGGTCTTGGGCAGCCTTATGGGAGCCGGTTTCGGCCGGTTTTGGTCAGTTTTGGACGGTTTCGACCAATTTCGGTTTGGTTTTGGCCGGTTTCGGCCGAAACTAATTAAAATATTATTTTTTCAATTTTGAAATTGCTATAGTACTTTGACCCGGTTTCGATTTCAGCTGAAACTGCCAACTATGACCCAGAATGGTGGCTAACAAGTTAATCATCATGCTAGATTTTTTTGGCATGGAAGTGGGGGAGCAGCTAGAGGATGGCGAGATATTGTTTGGAGTAGAATTTGTCAACCCAAGGAAGTAGGTGGGTTGGGTATCTAGAATATAAGAAGTTTCAATGTAGCCTTTCTATGCAAATGGTTGTGGAGACTTGGAATAGAGGATGGGGGTTGTGGTGGCATATGATCATTGTAGCGGCCTTGGATACTTATGCCCAAAAAGACTCCACATTTAGATCTGTCTCCCGTGAACCAATTATACTCTCACCAACGATATCACATACGTGTCTGATAAGAATATAAAAGACAACCACAATAGTATAAAGATACATGATATGTACATGATCTTATACACAATTACATAAAATTACATTATCCTAAATTCCTAATACATTAATACATGTTCAAAAGAAAACTATAATCGTCTAGGGCATATCTCGAGGTGTACAGCAGGAGCAAAGCTCACACTATTACTGGTGGTACAAATCTGCCTCCGAGAATCACGTTCGCTACTAACACTTGAAAGGGGGGGGGGTAGGGGTGTGAGCCTTACAAAGTCACCGGCTCAGTAGGGAAACTTCTTAAACAACGCACAAAACCACACAAGTAACGCAAGCCATTTTAGGGAATAATCAATGTACATGTTTAAATCATGGTTTGTCATGGCGGGGCGAATCGGCCCGATTCCCCCGAATCGGAGCGGATCAGGGGCGGGCCGAGTTGTGATCCGCATGGATCCGCCACCCGGCCGCGAATCGAATGGATCCGATGCGATCCGATCCGATTCCCCGATCCGCCACGATGCGATCCCTGATTCGCCCAGAATCGAGGCGAATCGGTCCGATTCGCATGATTATTATATATATATATATGATATTTATGTATGTGTGTCAGGCAGGGTTGTGAGGAGTCAGGATCCTCTTCAAGCAGGGTTGTCAGGATCCTCTTATTTACCTGAATATCATTTAAGTAAATGTTATAATTTGTGTTTCATTTACTTAAGATATTACATGTAAATAAGGAAGTACCCCCATTTGAATCCAATAAAAATATCAAAAAAATCATATCTCTTACCAATAAAAAGTCAACTCTCCCATCGAAGAAGAAAATCGCGATTTTGATGATTTTAGCGAAATGCTAACTTTTTAATCTCTCATATTTGGTCTATCTAAAAATTTGATAATTCAAATAAACCATATAGAACACTAAAAATCCAAAGTCCGGTAAAAAAAGTCAAATGTGCATGTGACTTCTCCAAGGGAACCGCTCTCCTACTGACAGTACTCAGTCTGTTTGAGACCTCTTAAGATTTGGTCAAACCTAAACTATCATCATTCAAACTCATGAGAATTGTCACTTTCTAGTTTCTCACAATTAGAAAGTGAAAATCTCATGAGTTTAGGTGATGATAGCTTAAGTTTGACCAAATCCTAAGATGCCTCGAGCAGACTAAGTGCTGTCAGTAGGAGAGTAGCTCCCTTGGAGAAGTCACATGCACGTTTGACTTTTTTTACCGGACTTTGGATTTTTAGTGTTCCATATGGTTTATTTGAATTATCAAATTTTTAGATAGACCAAATTATGAGAGATTAAAAAGTTAGCATTTCGCTAAAATCATCGAAATCGCGATTTTCTTCTTCAGTGGGAGAGTGACTTTTTATTGGTAAGAGATATGATTTTTTTGATATTTTTATTGGATTCAAATGGGGGGTACTCCTTATTTACATGTAATATCTTAAGTAAATGAAACAACAAATTATAACATTTACTTAAATGATATTCAGGTAAATAAGAGGATCCTGACAACCCTGCCTGAAGAGGATCCTGACTCCTCACAACCCTGCCTGACACACATACATAAATATCATATATATATATAATAATAATCATGCGAATCGGACCCGATTCGCCTCGATTCTGGGCGAATCGGATCGCATCAGGGCGGATCCGATTCGCCCCGAATCGGCGATACGTCAAACCATGGTTTAAATATATTCATGTTTAATCAAATTAAGGCACAACTGACAGAAAGGAAACCGATCATTCCCTTAATTACATTTCTCAACCCCAGCGTAGCCCTAACCATAGGTTCATTGGGCTAAAACAATGATTAATAAAAAAATAACCAAAATGTGTGAAGGTCGGATAACCATCACTATAAACGGAAGTAACCACAACAACTATTAAAAATCTGAGTCGGAAAGGCACAACGCTACCACTCGAACCATGGTAATTAGGTAGCTAATTCAGAACCTGAACCGGACAAAGAAACCACAAGAAAGCTCTCTCAGTCTCGCAGCCACAGACTGAAGGTCCAACTGCAGCTCCATCTCGACAAGTACAAGAAACTGTGGAGACCAACCATCACCACCTACAGGCCACTAGGCTGCAGACCCACGCTTGACACACCTCTTGAGGTTCTAGAACCCTTAGAGTGAGGTTGTGGAACACGGGACTAGCTGGAACCCGATACGTCTATTAGTGTTCGTCCCCCAACCACGAGCGCGTTACAAGAGAACGAACTGAAGGCCAACCATATCACAAGCCGCTGTTCCACTGCAGTTTTCCCTCAGTCAGACGTACAACTCGACAAACAAGTGAGGGTGTTCAGAAGACAATACATATCTCTATAGTACCGAAACAATCCTGAGCACTAGCGTGTCTGGCTTATACAGAACTTGAGGTACTCGACTAGAGAGGCATTCCGAAATAAACGTTGGACTACCGAACTGGTAAACCACAACATTTGACATTAAATTCACAAATATCTATCATTCTCTATCGGGCCCATCTTTAAACCTTTCATCGTCATTAAACTCCATATACCTAATCACAATGTAACATTGGATCCTTATACTGGGATACAAGTGATCGAAAGATCAGTCCCAGGTTTCACGAGGACCACAAGAAAGCCACCATCCGATCTAAAACTTATCAATCAACCACCACACGACCACTACATACTTTAATTATCAAAAGCAGGGTTTTCCGAATCGGGGCGAATCGGCCCGATTCCCTGAATCGGTGCGAATCAGGGGAAACCCGATCCCTGATTCGCCCCGATTCCCTTTATATATATATATATATATATTATATCATATTTGTAATATATATTATATATTATAAATATGATATATATTACATATATGTATTAATCAATATAAAGGTGTCTGAAATATGATATATGTAATATATATATATAATATATATGCAATTATATATATATATATCATATGATATATTATATATATAAATATACCCATGCGAATCAGTCCGATTCGGACCGTTCTGGGGGAATCGGGGCGAATCAGGAGCACCCAATTCGCCTTCGATTCCGATTCGGCAAACCATGATCAAAAGTACCTTCATAAAACGGCAACACTGTAGCATCCTGGGTCCTTGACGCCCAAAGCGTCTGCCTGGAGCACAACAACAACACAAAGATCGTGACTACACGATACGTCGCGTTAGCCAAGCTATTGCGTCCGTACAACACATTGTGTTAGCCAACCTATCGCGACAGGGGCCACCCTCGCCTTACCATCGCGACACCCCAACCCGAAGCGATCTGGACGATAACTCGACTGGGTGACCCATCACGTTATCAGGCAGAACACCCAACCCCGGGATCTCACACAAAGCTTCCCAAAAATCTGGCCACCAGGGCCCAAACCAAACCATTGCATGCGTTAAACACAATCTAAGGCATCTATTCATACGTTCAAACCATTAAATCACCTAAACATGATTCTAATTCAAGGAAATGACTAAACAGGCTTCTCTAAGCCATTAAAACGAAATCTCATGCCGGAATAGAAGCCAACCACGGCCACAAACCACCATCCATTGAAACTATATCAAGAAATACAGAGAAAGATGAGAATCTCCCTACCATAATGCAAAGAGCAACCCATTAGGGCCTTCACGTGATCCTGCCACCTCCTCCATGCAAAAACCACACAGGAGAGTGTCCAGATCCACCAAAACTGCCACGGGGAGGCGAGAGTCACTGGAGCAGCATCTCCCCCGCCTGAGACAGGGCACTACCCTGTTTAGTCGGCGGAACAGAGTAAAAGGGCATCGGAAATGATAACGCACCAAATCAAACCGTTGCCTTAAAGTTGTGACATATAGTTAGGCAACTTGTCGCGACGCATCGCGTCGTTGCATTAGCCAATGCAATGCCACACGTCGCACATGCAGCCAAAGAACCAAAACAGACAGTCTCAAGATCACGACAATATATTACTGTTCAGTTAGAGTCAGGGACTTAGTTCCTCATCGGATGTATAATGTCTCCCCTATCTGGAGGGAAATTACACAGGTTGCAGACTTTATCAGAGTTAGCTTGGGGGTTTCCTTGGGTGATGGGCATTCTACATTGCTTTGGCAGGACAGATGGTATGGTCATTTTACTTTGGAAGAGACTTTCCCCTCCTTGGCTGCTATTTCCAGACTTGCTTCACCTACTGTGGAGCAGATGTTTGATTTTGACTTATCTCGTAGTACTTGGGCGCCTACATTCAGGAGGATTTTTTCCTGTGTAGAGTCAGATCAGTTGAAGTAGCTTCTTTCTTTCCTCTCGAACCATAAACCGATCCAGGGAAGAAGGGACTCATGGCCTTGGAGATGGGAGAAGAATGGGACCTTCTCAGTCAGCTCTGCTTATGCTATCATCTCAGATGGAGGGATTGGCATGCGACATCCAAGGGCATCTGGGAAACCAGAAGTCCTCTCAAAGTCAAGTTCCTGGTATGGAGGATTTCACATGGTAGGTTGCTTACCTGTGATAGACTGCGAGCATTTCTAAATTGCATATCCTCGGTGTGTTCGCTGTGACTATGTGGGGATGAAGAAGAAGACTTGGACCATATGTTTGTGCTTGCTCTTATACCAGGGGTATTTGGGAGAGGATTGGGCAGACTCTTCATCTACCTATGCCTCAGTGCAAGAAGGTTCAGTTTCTGTTTTCAGAGTGGCGGAGATCATGGGCTCATAAGGGTGACAAAGTTATTTGGTGGCTTATTTTGCATGCCACACTTAGGCGTTGTGGACTGAAAGGAACAATGGGCTATTCAGGAGGGAACCTAGATCTGAGGATACTATATTTTAACTTTTGAGAGATAAAGTGATTTTTTCTGGGCTAAAATCTTATGTACATGAGATGGCTATAACTCCTCTCTCTTTTTGCTTTTGGGGAGTTAATGGGGGGCATATTAGCTTGGCGTGGAGTCTCTTTTTGTAGAAGGGTTGTGAGCTTATCTACAAATGTACATCCTTTCTCCCCTCTAATATAAGCTGTGGTACTACCCACTTTTCAAAAAGAAGGTTGCCAGTAGAAATTAATGAATTATCACAATGGTCGATTAGTAGAAGGCCAGTTGGTATATATTTTCAAGACTGGGTCAAGACTCTATGCAGCAATATTTTTGTCTATCTGGAAGCAAAGGAACGCAAGAATGTCCAATGATGACCTCAATTCATCATTTAGCTTGCTGAAAAGAGCCACCAATTGGGCTGTTGAATAGCATAGGTATTCAACTGGATCTTCACCTCTATCTCTGGAGTTGTCAAAACTTTTGGATTGGAGGAAGTTCGCTTTGTAATCTTCCACCTACCATCTCCGTAGGAGGGAAGTCTTCTTCATCATTTCGTTTTGTTTTATTTCCTCATTTGCATTCACTTTATGCTTACTTTACTTCGTCAATTGTAATCAGTTTTTTGGTTAAGTTCCAAAAAAGAAGGGAAGGTTGCCATCAACATGGCTAATAATCCTTTAGAGCATGATCATACAAACCTAGTGAGATTGATGGGCACTTATCTGAAAGATACTTGGTAGAACGAACTATGATTGCCAAGTGGTTGTGTGGGAGAGCAGGTGGGGTGGACTTGTATCGACTCTCTGCTTGAGGGGGAGCTGAGAAGTGACTTCATATTTCTGTTGCTTTCCTGCATTAATCTTACTCCTTTATCTTTGTTCAGTTTCTGTGGCAGTCCTGCCTTTTCCTTATTTTAATGCTTTCTCTCTACCTTTGTTCATTTCTCTGTGTCCCATGGCTGTTTTTTACAAGGGTAATATCGCATTCTGGTTTCTTCATGTGTTATCTCAATATAAAAATAGGTGGCAGCAAAGATGGTGGCTAAGGTTTGTAGAGGTCCTTGCCTTGGAATGGCATTCTCTTCTCTTCTTTTCTTCTCATTCTTTCTTGGACTTATTTGTTTTCATTCATATTTCTCCAAGAGTACTAGTGGACGCCAACCCAGAGTTGTTCATTGCTTGTTACTGCCTGATTGCATAGAATTATTGAGGGGTTTTTGGAAATGTTCCTGAAAATCTGACAAATGACACTACCTACCTTGAGGGTTAAGTTGGAAGGGTGTCTGATTTGCATTTTATACTGGATCATCCTTATTGTATGAGCAAAAGAGCATTTATATGACTTGGTAATAGTATATGCAATAAATCTAATACTCTGATTCTTTTCCCTCTTTGTGGTACATAATTCTCTGCTCATTTATTACTGAGTGTTGTTACTTGAACTTGAAAAAGATGTATGATTTTAATGTTTATAAAAGAGGATACACGAAATTTTTACCATAAATAAACAAGGGAATTTTTGTTTATCGTGTGACTAGTTGAATTTGATTGCTCTGTTCTCCTCTTTTGCAGATACAAAGGCTTGGGAAGTCGATACATTGAGGGGGCACATGAATAATGTATCATGTGTGATGTTCCATGCTAAGCAGGATATCATTGTTTCTAACTCAGAGGACAAAAGTATTCGTGTCTGGGATGTTACTAAACGCACCGGGGTTCAGACCTTTCGTCGTGAGCATGACCGTTTCTGGATTCTTGCAGCACATCCTGAAATGAACCTTCTGGCAGCTGGCCATGATAGTGGTATGATTGTCTTTAAGTTTGAGAGAGAACGCCCTGCATTCTCAGTGAGTGGAGACTCATTATATTATATCAAAGATCGTTTTCTTCGTTTTTATGAGTTCTCATCTCATAAGGATAGTCAAATCATTCCTGTCCGACGACCTGGTTCAATTAGCTTAAATCAGGGTCCCCGAACCTTATCCTACAGTCCTACAGAGAATGCTCTTCTTATCTGTTCTGATATGGATGGTGGGTCGTATGAGCTCTTCATCGTGTCCAAGGATTCTGTTGGAAGGAATGACTCTGTGCAGGATGCAAGGAAAGGCCCAGGGGCCTCAGCTGTTTTTGTTGCCCGCAATAGGTTTGCTGTGCTTGACAAGACAACCAACCAGGTCTTGGTGAAAAATTTGAAGAATGAAATTGTAAAGAAAAGTGCTCTTCCGATCACTGCTGATGCAATTTTTTATGCTGGAACGGGTAATTTATTGTGCAAGGCAGACGATAGGGTGGTCATTTTTGATCTTCAACAGAGGATTGTTCTTGGAGAACTCCAGACTCCTGCTGTTAAGTATGTAGTTTGGTCAGGTGACATGGATGCTGTTGCTTTACTTAGCAAACACACAATTGTTATTGCTAGCAAGAAACTTGTGCACAAATTTACTCTTCATGAAACAATCCGTGTCAAAAGTGGTGCATGGGATGACAATGGTGTCTTCATATATACTACTCTGAATCACATTAAATATTGTCTTCCCAATGGTGACAGTGGAATTATTAGGACAATGGATCTTCCAATATACATAACTAAAGTGTCTGGTAATAACATTTATTGCTTGGATAGGGATGGAAAGAATCATGTTATAACAATTGATGCTACTGAATACATTTTCAAACTGTCCCTTCTAAGGAAGAGGTATGATCAGGTCATGAGTATGATCAGGAACTCACAGCTCTGTGGGCAGGCTGTAATTGCTTATCTTCAACAGAAAGGATTCCCAGAAGTTGCTCTCCATTTTGTGAAGGACGAGAGGACCCGGTTCAACTTGGCACTTGAGAGTGGCAATATCCAGATAGCAGTTGCTTCTGCCAAGGAGATTGATGAGAAAGATTATTGGTATAAACTTGGGATTGAGGCTCTTCGACAGGGGAACACAAGCATTGTGGAATATGCATATCAGAGGACAAAAAACTTTGAAAGGTTATCATTCCTGTATCTCATAACAGGCAACATGGAAAAGCTTTCGAAGATGTTGAGAATAGCAAAAATTAAGAATGATGTGATGGGTCAGTTCCACAATGCTTTGTACTTGGGTGATGTAGAGGAACGTGTGAAGATTTTGGAGAGTGCTGGTCAATTGCCCCTTGCATATGTCACAGCTTCTGTTCATGGACTCACAGATGTTGCTAGTAGACTTGCAGTTGAATTAGGGGATAACATCCCTGTTCTTCCACATGGAAAAGTTCCCTCTCTTTTGACCCCACCACATCCTCTCCTTTGTAGTGGGGATTGGCCACTATTGCGAGTCATGAGAGGTGTATTTGAAGGTGGTCTGGATAACGTAGGAAGGTCTGCCCATGAAGAAGATGAAGATGCTACAGCTGCCGATTGGGGTGACGAAGACTTGGACATTGTTGGTATTGAAAATGCAACGAAAATGTAGGTATTGGAGAAGAAGTTGAGGGGGGTGAAGAGCATGAAGAGAATGATGGGGAAGGGGGATGGGACATGGAGGATCTTGAACTTCCGCCTGATATTGAAACTCCAAAGGCTGTGGTTAATTCTCATAAGTCTTTGTTTGTTGCCCCCAACCCCGGCATGCCTGTGAGCCAGATATGGATTCAGAAATCATCTCTTGCAGGTGAGCATGTTGCAGCAGGCAACTTTGACACTGCAATGCGCCTACTTAGTCGTCAGTTGGGAATAAAAAATTTTGCACTATTGAAGCCGTCATTTATGGATATATACATGGGAAGTCATTCGTACTTGCGTGCATTTGCTTTGTCTCCAGTAATATCTCTTGCAGTTGAGAAAGGTTGGGATGAGTCTGCTAGTCCCAATGTGAGAGGTCCTCTAACCCTTGTCTTCAACTTTTATCAGTTAGAGGAGAAGCTCAAACTTGCCTACAAGGCCACCACAGAGGGGAAATTTCCTGAAGCCTTACGATTATTCCTCAACATACTGCACACTATCCCTCTTATTGTAGTAGAGCAAAGAAAGGATGTTGACGAAGTGAAAGAACTTGTAGTGATAGCCAGAGAATATGTGCTTGGCTTAAAGATAGAGATCAAGCGAAAGGAGATCAAAGATAATGTAGTCCGCCAGCAAGAGCTTGCAGCTTACTTTACCAATTGCAAACTACAGAAGAGTCATCTAAGGCTTGCTCTTATCAGTGCTATGACTATTTGCTTCAAAGGGGGGAACTTTACTACAGCAGCTAATTTTGCAAGGATGCTGTTGGATACCAACCCAACTATTGAGGCACATATTAAAAAAGCAAGGCAAGTCCTCCAGGCAAGTGTTGACAAACAAGATTCCACCAAACTAAATTATGACTTTAGGAACCCTTTTGTAGTATGTGGTGCAACATTTGTGCCAATATATCGTGGGCAGAAGGATGTACAATGTCCTTATTGTGGAGCACATTTTGTTCCGGCAACTGAAGGGCAACTATGTGCAGTTTGTGAGATTGCAGTGGTCGGTGCAGATGCTTCTGGACTTCTCTGTTCCTCTTCTCAGATAAGATGATGGATGTGCATTGGTTTTACCTTTTTTATAGATAGCATACCTCATGTGCATCTTCTATTTCCTCCCCCCCCCCCCCCCCCCCCCCGTTTGTTTACTTTCTTACTGTTAGGAAGTAGGTGGAGGCCGTTATTGGTTATATGTTACCTTGAATTTTGTGGGTTGAGCAAGAGGGATTGAGCAAAAGATGGAATAAGAAGGCATAGGAAACAGGAGTTGAGCATTTTATACATTTGTTTGGTATTTTGGTTAATTGGTTTAGCGGTTGGAGCTCCATTCAAAGGTGTAATTTCCCTTTTTCTCCTTGACCAGAGAAACACTCCTCTGTGCAGTTTGTGGGATTGCAGTGATCAATGCAGATGTTTTTTGTTCTCTTCCCAGACAAGATGGTGCATTTGAATTTGCTTCCTCCACCCCCCCCCCCTCTGAAAATAGATATCCGACATGCATCTCCTCTTTTCTTTGTTCCTACTTTGCATACTTTCTCTATTTCCCACTCAGACAGTAGCTTGAGGCTGTTATTTGTTGTGTTACTTCGAATCATATGGACTGATCAAAAGATTGAACAATACAGATACAGAGATAAGAGTTGACATTTTACCGGTTGCTCGTGTATTTGGGTGTCCGTTTTGAGAAAGACTTAATGCTTGGCACAAGTGGGTGTCAATCCCGCTGCCAACAGGGCAGCGGGGTCCTCTGCTTGTGAGAGCGGACTTGCTCAGCCGAGTATTTAGTCTTTGTCTTCTGTTTTAGTGATGAAACCTAACTGAAAGACTTCATTTTTCACTCGCATTAAGAAGAAAGATAAGTTTCCCCCAAGCCATGTTTGTGCTTTCTCATAGGTTGCTTTCAAGAATTTTGGAAACTTGAAAGGTAGTTATCTGTTTCATTATTAACCTGATTCGACATTTATTGCTGTGTTTACACTTTACAGTTAAGTCAGATCTTTGGCCGTTTGGTATTAGGATAGATCGAGAATAAATTGAGGATATTTTTAAAAATTTGAAGATATTCTCACTCTATTCCCAATCTATCTCAATACCAATACCAAAAGGAGATGGTCAAACAGTCTTTCTGTTATGTTTAAGCAGTGTCTGGAGGCGTGTATTGCGTATCAGGAGGGAGGAGGAAACAACTCTATATGAAATTGTTACCGATGGAATCATTCAAATAGAATTGTCAAAATTTTCACTCACCAAAGTAATCAAACATAGACTTTGTCCTTTGGAAGTAAGGTCCCGAGTTCCACGTTCAAGCTTTGCCTCTGATCTGAATGCCCGAGTTAACTCAGAAACGTCTACGTGTCAGAAAAAATCCCATATCCCTGTTTCTCCTTGGGGAAATACTCATTGCAAAATGAATCTTACAATAATGACCATAAAATAATTCTTTTGGCTGGGGATGAGAGAAAACATCTACTTTTGATCAATAGGGTTGCATTCTTGCAATCTATGGCGTTATTGCAAGATTGGTCTTCCAATAAATATTTTTCTTCTCTTTTTACTGTTAAATGTTAGAACTTGAGCAAATAAAAATGAGATTAAGCAAAAGGATTATTCATCTCCAATTTCAGTATTTAGAAAAAATAAATTACAAAAGAAAATTTTAAGTGAGAGCAGTAGGAAGCTTTGATTTGTGTATGGTACATTAATTATGAATAAAATATTGTTTGAGCGCAAGGCTTGGTGAATTATTGAAACTTTTAACGCATTTTAATGCCTTCTAGGTCACTCACTACTCCACCATTCCTGCACTATCAGATGATGGGGTTTCCATGTGGTAGATACATGCACTTTGATGAGATGTCGGGAGCGGTTCAAGGAAAAGCAGACAAAATGTCCCTGGAGAAGGGATATTCCCCCATCCACGGCATTTAGCATGAAATTACTTTAAGAAAAAAGCATGTAGAATATAAGCAACCTACCCTTCTCAATCCCCATCAAGATTTGTCCTTACAATTCCCTTTAAGTTAATGTCAAACACCGAACGACACCATATATTGATTCAGTAAAAAAAAAACCTAAATTCAAAGTATCAAAAGGGAAGTGGCCAAGAGAATTTCCACTTCTTAAACATTTTCCCATGTAAAAATTTATTCAAAGTTGTAGAGGCTATTTCTAGCCTCCTACGTCCGTA
The DNA here is from genome assembly GCA_014218235.1 of Colocasia esculenta. Classification (NCBI taxonomy): domain Eukaryota; kingdom Viridiplantae; phylum Streptophyta; class Magnoliopsida; order Alismatales; family Araceae; genus Colocasia; species Colocasia esculenta. Next base: position 14,986,235 of record CM024755.1, on the reverse strand, counting down.
GGTCCATCAAGACCCAGCAACGCAAAACGGCTATGGCCCTCGCGCCACGTGTCATCGGCTTCAGCCAACCGGCCGTCGAACACGCTTCAGTTGTAAGCGCCCGACGGTCCCAGCGATAGTTTCCGAACATCGCGCCGGCTGCCCCAACAAGATTTGCCCTTACCGAGTAGACCAGGAGGCTCCTGCTTGAGCCAGCAATCACCAAAGTACCCGAGCACCAGGCACTGTGCGGGCTTCACGCCCAAACACCTCCAGAATCCAGGGAGTGGTTTCCGAACACCCCTCGTTCTGTTCGGTCCAGGCCCCAGCCTACCGAAAAAAGGTCCTACTCAAGGCGCACCGTGGTCCCATTGGCATGCGCTGCGCCCAGACACTAGCTACCGAACAGCAGGTCTAGCCTACCGAACAGGCAACCTGCTCGGTGCCTGTCGCCTAGGAGCCTCCAAGCAGCTCCCCGTCTCCTGACGACGGTTACAACAACTCCATCGTGCGCACCCCACGATCATACAATGCATTAACTACAAGCCCCCTTAATGGGCGCCCGAACGCGTAACTCCCTGCCAAGGGCGCCAACCGAGGCGCCCTTTCCGGCGACATCAAGAGACGTCCCGTTCCACTCCTTCTGGACCATCGCCTATAAAAAGGTCCAGGCAACGACCATGCAAAGGTACGCAGTCTCGTAGACTCACACTCGCCCTCGAGCGCTTCACACATCACAGAACCTTCCTTCCTCAAGCCTTTCTAGTCCCCGGCTGACTTAGGCATCGGAGGGTTTTCCCCGGTTCTTCAACCGGACCCCCCTGATCTTGTTTTGGTCTTGCAGGCTTTCGTCTGCACCAGCGTTCGTCTTCCCCATCTTCTCTAGTGGAGGCCCACTTAGCTCAAGCCCAAGTAGGAAAACGCTACCACAGTTTGGCGCCGTCTGTGGGAATGACAGCAGCCATGGCTCGCAAACATTCCTCTCACCAAAACTACAGCAGTAGGGCGATGAGGTCTCGACAGCCGCGCTGGACTCACGCGTCAGAGTCCCCCCTGTCGACGCCGCCGTCGCCCCCACTGGTGCACCCGACGACAATCCTGCTGCTGCAGTACCTGCGACCGCCCTGGAGATGGCAGAGCTCCGGCGACAAATGCAACATCTGACATGAATCTGTTAGGGCCTCCAGTAGGAAGAAAGTGTATCTATAAAATGGCAAACAGTACATAGTAGCAAGCAGGTTTAAACAAGAAATTACAACTAAAAAGTTCAGACTCTAGCTGAACGAGGCAACAATAGAGAAGCAGGGATTGATTTCAGGAATGGTTGGATGAGCTCCCAGAGTTTTTCTTCATTCTTGTTGAAGGAATGTTCAAAGAGAGCATCATCAACATTGTAGGCTGGGTTGGTGGAGGGTAATTTTTTTATAGACTTAATGTGGCGCCTCCTGTACCAACCAATCTTGTAGTGAAACTTGTCAATGTCCATTCTGACTCGGAGAGGCACAAATTTTTTGGTGGATGCCAGTTGGAGGAATTCGCGTCCAGGCGCGAGGGCTCAGCGCATGTCGACCAGGAATTGGTCAGACGCCTCCGCCGCGTCGCTGACCTTGAGCGCCGCATGGACGCGATGATCCGGAAGGCAGAAGACAGACTCTTGGGGGACGACGACCTGGACTTTCGCTCCTCGTTTACCGCGGAGATCCTGGAAGTCTGGGTCTCCCCAAAACTGCATCTACCTTCCATCACGCCCTACGACGGCACCACTGACCCAGCGGACCACGTCCATGGGGTCGAGTCGCACATGGTGTTCCACGGAGCATCAGACGCGGCCAAATGCCGGTCTTTCCCGACTACGCTGAAGGGGGCTACGCGGGCATGGTTCGAAGCCCTCCTCGCAAGCTCCATCTCTTCCTTCCACCAGTTGAAAAAGTCTTTCTCGGACAACTTCCTGGTCGGAAGGTCTTAGCCGCGCACCGCGGCATCTCTTCTGTCTATTCGGCAGAAGAAGGACGAAGCACTCTGGGACTACAACCAGCGGTTCTGGACAGAAGCACTTCGCATCCCGCGCCTCGACGTCTCTTTAGCCACCAATGCCCTCATCCGAGGCACTCACATGGCTTCCTTCAGAGGATGCTCGGGGTCCAGCAACTGTCTACCCTCGCTGACCTCCTCTTCATCGCCCAACACCACGCTGCGTGCGAGGAGAATTTGGCCGTCAGTCAAGCCGAGCAGGCGAACTCGCCCCGAAACCGGAAGGACCTTATAAGGTCATTTGAGTTCTCGTAAGAGGTTTCTACAAGATGCCTACCTTCGGCGGCAAAACCATATCGAGAACCTGACATATAAAAGGCTTATTATTTACAAAAGCCTCTCTGCTTAGCATCCTACTTCTCTCTTCGTTGTTCTATCAGTTTATGTAACGGGCGAACGGTACAACCCCTGGTCACGAGCTCTTCAGCTCAGAAGACCAGCGCGGTACCCGTCCTATGACAGAGGTGTTCGGTTCAACCCCAAGTTGACGAGCTCTTCAGCTCGACCTGCGCGGAACCCACGAGCCTCTAGACACCGACGAATTCCGATTCAGACAGAACACAATTAGAAAAGAGAGGGAAAAAAAACAACGCTAGATAAAAAAATCGAGCGAACGGTACAACCCCTGGTCACGAGCTCCTTAGCTCAGAAGACCAGCGTGGTTCCCGTCCTAAGACAGAGGTGTTCGGTTCAACCCCAGGTTGACGAGCTCTTCAACTCGATTTGCGCAGAACCCACGAGCCTCTAGACACCAGTGGAATCCACCTTGCTTGCCACCAGTTCGACAGCCACGTCCGCCAAAGCGACCTCCGACCTCGTTTGCAAGCGCTTCTCAGGAGGACGTCGCCTCGTTGCAATCAACCGGCTGCTCCGTCGCAGGCATGGAGACATCTCACCTCTCAAGTGATCATGATCACATCTGAGCAGACTTGAGAGGGTGGGGGGCAGGTGTATTTCTAGCCTCCTAGGCCCGTAGGCCCATCAAGACCCAGCAAGGCAAAACGGCTATGGCCCTCGCGCCACGTGTCCTCGGCTTCAGCCAACCGGCTATCGAACACGCTTCAGCTGTAAGCGCCCGACGGTCCCAGCGATAGTTTCTGAACATCGTGTCGGCTGCCCCAACAAGATTTGCCCTTACCGAGCAGACCAGGCGGCTCCTGCTCGAGCCAGCAATCACCAAAGTACCCGAGCACCAGGCACTGTGCGGGCTTCACGCCCGAACACCTCCAGAATCCAGGGAGTGGTCTCCGGACACCCCTCGTTCTGTTCAGTCCAGGCCCCAGCCTACCGAAAAGGTCCTACTCAAGGCGCACCGTGGTCCCATTGGCATGCGCTGCGCCCAGACACTGGCTACCGAACAGCAAGTCTAGCCTACCGAACAGGCAACCTGCTCGGTGCCTGTCATCTAGGAGCCTCCAAGCAGCTCTTCGTCTCCTGACGACGATTACAACAACTCCATCGTGTGCACCCCATGATCATATGGTGCATTAACTACATGCCCCCTTAATGGGCGCCCGAACGCGTAACTCTCCGCCAAGGGCGCCAACCGACGCGCCCTTTCCGGCGACATCAAGGGACGTCCCATCCCACTCCTTTTGGACCATCGCCTATAAAAAGGTTCAGGCAACGGCCATGCAAAGGTACGCAGTCTCATAGACTCACACTCACCCTCTAGCGATTCACACATCACAGAACCTTCCTTCCTCAAGCCTTTCTAGTCTCCGGCTGACTTAAGCATCAGAAGGTTCTCCCCGGTTCTTCAACCGGACCCCCCTGATCTTGTTTTGGTCTTGCAGGATTCCGTCCGCACCAACGTTCGTCTTCCCCATCTTCTCCAGTGGAGGCCCGCTTGGCTCAAGCCCAAGCAGGAAAATGCTACCACAAAAGTTTTACACAGCAGATGATAATTGGGAGTGCTACTGATTAGTCAAAGACATTCATAACCACAAACTAACAGATGCTAATGGATCCTGACCTGCTTTGATACATCTAAATTTTCTCCTCACTTGCACCTCAAAACAAGAAAACAAGATTTTGTTCTAAGAAAGGGAAAAAACAACCGACATTATTTATATGAACACAATATCCCAAGTGCTGTTCATAGAGCAGCCCCGCCCAATGGGCCACACGCCAATGGATAGAACTCGGTGGCATGCAGGAGAGTGATATATACAGAAGAAGGTCATGTAACATTCCATCAGCGCCCGTCTGTGATGCCCTCATGTAGCATGGGGTCGGTGAGCCGGGGCGATGGTAGCAGGGAGCTCGGTTGGGACGACATGTGCGCCTCGCTGCTTCCCGTGGTCTGTGGCAGCGAGGTGGACGAGTAGTCGGTGCCGGTGAAGGTGTTAGTGACGTCGTTGAACTGCCAGTCGGTGAGGTAGGTGGGCTTCGACGTGACGGTGGCTACCTCGATGTCCCCCGCCAGCATCGCCACCACCCGCGACATGGAAGGGCGCTGCGAGGGGGCGGACTGAGTGCAGAGCAGCGCCACGCCGAACATGCGCACGGCCTCGTCCTTGCTGTAGGATGACAGCGTTGGGTCGACAATCTCCAGTTCACGATTGTTCTCATGCAGCTGCCAGGCCTGCAGGCACAGAGGAAAACGTGGGGAGGCGCAACGTCAGATTCCTCGGGGTAGCGACCGGGAACATTTGTGTGTCTTGGTACAAACATTTGATCTAGTGCTGTGTGCTAGATAGGACGTGGCTAGGTGGGTGCCCATCATAACAACATCATAATGGAATACTATGTTGCAGTACTGAGCTTGTATGAACTGTTGACATACCCACTCAAGAAGATAAACTTTCTCCTGAGGCAAGGTTGTATCTGAATTTGGTCTCCCAGAGAGGATCTCCAGAGCAACGACCCCAAACCCGAACACATCAGCCTTCTCTGTCAGGTGCCCTCTCATGGCATACTCCGGAGCAAGGTAGCCACTTCAAGCACAGAAGAAAATTAAAGGACCCACCGGGGTGTTTGAGATATCATATATGGTGAACCTAAGTAGAACATTGTTAATGCTTAATGGAGTGATAGGGCATCCTTACATTGTTCCAGCAACACGAGTGCTGATATGAGTCTTCTTGTCATCATAGAGCTTGGCGAGACCAAAATCTGATATCTTGGGGATGAGATCAGTGTCGAGAAGAATGTTGCTGGCCTTCACATCTCTGTGTACAATCCGGACCCTGGATTCCTCATGCAGGTATGCCAGTCCTCTAGCTGTGCCCAAGCATATCTCAAAGCGTGTAGACCAGTCAAGGCTCCGTTTGTGCTTTCCTGCAAGCAAAGGGAAACATATAAACGCATTCTTCCTATTAGTTTGAGATGTCCATGCGTGATGATGATAACACTACGTGATCTATCAAACTTCCGTTCGGTTAGAAGTCAGGCAGAGCAAAGAGGAAAGGGTCTTCGCTGACGCAGAGATGATACCAAAAAGCATCTGATCAAGGCTCTTGTTCTCAAGGTACTCGTAGACCAGGAGCCGCTTGTCTCCCTCTACACAGCACCCATAGAGTTTCACTAGGTGCTTGTGTTGCACAGCAGATATGGTAGAAATTTCCGTCACGAACTGTGTTTTTCCTTGGCTTGAAGCAACCAAGAGCTGCTTCACGGCCACCACTCTTCCATCTGATAGTTTGCCCTGCACAAAGTTGAACTTAGGTGACAGATGGCAATCATATATAACGTGTTGATTAGGAATGACACAGACTTTTGTTACATCTTTTTGTTCAAGAAAGGCATGAATATAAACTAGAAATAAAACTAAATAATGGGGCTGAAAAAAATTGATAATTTAGTATTCCAAACATCAGATCCTGTAGGGATTTGTGAAAGGATGCACACGAGCAGTGTTATCCTGCTCCTAGCCAAGGCTGGATAGCTACGATACAATGAAAGAAAAAATAAATGCTAACCTTAAACACAGGCCCAAATCCTCCCTCTCCCAGCTTGTTAGCAGGGCTGAAGTCTTCTGTGGCTGTCCTCAACTCAGCATAGCTGAACATGTCAGCTCTGGAACTAATTCCCAACAGCTCTGCAGCAGATTTGATTGTTAAGGCATGTCCAACAGTAGAGCCAGAGATATGCATGCACAGTTTCTACATTCCAGTGGTAATCATCAGTTCATCAGTGACAAGGGAGGGGCTGGGATTACCTTCATCATCCTGCCAGCTTGACCTCTTCCTCCTCTGCCTCCATACAAAACCAAGAACAAGAAGGAAAATGCAGAATACTGAGATACCAACAGCGAGCCCAACCACAAGACCCGTATTATTCTTTCCAGAAGCAGAAGAACGTGGCCGGTTACTAACAGTAGGCACGAAATCTGAGAGACAGGATATAACAATTAGAGATGGGAATAATTCCTTGTAACTGGAAAATTAATGAGTAGGTCATATGTATCCAGGCATACTAGGAGTTATGCTGACGGCTGAAACAGCTGGCCCATAGTCCCCTTGATTTGGTATGCAGCATGTGCCCTTTCCAGCCCAGAAGAAGTGGATTTCTAGGAAGTTGTTGGTCACTAGAGCATCATAGTTCCTAACAACAGCGAGAAAACTGCCCCCTGCAGTTTTTCTAATATCAAAGTCCTGCTCTCTGCGAACTCCCTGAAAGATCCAGTTCAACACATAAACCAAAGAGGAAAATGCGCTTTGCAGGTTCTTTAACAACACAAATAACTTGTAGGCTTTTATTCTGCCCAATTAGCAAATATCGACAAAAGAAAGATTTAGAATCTCATGGAAAAGGCCAAACACAAAAAGAAGCATTTAAACCATGAATACCTGGATATATATATCAAAAACACGCCGACCGACACTCTGCCAAGTAGCTGTATCAGGGTAAGCTGTCTCAGAAAACTGTAATTTTATGGTGTAATTTCCATTCTCCAGACCCAGTCCATAGTATCTCAGTGATGATGGTGACAACCTTGCTGTCTGGAAGAGTTCGGTGTCCAAAGTATTTGGAAACTGGTTTGAGACAGACCGGGTGTAGCTGGGGCTGCGGGAATCTAAGAACCTCCCAGTGCTGGAAACTCCCCATTTTGTAGTGTCCGTCACATAATATGATGCAGTGGTAAGATTCTGGTCATCAACCTCATATACAATTGTATCAGAAGCTGTTATGCTTCTCCTGCCACCACACTTTATTCCGAAGGAGCTGTCTGCAAAAGCAGAAGCGAATGAAAGAGCACATGATCAGGTAAAGACTCAATAAAGTTGTAAAGGGGAATGCATCTAAAGAAGGTAAAAAAGAGAAATGCGAGAGGATTTACAGATTGGAAAGCCACGATTGCAGGGTACATCCCTCTGTAGACATTCTAACCCTGAAGCCAGAACACTGCAGAGACATGACAAGGTACTAAGGCTGCTGACAGAAATCACACTTTTCCAGTAGCATATGGACATATGAAAATAAACAAACAAATAAAAGCATGCCCAAGAACCTTCTGTTTGAATCATCGAACACAAAGTTGTTTGCCACGAGATTCCTATGGTGAAAATTCACAAATTCAGTGATCAGAGGCACCAACCTTGAGAACTTTCTCATAAATATGCAGACCCTAAAAGCTATGCATCCAGTGCAATACAGAAACTTCATTCTCATACGTACAAGTTTAAATTTTGTTCGGACACCCAAGTCGGGAAGGCTCCTGAAAGCTGATTATATGATAGATCACTGCAAGAAAGAGAATATGAAGTCATATGTGTGTATATATATGTACACGAGATACTACAGAAAAGGAGAAAAGATAACTGCAACAGATACATGGGCAAATGAAGTGTAAAGGGTGTCAGTGACATCATGTAAAAAATCCAATGGTGCCACCTAGATTTATCTGTACCGGTTACTATATAACAGATTCAGAATGGAAAGAGAAATTATGATCAAGGAAGAAATGCTGTATGTCCAATGCACTAATAGATGGGAGTGGTGAGTATACATATTTTGAAGAGATGTACTCTTTCTAGCTGGCAAGCTCCCAGACAGGCTGTTGTTACCGAGAAACCTGTCCATCAATACAAACTTGATATTGAGAAATAGCAAAACAAATTAACAATAAACAAATGTTTAAGCATTAAAAAAATATTAAACCAGGAATCATCAGCAAGCAACGTGGGAAGAGATTTCTCACAAGAATTGAAGCTGACTTAAATTGAAAAGGGATGGTGGAAGTTGGCCTGTCAGATTATTGAAGCTCAAGTCCCTGAGGAAGTGTTAAAGGAAGGCAATAGGAACAAATGAATCATAATCTGCCTTACACTAATGGTCCATAGTTAAGAACACAGAGATCACTTACAACAGCTGCAGTCTTGTATATTGTGCAAAGTTTTGTGGAATATTATCTGAAATCCTGTTATTTCTAATAATCCTGTGAGAAAAGGATCATTGTTTGTATCATTTGAACCCTAGAGAAGGCAGAAACGAAGACTTTGTGGGTTTCAGTTATGTGATCTTACAAAGTAGATAAAGAATTCATATTCCTTATAAAATCCAGACTTGAGCTCCCATTCAAAATGTCGCCTATTCGTCTGCATGAATACATTAAGATCAGTGGATAAAACATAGTGAGATCATCTTCATTACCAAGGAACACATTCCTGTTGCTTGATTTTTGCTGATATTGCAAACACAAAGATAGCAGTTTATGCATCATTAAGACAAGAACAGCTAGAAGGATGTATGAAATGTATCTAAGCTATGTGAACAAGAAAAATGGTCAAGAAATTACAAGTCAGTCAATAATGTGAGATTTGCTAAGCTTGAAGGAATTGGGCCTTGGAAAGAGTTGCCCTGGAACCTCCTGCAACACAATTAGCAGAATTAGAATTGTTTTAATCATGGAGAGAATGGAAAACCAAAAAAGTAATCTTGTGCTTAAGCAACATTATTATGGGTTGGTATAATTCATAACTATCTTATTAGATTCTTGTCAAAGGATAGGGCTCAACTTCTTGGTGTAAAACATCTGAGGTTAGTTTCCACTTGTATGTTAACTTTAACAATTGATATTGGATTGATTTTAAGAGTCCATATGCATAAGTCTTTGATATTTATATATTTTCTATAGTCATAACTATGCAAGACCCAAACAACTTTATGTTGTAGTGAGAAATGCTAACTTTAGCAGGCCAGTATATGATTAATGTCATATAGACAAAATCTGACGACTAAACTCACTACTAAGGTGTAAAAAAGACAACTAAGGAACATATAACAATAAAGACACAACGTAGCTAATAGAGTTCCCAACAAACATGCTTACAAGACTGTGAGATTTGTCCATGTTCCAACGTAGTCGGGTATTCTTCCAGTGAGCTGATTATCGGAGGCCCAACTGGCACCAAAATGATTCAAGCTGTCAGATAGACTTATATTTGGCATCCAAAACATAAACAGTTTATATTTTTAACTCACAGGATCTTCAATTTCCTGAGACCAGACAACGACATTGGGATTTCACCACTCACTCCAGAACTATCCATGTACCTGATAAAAGAGATATTGATTAGCTGTGTCCGTCTCATGTTAGCCATTGCAGTGCTTTGATGTGAAAAATTGTATACAACAAAATGCATGTTCACCGGTAAAAGAATACAAGGACTGGGACTTTTGATCAGGACTCACAGTTGCTCTAAATTAGACAACATTCCAAATTCAGGAGGGAGAGAACCACTGAAGTTATTTGAACCCATCCCGCTGCACAAGATAGAGCAAAGATAAGTGTGAAAAAAATAACAATGATATAATGCCATCTCTGTATGTTAGGCTCCTCGAAGTCATAAAGTTTAAATCATTATACAGCTCCAACGTGGGTAAAGAGGAATGCATTGCCTAGTGATAGTCAAAAAAGAATTGTAAATCCAACATGAGATTTCATCACACCATTAACCAAATAGGAAAAAGAAATCATGACCTTTGCAGGAAAAGAAGTACAAATCATAAACTTCAACAAAAGAGGCAATATGGAGAGTGATGTTCAGCAGAAAAAAAAAAGAAAATGTACTGCTACCGCACGTATAATTTCAGTTGAAATCCCATAACTGAGGTGTTGAGATTCACAAGCACAGGAATCCCAGCCTAGAAACCAACGGATGTGGAACTAAATGCCAAGTTCCAACATTCCCCCGGCCAAGATGGGCCATGGAGATTAATTGGGTGGAAATGGAAAGGAATGAGGTTGGGCCCAGGCCCATGATCTGATTCCAAGTTGAAACCCCACAACTGCGGTGTTGAGATTCACAGACACAAGGTCATACGCACAGGAATCCCAACCCAGAAACCGATGCGGAATTATGTACCCAAGTTCCAACACTTTCCCGAAAGCACGTGTAAACAAGAATAGAAATAGAGAGAAGCCAGTGAAGTGTGGGATGTTACTCTAGGAGCTCAACCTGGATCACTGGTTTACAGATTCACAAACGAAACCTGTTTACCACGTCTCAGGCAAAAAAGAGAATAACCTGATTTAACTTTTACAATGTCACCTGCCAAGCCACATGAATAGAATGAGCATACGGGCCCCTCTGCCCCCAATAACTTCACAATTGGATTGACTTCTAGAAGCCTTGAATCCTTTGTGCCCACAGAGAAAGCAATAGGAGGGTAGACTCCTTTCCTAAATGGTTATATCCTGAGACTTCCCAATGAAGTAAACTTTTCAGACAAGAAAATGGTGTCTGTAAGCGGGACAGTCTCTCTGTATGTGTTCACACCCCTCTAATCTACTATACTATCTGGTCTGTCTCTATTCTTGCAAGAATCTCAATGTTTTTGTATTCATCCATGGATTTTGAGTATTGAAAGCAACTCTTCATGCTTATTCTTGGCATCAATAGGTATTGGAGAGTCTTCTCAACATGCAGATGAAGAATTAGAAAAACAAAAAAAATCACCAACTTCCCATTGTCTTCATCAAAAACACGAAGCTGGATTCTGGTCTTCATAACCTGTCATTAAAACTGATATACCACTGCAATCCCATGCCATTACTTACTCTTCCAAGAATCTCAATGTAGGCTGCAAATCAGTGTTCAGAGTGGGAAACATGCAAATGATAAGTGATTTAATTGGCTTGTTAGAAACAGACTTTGGCATGCAGCTGTCCCCCATCAGTGCTGGACGGGCATGCTCTGAAATCTTAGGGGTGAGTTTCCAGTGCCAGTAAAAGACAGATAATAATCATGTCCACAAACTCCAAGAAGACCGAAGATAGAACAGAAAAAAGGCAAGTTTAGTTCCAAGGGGGTCATAGACAGATATCTGGGCTCAACAGTCTGAAGGAGGGGTCTTACAGTAAGACAAGATTCCGAAGGTTCCCCAGCTCCTTCGGGAGGGGCCCCGATAATGCATTGATCCCAAAAGTCCTGGAAACAGCATCAAGAGCACATAAAATGCAAATTATGCACCACAACAAGTAGATGACGGGAGCTACCCTGTCAACCTGTAGATTCACGATGCCAGTAGAACAAAACTCACATATACTGCATGGCTGTCAGGTTCCCAATGAATGCAGGGAGAGGACCTGTCAAGTAGTTCTGATCAAAATTGCTGCCAAGAAAGAAGACAGAATGCTGTAAGTAAACCTTCGTTGACTGAATTATGCAGACGTGTCCTCTCCGATGGCTTGAAGCTGAGATTTCAGAAGCAAATATGAAACATACAGGTGGGTGAGATAGGTCAGATTCTGGATCTCCTGTGGAAAGGTTCCAACGACATTAAGCGCATATATTTTCCTGCAAGATCATACACCGGTACGATGGATTATATCGTCTGATATGTTCACCAAATCCATTCATAAGCGTCCTCGGCATGCTGAGCTGACGGGATGATACTAACAATCTGGTAACGTGGCAGGTGGCTCCCCCATCGTAGGTGCAGACACACTTGATCGTTGGGTTGTATTGACCGTCGTCGAAGTTGCTGCTGTCGGTCGCGACTCCGCTGCAGAGCTCGCCGCTGATATTCCAGCCAGTGGCTGTTAGGCTCCACCGTCTGAAGATGGCGTTCACTGCCCTGGCTGCAGGACGAGATTGGGCACAGCACACGAACACATGTAAGTTAGCAACAAGTTCTTTAATGGAGAGCCAACTCCCACAAAGGCATCCCCTCCCCCTCCCCACCCACGTCGCAGAAGCATCACATGGACGTGAGCAACACCACAATAGAAAGAGTTGCTCTAATCCAGCATCTTCGACACACACACAAAAGGAAGAAAACGGTACTCGGACTACATGTTCCACAAAGGCCATACTTTTGCTGACGGTTCAACTCCAGCAATTCAAGAATAGGAAGTGGAGAATTGGGCGTGGTTGAGGGTTCCCACTACGCATGTTGGATCATGCAGATACAGAAACACCAATTCTCAGAGATCTGAAAAGGCTAACAGAGAAAAATATGATTCTCGTTTAATCAGTCCAAAGAGAGATCTTTCTCATTCTGTAATGAAAAAATCGATGGAAGCCCATGAACCCAATATCCTAACTTGGATTCAAGAAACAAGAAATGGGTTGGAGAAGCAAACGAGGGGAAGCTTGAGAACCGTGACATGGTTTCCATCTGCTCGGTACAGAAAGCACCAACTAAAGCGGCATCCAATCTAGAACTGGATACCCCCTTTAGGCAGGTAGAAACAGAGAGACCTTTCCAAGCGTTTCAGGTTACGCTTACCTTCTGTTGGATCTGTCCTAGGTTGCGTTGTTCCTGACGATGGTGCCGGTGCTTGAGCTCGGGACCCCCCAACAAGGAGGAGAAATAAAGCTAGCCCCAGACAGAGAGGTCGAAGGGAAGAGGGTGGAGGCTTTGCTGCTGCCATCCTTCCCCGTTTGTCTAGCTAGAACAGCTCCACAACAAACGGAAAGAGCTAAGCTTTCTGGGTTTCTCTTGCTCTTCCTCCACATGGGTTGGCTGAGGGGAGGAGATAGAGACAGAGAAGTTTGGCTGTTCAAGGCTTTCAAAAGAGCCTTGGAAGGTGATCCCACTGCGGTGCGGGGGAGGTAGGTTCAGAGACCCTCAGAAGGTGACGCAACGCAGAAGAAGTGGGTGGTGTGGCCGGCGAACCTTCCACTACTGTAACTTAAATAATTGGTTTACTTTGCATACATGTATTAAAAATAAAATTATTACATGACGATCAAAAGATATTAAGAAAAGTCCTGTTTTATTTAAAAAAATTGATAAAATATTGGTCGCATCTTACATGATATATATATATATAGAGAGAGACCAGCAGTTGTCGCTGGATGCACATCCAACGGCAGCGTGCGCAGCAGAGTTTTTTTTTTTTTTTGTCAGCCGCTGGATGTGCATCCAGTGGCTGCAGCTGGGGTACGGCGGGGCGGCACCGCTGTACCCAGCACTTATATATATATATATATATATATATATATATATAATATATATATATATATATATATATATATACTTGCTAAAGATACTTATAACATGCAAATTTCGAATTATCTACTTAATATAAATAGTTTCATAAAAATGTCTCGATGAATAAAAAAAGGATATAGGGGCAAAGCGTGATATTAGATTATTCTAATAAAAGTACCTTTGTTTGTTTAACCCAAATTGTATTTTTTAAAACAACCACTCTATATATATGAAGACCTCCAACTTAGTGGTAGTTTTTATAATTTTAGTTCATTAGTGATCTTTACGCACAAGAACGTGCGTTGACCAAAACGGAGAACGGAGGTCGTCAAATCTCCTGTCCTGTACACACGTGGAGAAGCTCTTGGGGCTTATAAACTGGGGATGGACGAGACAAGAGAAAACTTTTCTCTGCCTTCTCGACGTTGGAGGCCATTTCTTCACATAAGTCTTTTGAAACTTTATTCCTCCACAAGGCTCTACATCTACTTTAGTTGCTTGGATTAAGGTCATGGGAGGAAGTATGAATACTTCGTCAAAAAAAAAAAAAAATCTACTGAAAATTCTAACCCATCCATTTAATTGGTATTTAAGATAAAGTATCTAATGAACTCGAGTTCATATATGTAATATTCGAAGATTGGGTCAAAGATATTTTTAAATTTGAAGTAAAAATAGAATTCACATATATGATCAAATAAATCCATGTCAATCGGAGAAGATTAAGGGTCTGTTTGGTTGTTTGTAAAATAAATTCTTAGGAAAAAAATTTTCCAAGGATTAGCTTTTACATGGAAATGAAAATCGCAATTGTCCATTTGATTGTTAGGTAAATGTTTTCACCGGTTATTTGTGTAAATAAAATATTAAGAAAAGGTAAAAGTCAACAACATTAAATATAAGCTTTTATTAAAGAATTGTATGGAGGTACATGGGATATTATGGTCCACTCCAATGAGAGGATGTCACATACCCTTAGTGTATTATTCATCAAAAAATTTATTTTACAATTTTTTATTTTTGATATTAAAAAAATAAAAAATAAAAAATAAAAAATAGTGGAAAACAAATAACTTTGACAAATACAATTTAAATTAGGAGAAATAAAATAAAAACATAATTTGAATGAATAGTGTTCTATTGATATTTTAATAAAAAATAAAAAATAAAATAACTAATGAAAAATAATTAAACTTGACAAAGATGATTTGAATAAAGGGAAAAAATAAAAAATATATGAATGAATAGTGCTGGAAGGAGGAGACTTACGCACACCTGGAAAACGGCTTTTGCAACATTGCCTCCGACGCCGAAATCCGGGATTTGTAGGATAATGTTTTACATAATTTAGTTTTCAAGACTACCAAATGGCAAAAAAATGAAGTTTTAAAACGGTTTCCTGGGTGGGGTTTTCAAGGTAAACAAACAGACCAAGTATCACAATCTCTAGACTTTATTCCCCTTTCATGCACTTATTTGGGCCGTTTTGAACAGGTACATAGATTGAGCTTGGAGGCTTGGACCAAACTCTGATGGGTCTACCAAAGTGTTCAGAGGGCTCCACCACCTGCTGGCCTCTTCAACTTGGGCAAGTGGTGGGTTTTTTTTTTTTTTTTAAGAACACAACTACTAATGAACAATGGGAGTGAATCGTTTCACATGGCCTACCAGAACAAGTAGGAGGTGCCAAAATTTCTCTGACTTGCAGCCGCCATCTTGGATTACAAGGACATATTGACAATAAAACTTACCTCTTTGGTATACAAGCAGTTACTAAAATTTACTGTCCAATTTATTCTAAGAGACGGTTTGGTATTAAAATAGATCTAGGATAAATTAAAAATAATTTTAAAATTTTAAAGATATTTTTATTTTATTTTCGATCTATCTTGATATCAAACATATATAATCTAAGAGATTTATTAGCTGAAGTAAAAATTTTGATTTTCTGATTCGGATACCAAATTCTTGATAAAATCACCCTTATTTGGGATAAGTTCTTGAAAACTATTAGCTCGTTACTTGATAAAAACTCTCTCTCTCTCTCTCTTTTCCCAATAATGTCCCATTACCCATGGACTCTGAAGAGTATGCTGTGCAATGTAAGATTGTCGTCATGGAACCAGAGTTGGACCATACGGTATACCATATTTTAAAAAATAAGATTCGTAAATAGGAATAGCATAGTTTTATTTTTTTAAAATATTTTATTATGAAATTTAAAAATAAATCGAATTGAACTGGAACATATTGATACAATACACTCGTAATCCATACCGTACCACGAATATGGCGGATATGTTCTGTCCAACAAATCTTTGCATGAAACAGAATTTTTATATCCAGTGGGTCAAATTCCGAGGCTTTTAGGAATGCAAAAGGTTGTATATGTATATATATACACAGTGTTTTTATGTTTAAAATCCATTGTCTTGGGGACTTTTGTGCTAAATACCATTTCAAATTTTCAAATTCTTTAAAGACACGCTGCCGCTAAGTTAGACCCACGAACGGAAGATAAGGCTGTTCTAAATTAAATCACACAAATATTATTATTATTATTATTATTAACGTGTGTGATTACGTGATCCTGATGTCAGTTTAATATAGCTGAGCGGACACGTGGCCGTGAGTGGCCGGAACAAATTTCTTTTTGTTTAATAAAACAATGAGAGACCGGTAGAAGCCAAATGTTGTTTCTTGTCGTTACCTTTTTTTTATTTTATTTTTTTATAGCGAAAACGTCTGCAGTTGTGGTTGAGGCCCTGAGGGACATCTTTTGTTTCTCTCTCGGTTGTCTTTTTTTGTCTAAACTATGCCGACCCTTGATTTATGTCCTTTTGGTTTCTTAAAAAAATATACATGTACCCTTCATAAACTTATAAATTATCGAAAAAAATATAGCCTAAGTTTACGTTTATATATTAAACTTATATTTATATGTGAATTCTTTGTACATGAACTCCCATACAAAGCTTGATTAATCAAAGTTTTGACATGGCTCTTCGGTCAGAGTCAATGTATATATACCTTTTGGGTCTTGTGATGGATAAAACTCCACGACACATTTGAGGCATGAAAGGAACCTTTTTTATATTTCGATGAGGAATCTTATCAATACTTGTGAGCCCATGTCTTGGATGGAACTCCTAATTGGGATTACTTCTAGGTTTTCTCATCTTCTGATCTAATTATTTTTGGGAGGTGAACATAGACCTTGAAACTAACAATGCAAGCTCAAATTTCTACCGTTTGGGTTCCATAGGTCAATATAGTCTTTTTAAGAATCAAGTCTTACTAATAAGACAAGAAACGATCCATGATATTAATAAGTCAGAATCGAGTCCCATATATTTTATTAGAATGGAGTCTCTCAGAACCGATGCTTAATGTTCATCAGAATTGAGTCTCAATGTTTTATCAGAGTCGAGTCTCAATGCTCATTTGAAAAGAGTCTCATCGAGCATCCTAATTGAGTCTCACGTATTGAGTCTCAGAGTTCATCAAAACAGAGTCCTAACATATCATGAGAATCAAGTCTCGATATCTTATAAGAATCGAGTTTCAAGTATTATAAGAATCAAGTCTCAACATTCATAAGAATCAACTCCCGAATCTTCATAAGAACTGACTCTCTGAACGTCGTAAGAATGACTCCCTCAACTTTATAAGAATTGACTTCTTGAACTTCATAAGAATCGACTCCCTGAACTTTAAAAGAATTGACTCCCTGAATTTCATGATAATCGATTCCCTAAACTTTATAAGAATCGACTCTATGAACTTTGTAAGAATCGACTCCCGATGTAGTTGAAGAATTGACTCTCAGGAAGATAAAGAATCGGCTCTCATATAACAATCAACTCTTATTTAAAGAATCGACTCTCTCATAGAATTGACTCTCTCACTAAAAGAATCACTCGCTCTATGAGGTTTTGGGCCCTTATTGGACCCTTAATGGGCCTTTAGTAGTGTTTGGGGTTAACGGCAGGATCGACTACCGTTAACCAGTGTTGACGGCAAGCTAGACTGCCATCTAGTTAGGGGTTGATGGCGGGATAGTGTGTCGTCAACTTGTGTTGGCGACGACCGATGTTGTCATCAAGTCTGTGAGGTTCCAGAGTTTTTCCTGTGTGAGTTTGTCGACGGTCTATGTTGACGTCAAGTTGTGGTGTTCTAGTTGACGGCGGTCTATGCTGACATCAGCCTGCACAAAACTATTTTTATATATGCAACTCGAAAGCTCATTTCTCTCTCCACCTCCCCTCTCACCTCTAGTTTCTCCTACCATCTTCGGCGGCCAACGGAGGCTCGTAGGCGACAATTTGGTGTCTGTGGAGGCGCCATTGAGTGAAGGTTGGGGTCGAGCGATGAGGTTTTTCCCGCAATGGTGCAATTCATGGGACGTGTATTTACCAAATTTTCTCGTCGATTGAGGTAGGGAGACTAACCTGTTGGCCTTTTGGTACGGCAGCAAGCAAACCTAGAGGGGGGGTGAATAGGTTTTTCTGAAATCTGAAATAGAATCTTAACACAGAAAATAACACTTAAAAGTTTGGTTAGTTTAGTGTGATAAGAGTAGCAGTGCGGAAGCAAATAAACAATCACACAAGGACACAGGAGATTTATCCTGGTTCGGCCCTTCCCACATGGAAGTCCTACGTCCAGTCCCCAAGCAAACTCTTGGGATTTCACTAACCAAGGGTACAGTCCCCCTTATGGACCTTACAACACCCTGGATCCCCCACCAGGTCTTCTTCTCTTTCCCGGGCAAGAAGGCAGCCCACTTCTCTTACAGGTAAAGAAGCCAACCTCCTGGAACAAACCCCAGTGCGGTTCTGCTAGACACAACCCCTAGCTGGGTTAACAACTGGTACAACCCCAGTTAGGTTCTGCTAGACACCAACCCTAGCTGGGTTAACAACTGGTACAAACCCCAGTTAGGTTCTGCTAGACACCAACCCTAGCTGGGTTAACAACTGTATACAGTCCTACAGCTGGACACAGATCTTTCTTAGAAAGATCAGACTGAGAGACCTTACAAGATGAACACTCATGTAAAGCTCACAGTCCCAAACTCTCCCCAGATATACAATAAGCTCGGAGAGAAACAGAAGAGAGAAAAGAAGGCTCGAATGCTTGAAAGCTTGGAAGCTTGAGAGCTTGAAATGCTTTGAATGCTTCTTCTTGGCTCAGGCTCTTTCTCTCTTTCCTTGAGTGTATGTGGCGTGAAGGTGCTTCTCACAGATGTACACTCCTTCAAAGATATTCAAAAAAGGCTCTTTTGTTCTTCAGCAATGCTCCATCTTTTATATTGAGCAGCTTTAGAATAGATCCGTTGAAGAGATCCGTTGGAGCTCTTCTAGTCGTTGCTGATCTTTCTCTTCATCTGTCTTAATCAGACTCTGATGGTCTTCGATGTCTGTGAGCATAGAAGAGAGTGTTAGCATAAAAGAGTGTTTATGATAAACGATGCAAGGTACTGTGCTTCTGCTAACATACTGAAAATAGTAGGTCATATCTTTTTGACAGGATTCTGAAATATGCATGCAGCTTTTTGTCAGAAGATATTTGACTTTTTATTTAAGCGCCAAGCATATTTGAAATATAAAGGCAATCTGTGTTTCAACAGAATCCATGAAGAAATCGATATGAGCATGACTTATGAAATCGTTATAGGAACGATTTCTTAACAATCGTTATGGGAACGATTTCTTACCAAATCACTGCGCTCAAAGAAGAAATCGTTAAGGCCACTTATCAAATCGTTATGGCATCGATTTCTTAACAAAACGTTATGGCTTCTAAAGAAATCGTTGCGAATACTTATGAAATCGTTATGGCATCGACTTCTTGGAAAATCATTTCGGTCACTTAAGGAATCGTTATGGGAACGACTTCTTATCAAATCAATACGCTCAAAGAAGAAATCGTTATGGCCACTTATCAAATCGTTATGGCATCGACTTCTTAGAAAATCATTTCGGTCACTTAAGGAATCGTTATGGGAACGACTTCTTATCAAATCAATACGCTCAAAGAAGAAATCGTTATGGCCACTTATCAAATCGTTATGGCATCGACTTCTTAGCAAATCGTTGCGGCGCTTGATACTTTGGCACTTTAAACAGAAATCGATGTATATTGATTAAACATCGATTTTATCATTTTAGTGCGCCAAATATTGCATCAATGAAAGACTTAGCTTTTGCTATGAGATTGATGCGACACAGATGAAACAAAATATTCAATTTAAGTTACATCATAAATTTTATTATCACCAAAATACAAGAACAAATAGAAAGTGGTTCAACATAACCTCAGTGCCCTTGCTATTAACTTTGTGATGTTGCATGTTTGTTTTATGCCTTGGATTCAAGTGTTTTTTTTTTTTTGGAGGGGGGGGGGTCATCCATGTTGGGGGTTATTTGTTACACCAAGTGATCTGAGAGTTGGATTGTTATTTTCTGGTTGTGTACCGATGTTTCTCAATGCTGGGAAGAGTTCCCCAAAGTTGGATTTTGGTTGTATTGAGTGGATTGCCCTTGAGAGTGGCCTATGGCCATCCATGATTCTGGGAATAGATGAACTTGATGACGGGACCCACTGCTGTCAAGATGGTCTTGACAACATGGTCTACTGTTGTAGTGTAGTGGTTATTCAAATTCAAGTTTAGTTGATTTAGCTTGGTGTTTGGGCTAATGTGTGGCCAATGAGCATGTAAGAAAATAAAATTCTCTTATTGTACTTGCTTGGTCTGATATTTCTTGGTTGCATCTTGTTAATTCCACTGTTGGGGCGTGATAGTATTCCACTTGAGATTTTCTCAACTTAGCGCTCTTTCAAAAGGATTCTCTCAATAGCTATTCATTCGCTTGAGTTTCTATTATTGTGGAGTTTTTCCTTGTTGGATCTACATGGAGCTTTAGATGTCCTAGAGAGAGGTGAATAGGACTTTCTACATTTTAAAAATTATATGAATATGAAAGAACACTTGACAGAAGTGTTAGTACCTTATGCGGTGTGTGTGTGAAACAAGTATAACTAGATGGAAACAATCACAAATAGTGCACAAGGAATTTATCCTTGTTCAGACCTTCTCTCAATTAGGAGTCCTATGTCCCATCTCCAAGCGTAACTTGGGATTATCCACTAACTACTAAGAACCCTTGGCATTCTCTCCAATGAGAAGTATTGCAACTACTGCTCCCTAACAAATCTTCCCTTTACCAAAGGGGCAAACAACCTCCTACCGCAGTAGGTGTAACGTCGCGTGCCTTTCGGATCCATGTGGATCGTGTGTATTGTGGTTGTGGCGGCCGTTGTGAGGCAGTGTGAGTCGGTTGTGTGGAATGCATGGTGTGGATGTGTGGTTTGAGCAAGTGAAGAGCAGGGTCGGACCTGAAATGAAACAGGACCTGCTGCTGTTCAGTAAAGTTGGCGGCCAGGGGTGGTCGTTGACTGTTGGCGTCCAGGTTAGTGGACGTTTACTGCATAAACTTGGCGGCAGTAGATGTGGACGCAGAGGGTGGCGGTTGCTGTGGCGGCATGGGGGTTGACGCCAACCTGAGAATTCTGCAGGTTATAGGCTCACCCGAGGGCAGTTCTCTCAGCTCTCTCTCATTCCCTCTTGCCCCAGCTTGCTGCCCCCGAGTCTCTGAAGCTTCCAACAGGTTCCGAAGAGTGGTTGGACGATCGTAGAATGCGTGGCGTTGCCGAATTGCGCAAGGAAACGTCGCGGTGTGGTGCAATTTCCGTGGGAGCTCGCGGAGGGCTCGGCGTGAACCGGGGGATTGCAGGAGGTTCTAGCGTGTTTTGAGGTAGGGAACGAACCCTGGTAGCTACGTAGAAACATTAAAACATGACAAACCCACTTGAATCAGCATGATAATGCGTTTTCGGATCACGTTGCACCATACGAGATAATGGGTGGTTTGAGTAGTTTAATGTACGAAGCATGTTATAATGGGTTATATTGGGTTTTAGCATGCTAAAGGAACTGCATTTGCATGTTTTTCAGTAGTTAGAAAGGTTGGAAAGCCCGCAGAGCCGGATTAGGGTTTCTGCAGGGTATAAGGCCAGAGAACTTGGCGTCAAGATCGCTTGTCGCCAAGCTCCCCAGCCAAGATGTTAACGGCCAGGTCTCTTGCCGTTGACTTTCTGTAAGCGGCAATCGTTGTTGCCGCCAGCATGTGTGTGATCAGAAATAGCTGATTACGGCTTTTATCGATAATGCATGTGTGTTAACACATGAGGTGCACTGAGTGCACTTGGTTCTCATGTTTAGCATACAAAGTATGCGATTAGTTGCTTACTTCAGTGACTGCGCGTTGTTTACGCGAGTCAGTTGGGTTCACGTGTGGTGGACCATGGTTACTTGTGGTTTACGTGAGGTTTCACGTGGTTTGTGTGTGACGTGCACGTGGTTCTGTGTACGTGGTTAGTAGTACGACGCCTACCGTGGTTACCTCTCCAGTTGGGTGCCCCAGGTTCTTTGTGAGCCAGGCTGTTAGCTCGGGGCTTTGTCCCGGTACTTGTGCTGTACCGTCGAGGTCTGTGTCATCTGACCTGGACACCCTCACTCTGTGTTTGAGTTGTACGTCCGGCTGAGGGAAAGACGACAGGGACAGTGACACTTGAGTTTGTTTTTAGTCACGTAGCGCGCTCGTAGTTGGGGGTACGGACACCAGTAGTCGACACTGGTCCCCAGCTAGTCCTTTTCCAGTGCCTCACTCTAGCGAGCCCAGGCGAGGGTCTCTGGAGGTGTCAGGCATGGGCCTGTGACCGTGTGGTCTGCAGGTGGTGGTGTGTGTTGGTCCCCACAGTTGCTTGACCTTTTCACGTGGAGCGGCAGCTGGACCTTCGTCCGTGGCTGCGAGACTGAGAGGTAGACCTGTGTTAGTTGTCCGAGTCAGTTCTGGTGTCGCGAACCAGTTCACGTGGCTCGTGTTGGTTGTCTCTACTTTAGCTGTACACCTGTACTGGTTTGCCGTTAATTATTACTGTTGTTTCTCGTAGTCGGTAGACGGTGAGTACTTTTACAGCTTTACTTACTGCTTAGCGTTCTATAAATTGTTGGTTTTGTTTCTGCTTTCGTACCTGTGGTTTTGGTTTGCTCGGTGTTGGGGGAGTTCCCTACTGAGCCAGTGACTAGAGAGGCTCACCCCTACCCCCACAGGTGAGAGCGAGGAGGACGTCTCACGACCGTCGTCCAGCTCCGAGCCACGCCGTAGCGGTGCAGGGTCAGTAGCTCCAGCGGTGTAGTTCCAGCTGTGTAGTACTTCAGCAGTGCAGTTTAGATAGTTGTTTACTTTCTTCAGTTGTACCTCGGGGTATGCCCCAGGCTCTTGTACTTCCTTTTAGTTTTTGTGGAAATTTGGCCATGTACTTGTGCACTATAATTATATAAAATGGTGTGTTCCTTTGTGTTTACACGGACTGTGGTTTGGTATCCCTTGCGAAGCTTCGGCCCGTTCGCGGGAGGCGGACTCGGATCAAGTACGTTATCGGTTTAACGGGCTTGGCCGAGGCATTCCGTCACAGTAGGTCTTCCTTTCTACAAAAGGGGAACTACAAGGAACAAATCCCCTGCCGGTTTCTACTATGAATAAGGTGTAGACAGAGTGCTTGTTCAAAGAATGAGCAAACACAGAAGAGCAGAAAGAGATATACAAATACACTTGAAAGTTCTAAACTCTTTCTATGACGGTCCTCGTTGTTCAGACTCGTTAACCCAATAATGTGCCTAACACAAGTCCGCCTCCCGTGACCGGGCCGAAGCCTCGCAAGGGATATCAAACTACTAGTCCGTAGAAATATAAAGGAACCAGCTCAAATATATATATGATTTGCCAATCTCACAAATATTTACTAGAAATGCACATAGCCATAGCACAACTGTAACCAAACTACAACAACAATATGGGGCATACCCCTAAGTGTACAACAAAAAAGTAAATTACACTGCCGGTGGTGCAGACCCTCCGCTACGGTGCGGCTCAGAACTAGACGACGAGTGTGAGGTCTCCTGCTCTCCCTCACCTGAAAGAGTAGGGTGGGGTGAGCCTCTCAAGTCACTGGCTCAGTAGGGAAACTCCCTAGAAACTGAGCAAACCAACATAAGTAGTAAAGCAGGAAACTACACTAACAATTCATAGAACTATCTAGCAGGATATAAAACTGTAAATGCCACTTACCACTTGCCGCTTAACAGAAACCAATAGTGATAAATAAACGGCAAACCCAAACAAGTGTACAAGCTATAGTAGGAAAATGCCTCACTCGGGCCACGTGGACTGGCTCGCGACACCAGCTATTGACCCGGACAAATCACACAAGACTACCTCTCAGTCTCGCAGCCACGGACGGAAGATCCAGCTGCCGCTCCACTAAACCAGTACAAAGAACTGTGGAGTCCAACTAAACCACCACAACATGTAGGTCACACACTCCGCAGGCCCATGCCTGGCACCTTTAGGGACTCTGGCCCGAGCTCCCTAAAGTGATGCACTGAAAAACAGGACTAGCCAGTATGTAACGTCGCGCATTTTTTGGATCTTTGCGGATCCCTGCTTAGTGGGTTTGGTGGCCAATGTGTGGCCCATTAGTGCGTGTTTCAGGTGTTTACGCGCGTTGTGAGGCTTGGTGGGCTGCCAGATTGGGCCCAAAGCGCTCACAGGTTTTCTGTCTGTGAACGCGACAGGGGTGTGCGTCGCGTTCTGAACGTGACAGCCCTGGTGGTCGCGTTCCTGTTGCCGCTGTTGAGTGGTCGACGTCTGCATGCGCGCCACGCGTCGCGCGTTGGGCGGCCTGCTGACGTCGGGCTTGAAAAGGCGACGACCGTCTACGTCGCGTTCAGGTTGCGACGTAGGGCTACGTCGCGTTCTCAACTGCAGTGCATTTTTTAGGAACCCTGGCCGAACAGAGCTTTCACAGGCTCTGCTCGACCAGGGGGAGTTGCTGCGGGGTTCCTCCGAGCAGTTCGAGGTTTTGGAGGTGCGTGGGGCGTGTTCTCGCCGCGAGGTGTCGTGTGGAGCGGGGGAAACGTCGAGGAATCTCCAGTTTTCGTGTTATTTGCGAAGGTAGGGTGTTCTACCTCGATTTGTATTGTGAATTGCATGTTAGCTTGTTTACCGCTTTGTAAACAGTAGATACCATGCTAGGGTATCCATTAAAGCATGAAAAACGTGAATTAATCATGATTTGAATGGTATGGAGTGGTGATCCGTGGAGTTCCTCTTGCATTAGGGTTTGCGCCAGTGAAGGCGACAGCCCTGGGTGTCGCGTTGTTAACGCGACAGCTCGATCCGTCGCGTTCATGGTTTGAACGCGGCATGTCAGGGCATCACGTTCTGAAGGCGACCTTACCCCTTGTCATGACCTCAGCTGAGAGGTCCCTTTATGCATGCTTTCTGTATTTTGAATATCCGGTTAGTGGTATTTGTTGTGCATGGCAATGACAGGTGGAGCCAGTGCACTTGTCACGCTCATGAAGCGTGTTGCTCATAAGGTGGGTGTAGACGCGGATTTCCGCTTCCTTTTTAGGGGGGGGGTGGTGGAAAACACGGGTCCCACAAAGTAGGTGATAAAAAAGCGTTAAATGACAAAAATAAAGAAACCGCGATCGCCAGGTACGCGAATGTAACGGGTGAGAAAAGGGGGTACCTTTCACCCGTAGAAAGTGCGGGATGTGGGCGTGGGTTCACCCTCCTCCTTCCACCGGCCAGCCGGCAAAGGAGATTCAGCTCGGTTACCCTGAAAATAAGACAAATAAGAAGAGACAGATTAGACGGATGTGCAGTATACAAATTCTAAAAATGAATGAAATGACATAAATGAAAGGGGAAGAACACACCTTTTGTGGTGGCTTTTAAACCCTAAAACAGGTATGTGTATATGCATGTGTGTGTGAAAAATGAGGAGATGAAACATAAAGGACCACGTGGGGTCCGGAGGAGGGAAAAAGCAAATAGAAAAGGGGGTGCTTCCCCGAATGCCAGACGGCGTGACGGCGTTGCCAGTTGGGCGACGGGGGAAGAAGAGGAGGGGGATGACGTCGTTCGCCCTGCTCCGGTATGCGTGCGATAGAGAGGAAGACGACGGCGACGAGCTCCAAGAGATGAGGATGGCGTGACGGGGAGCCGGCAGGACTTCGCCGCTCTGAGATTCTCTCTCTCTCTCTCTCTCTCTCTCTCTCTCTCTCTCTCTCTCTCTCTCTCTCTCTCTCTCTCTCTCTAAAAAAGGGAAAGGAGCCGAACCAGCCAACTGAACCGCCGAACCCTTGCCCCTGGCCCTGCGGCTTCGTTTTTATAGGCACTGGAGGAAAATCGCATCCAGGACAGCAGACGCCTTTTAGGCCTGAATCACGGCGGAGCGACAGGCCACGATTTAGAAGGTCGGCCGCGCTGCACCGCCTCTCTAAATCGCATCGGGTCAGGCTGCCGCGACTTGAATCGCGTCCACCTGGTCGGACGCAATTAAGACTTGCATGGTTTCGAGGCAACAGACTCACGAATGCGCTGTCCGCTGACGTGACGTTCGGATTTGACCTCTCTGAATCGCGTCGTCTGACAAGGATGAGATTCAGAGATTTTATCATGATTACGGGCCTGCGCGCGAAGACTTTCCGGGCCGCTGTCAGACCCTGAATCGCGTCCGGGATACTGGACGCGATTTATAAGGCGGTTCGATGAAAAACGTCCACTATAGCGGACGCGATTTTGAGACCAAACCCCCTGGGGAAGCACCGAGGAAGAATGGGCGATATCCAAAAATATGGGGAAAATACTCTTGCGAGGCAAAAGAAGGTTTTTTTGGTATTACGGCGCAACTTGAAAATTTGCCCGCGGTGGAGCCAAATTTGCGTGTCTACAGTGGGCTGGTTTTACGTGGCCAATGTGTTATTTATATAATTAGCGTGGTGTTTACATGGTTTGGAAGCCGTGCATATGGTTTGTGTGTACATGGCACAACGTACATCGTCGTGTTTATTGTATCTTAATTATTGTGGTTAGTCCGTGGTATAGTGGCGGTGAGGTTCACGTTTGAACCTAGCCTTGATCCTTTAAGATCTTTTATAGATTATCCTAGATGGATAATTAGTAAAGTATAAGTATGGTTATTACGTGATTATCGTGTATTGTGACGGATCGCCTCGGTCAAGCCCGTTAAACCGATAACGTACTTAGTCATTTCTGCTCATATAGAAGTAGGCGGCCACATCGACTGCCGCTTACAGGGAGTCAACGGCAAGGGTTCTGGCCGTTAACCTCCTGGCTGAGGATCTTGGGGACAAGCGATCTTGACGCCAAGTTCTTCGGCCATAAACCCTGCAGAAACCCTAATCCGGCTCTGCGGGCTTTCTAACTGTTCTAACTATTGAAAAACATGCAAATGCAATTCCTTTAGCATGCTATAACCCAATACAAACCACTAAAACATGCTCTGAACATTAAATAACTCAAACCACCCTTTATCCCGCATGGTGCAACTCTATTCAAACGTGGATTATCATGCTGGTTCAAGGGTTATGATGTGTTTTAATGTTTCTATGAAGCTACCAGGGTCGTCCCTACCTCAGAACGTGTTAGAATCTCCTGCAATCCCTCGGTTCACGTCGAGCCCTCCGCGAGCTCCCACGCGAATTGCACCACGCCGCGACGTTCCTCGCGTAATTCAGCGATGCCGCGCGTTCTACGATCGTCCAACTACTCCTCGGTACCTGTTGGAAGCTTCAAAGACTCGGGGGCAGCAAGCTGGGGCAAGAGGGAATGAGTGAGAGCTGTGAGAACTGCCCTCGGGTGAGCCTATAACCTGCACCATCTCAGGTGGCGTCAACCCCCATGCCGCCAACAGCAACCGCCACCCTCTGCGTCCACATCTACTGCCGCCAAGTTCATGTAGTAAACGTCCACTAAGCTGGACGCCAACAGGTCAACGGCCACACCTGGCCGCCAATTCCAACAGGACAGCAGTATGTCCCATTCTATTTCCGGACCAACCTGCGCTGCACCTGGACAAAACTACACATCCATACCATGCATTTCACACAACCGACTCACACTGGCCTCACACGGCTGCCACAACCACAACACACACGATCCGCATGGATCCGAAAAAGCACGCGACGTTACATGTATTGTGTTTAGTGTGGCAGTGGAGATCACAAGGTGACCGATGACAGGCTGTGGTGTTATTATTAATATGGTTTATGTGTGTGATTGTGTAGGTTAGCTTGTAAATCACAAGGTGACTGGAACAAGCTATTCCTAACATATGTACCGTAATTGGTAATAGAAAGTGTTTGTGTATATATCGTGGTTTGAGCTTGCCAAGTGTGGTGGTTCGGCGCCTGTTCCGGAATGCCTCTCTAGTCGGGTACCCCAGATTCTTTGTGAGCCAGGCACGTGTGTTTTTTGTGCCGGGGGTTTGTCCCGGTACTTGTGTTGTACCGTCGACGTTTGTGTCATCTTCCTAGACACCCTCACTCCTGTGTTTGAGTTGTACGTCCGGCTGAGGGAAAGACGACAGTAGGGTAGCAGCTTGTGTTTATGGGTGTGCAGTCGCTTGTAGCGCTCTCGTAGTTGGGGGTACGGACACCAGCAGACGTCACTGGTCCCCAGCTAGTCCTGTTTTACAGTGCCTCACTTTAGGGTGCTCCAGCCAGAGACCCTAAAGGTGCCAGGCATGGACTTGCAGCTGTGTGTCTACATGTGTGGTGTTGGTTGGTCTCCACAGTTGTTTGACTTGTTCTCGTGGAGCAGCAGTTGGACCTTTCGTCCGTGACTGCGAGACTGAGAGGTTGTTCTTGTGTTGTGTTGTCCGGGTTGGATACTGGCCTGATCAGCCAGTAGTTCGTTCCTGTGTGGTGGCGTCGTTCCTTTCCGACTCGTGCTTTGCCACTGGTTGTGGCTCGTGAGTTTGTGACTCGTAGTCGAGGTTGACCTGTTCGAGGTGTGCCCTGGTGTTGGCACAGTTGTGACTACGGTTGTGGCTTGTGTGACTTGCATGTTGAGGTTTCACCTGTAATGTTGTGCCTAAGTGATGGCACAGTAAAGTTGTGGTTCTGTGTGGTGTTTATCATCTACTGTACCCTTCATACGGGGTTGGTTTGTTGTACCTCGGAGTAGTAGGTACCAGTACCCTTTGTGGGTTGCTTTGCGGTTTTATAGTGTACACAACTTTTCTAGTTATTGAGGTAATACTCTTATTTCTGTGGAGGTCTTATGGATGACTAGCCACCTGTTGTATTTATCTGTTTAAGTAAGTCTTCGTTTATGGTTTATTATGAAATGAATTGGCTTGTGGTTGCCAATCCTGTTACCCTTTGTGGGTAATTTACCGATGAGGCTTGTGGCCTAGGCGTATTGTGGTTTGGTGGAGCTGTGCTCCGTGGAGGTCGTACGATGGGACCTTCCACTTGTTGTGTTTTACCTTTCTTTAGATAAGCTTTCGATTATGGTTTTAGTATGTGATGGATTGGCCCGCTGTAGCCGATCATGTTACTTGGTGTGTGTAGCTTCTGATATATCGTGGTTTGGGTTTAATGGGCAGCACTTGGTTGGCTGTCCTATTACCCACGAGGTTGAGGTTCGCCTGGGAAGCTTGCAGCCTAGACAGTGACTTGCCTGTGTGGCTTAAAGCGTGGGCGACCAGTTCTTATTATGGTTTGCCTGTGAGGCTTAAGACTTAGGCGTTTCAGTTGTTGTGTGGACTAGTGGTGCAAAACTAGTCTTGTTGCTTCTTCTTATCTTCCGAAGTTATGTTTGATTAAGGTGTTTATATTTAATTGTAGTTTAAATTCAATTGTTGTGAGTATAAAATGGTTTGGCTATTGGTGCTGCCAGTGAGACCCTTTAGGGTTGAGGTGTACGTAGTTTGTTGTTGTTTTGGGTAGCCCCTGCTGAGCCTGTGACTTGTTGAGGCTCACTCCCCTACAGTCCTTTTCAGGGCATACCATTGGTTCGGCTTGTGGAGACGTTGTGTCAGACTTGTACCACCAGCAGCTGAGTCGAGTTAGTAGTGTTTTGTGAGCTTGTGCTCCCTCGGGGTATGCCCCAGGTAGTTGTACTTTTTAATTGGACATGTAATAATGTAATGTGACAGTTGTAAATTATTATATGCAGGTATGAGCACATGTACTTTCTTGTGTCTTATACTGTGTAGTTGTCTTTTATATTCTTACTGGACACATGTGTGAGATATCCCTTGCGAGACTTCGGTCCGTTCGCGGGAGGCGGATCTGGATATAGAGCCTTAATAGGCATAAATATCCGGGGCCGTCACACAGTACATCTACTGGTGTCCGTCTCCCCCAACTACGAGCGCGCTACAAGCGACAACACAACAAACTCTCTCTAGTCGTTGTCCCACTGCCGTCTTTCCCTCAGCTGGACGTACTACTCAGCACAAGAGTGAGGGTGTTCAGAAAGACGACAAAACCTCGACGGTACCCAGTACCGGGACAAGCCCCGAGCACACACGTGCCTGGCTCACACAAAACCTGAGACTCCCAACTGAAGAGGTATCCACAGTAGGCATCAAACTACATGCCACGTACACGAAAACCACGTGCACACCGCACAAGCCACGTGAAACCTTCACGTAAACCAGTGAACACCACGCCAACCACACACACCACACGCTCCCCGAGCGCTGCGAGTGCCAATGCACCGCTTACCATTGCCGCACAACACATATATGATAATCCGATAATATTACGCTAGCATACATATGCATATAACAAACCTCGGCTGTGATCGCGACGGGGTTCAGTGTCGCCTTCAGAACGCGACAACTCGATATGTCGCCTTTAAAACCATGAACGCGACGTATCGCTTTGTCGCGAGATTGTCGCGACGCACAGGTTTGTCGCCTTCACAGGCAAAAACCCTAATCCGAAATCCCTCATCCGTATTTCCCCCAAAACCCCTACAATCTATGGTTCTTATTCCATTTACATGCTTTAATGTGTTCCTACACATGCTATCCACTGTTTAGAAAGCTAGAAACACATCATCCACATCACACGAGCAATCTACGGATCAAAACACGGGAAATCTCCCTACCTTCGCGAAGCAGGCGAAGTACAAAGCCCACACGACGTTTCCCCCGCTCCACGTAGCGTCCTCGCGGCAAGAACACGTCGAACCGAGTTCCAACAAATCGAATCGCCCAGAAATCCTCCAGCACAACCCCCTGGCCGAGCAGAGCTCGTGTGAGCTCTGTTCAGCCAGGGTTCTATAAAAACACATCACGGTTAAGAACGCAATGCCACACTGTGTCGCGACCTGCACGCGACACACTAGGCCGTCGCCTTCAATAAGTCGACATCAGCAAGCTTGCCCTATGCGCAACACGTGGTGCACATGTAGACGAAGGCCAAAAACAGTAGTTTCATGAACATGACGCCCTGAGATGTCGCATTCAGAATGCGACGCCCTTCACTGTTGCGTTCACAGACAGTGAATCAGTGAGCACTTTGGGCCCAAATCTCTAGCCTACAGAGCCTCACAACCCGTGGAAAACACCTGCTACTCACGTCATTGGCAACACACTGGCCTCCATACACACAGGAAGACGATCCGAACGGCTGGAACGTCACACTTTCTGTCTAGAGGGTGGACTGAGAAAAAGAACTCAGACTTTCTAAACCACCCACAGACAAGCTTTTTGAATGCAGGAGAGTAGGAAGGCTTGGACTCAGCTTGCTTGCACTGATTGCTCTCCTTCATATTTTCTATGTGTGTGCTTCTTCTCTTTCTTGTTGATCTTGTATGCTACTTTGTGCATTTTTGCTTCAAAGAAAAACTTCAACTCCCTATATAGATTTCAAAGACTTTGTTTCTGTTGGAATATGGCCGTTTTAAATATTTGAACATTAAGAATTGGGCGACAACTTGAGAGATCCATCTACAAATCTTTGAGTTGCTCAACGACTTCCTAACTATATAGATAGTTGCATGGTTTGTAGACAACCGCAATAAATGTCTGCAAACACCATACCCATGTAAGGACTTTTCTCTTCCTCATTGTTAGACTTATAAGATATTAAGTGAAAGCAAGAGACAAGTCGCTTGAAAAGATATCTAACTACTTCAGAGAAAAGGTCTATATGTACTTAAAGTGTGCTGGGGTAGGAGAGCATTCAAGGAGGTATGGACACCTACTTGGCTTGCAGTATGCCTACCAAAAACTTTTCCTTAAAAACTAGAAATTTGTCAGTTTAAGGGACACTTGCGGATGTCTTGCAGAACAGATAGTTGTCTGGGAACAATCTAAACTTTAGTACTTCAGATATGTTCTTAAAAAGAATATTAAATCAAAATATACAGAACAAGGAATAACGAATGCATTTTGATTAGTGAAACCTTTGCAAGAGTCGAAGTGAAAAACTATGAGCCAAGTAAGTTTGAAGATATTTAGAAGATTATTATTTATTAATGGATGGACGTATCTTTAAAACATATTATGATTTGTTCACCAATCGATGTTCAGAAATATTACATAAATGATTACAAAGCCAATCGCAATAATACTTCATCAATCGTTATGTAGAACTTCGATTAGTCATATTTGTTCATCGATCGATATCTGACTTCGACTGCATAGAAGTCACAATGAGACTTCGGCTGATGACCTTTGTTCACCAATCGAAACCTAACTTCGACTGCACAGAAGTCGTAGAGAGACTTCGACTGATGACTTTTGTTCACCAATCGATACTTAACTTTGACTGTCTAGAAGTTGGAGTTGGACTTCGACTGATGACCTTTTATTCATCAATCGATATCTCACTTCAACTGTCCAAGAGTCGGAGTTAGACTTTGATTGATGATTTTTGTTCATCAATCGATATCTCACTTCGATTGTCCAAAAGTCGGAGTTGGACTTCGACTGACGAGCTTTGTTCATTAATCGATATCTCAACTTCGACTGTCCAAGAGTTGGAGTTGATTTCTATTGATGATCTTTGTTCATCAATCGATATCTCAACTTCGACTGTTCAGGAGTTAGAGTTGGACTTCGACTGATGACCTTTTTGCTCATCAATCGATATCTTAGGGGTGAACACGGTCCGGTTCGGTTCACCCCATTTTTTGGGTGAACCGAAATACTGTTCAAACAACCGAACCGAACCGGTCGGTTTAAACTGAAGTTTAATTCCAAAACATACACAACCGCTTGTCTGGTGTGGCGGTCAAGGCGTTGGCTTCTTTACCTATTGGTCATGGGTTCGAATCTCATTTTGGACAAAACAGGCTCACTTTTAAACATGTTTTTCCTATAAAAAACCGTTGGCAGAAGAGAGGAATCGAACCCGCCTCACCGCCCTGACAAAGAGCCTTGCTTACCAAGCGGCCTAT
Source organism: Colocasia esculenta (assembly GCA_014218235.1). Lineage (NCBI taxonomy): Eukaryota > Viridiplantae > Streptophyta > Magnoliopsida > Alismatales > Araceae > Colocasia > Colocasia esculenta. The sequence goes on along the minus strand of CM024755.1, from coordinate 14,953,473 downwards.
TTAACATTTGAGTAAATAATATACACATTATATATATAATCGGTTTATTTCGGTTCCACAATGTGAAACCGAACTGAACCAGTTAGATGCCCAACTCGAACCGAACCGGTCGGTTCGGTTTGATTTTTCGGGTTGGTCCAAATTATGAACACCCCTAATCTCACTTCGACTGTCCAGGAATCAGAGTTGAATTTCGACTGATGACTTTTTTTCATCAATCGATATCTCACTTCATTTGTCCAGGAGTTGGAGTTGGACTTCGACTGATGATCTTTGTTCATCAATCGATATCTCAACTTCGACTGTCTAGGAGTTAGAGTCAACATGATATTTATACTAGTTGTGAATTTAGAAAATTTTACTGGAGATATATAAGTGTCATTAGAAAACAATCATGTGTTGACACTTGATTATAAATGGTTGTACAATATAATACATACATACTTTTGTCTTTAACACATCAAATACAATACTAAGTAAAATGTCATTACGTTATAATCAAATGAATTTATTTATTACTTGAAAAAAGGGTTTTGTATAACTGAAATAATTAATTTTATCATAATCAAAATAATTAAGCATACTTTTGTAAAAATAATTGCATAACATTCCTAAGCTTGGAGATCATTTCACATGGCCCGCGATCTCAGGCGTAATAGCTTTTTTTGGGCCTTGTTCCTTACTCCTTAGGCTTCCGATAGGTGGGCCTTAAGATATTTATTGGACTGTTATCCATGAAACAGATATGCCTTATGGGCCTTTTATATAAGATTTATTAGATTGCGATTTCCCCCAAAAATTATATTTCGATGCATATTGTTCCTACCCGACTCCCATACAATAGTTTTATGCCAAAATATCTCTTGAACATTTCAATTCCTTTTCCATTACTGATTAAGATATTTGAGTGTTTGTTAACAAAGTAATAAAGACAATATATACATACATATGCATGAAGGATATACATGCATACAAATGTAAGTTTAGAATAGGATTTTCGTATATTATTTAGCTTTAAGAGAGGTATATATGTGAAAAATGTCTATTGTTTTCTATCTCTTTCTATATGCAACGTAGAACACGATAGGGTATTCTTGTGTCTAATTTTTGAAGTTTCTTCATATTTTCTTCTTCTAAAAGGATAAATATTATATTGACATGTTCGTTTGGTTCTCAGTTTGGATAGTCAGATCTAGGGGTGTTCATAGTTCGGTTTGGACTTTTTTTTGTAAAAATCGAATCGAACCGAATTTGGGGTCAAACCGGTTCGGTTTGAACCGAAATAAGGCAAAAATGAGGAAAAAGAGTTTAATAGGGTGGTTGCAAGTTTTGAACTCACAACCTACTCCATGGCAAGCAATGCTCCAACCATTGCGCTGCTGCTTCTTTGTATTATATTATATTATTTATATTATATATACATATATTCGGTACATTTTGGTTCTTCTGCTCCAAACTGAACTGAACTGTGATACTCTCCAAACCGAACCGAACCGAACCGGTCGGTTCGGTTTTTCGATTTGGATCGATTTTTGAACACCCCTAGTCAGATCTGAAACCAGGCGACGCTGCTCGACTGCGATCTCTTTTGAAACCAAATAAACAAAATTTAAAAATCTAAAAAGAAGATTAAAAAAGTTTAAGATTTAACAAAAAACTACAGAAGAGGCGGCAGCCCAAGTGCAAGGCGGGCCGCCCTCCATTTCAAAAAAGAAAAAAAAATAGACGGTAGCCAGCCTTGCACGTAGGCCACCCACATTTGAAAAAAAAAAAGGTAACAGGTTTCCCGCCCCTCCCATTTTGACAAAAAAAAATACAACAGAGTTTCCAGCTCGTCACGTGGTGGCAGGGAACTCTGTTTTAGTAGTATAAGATAGATATACATAGGCGCTGGGGTGCGACGGTGCGGCCCCGCCGCACTCTAGCGACTGTCGCTGGATGGCGATCCAGAAGCAGCGCTGCCGCCCAAGCTATTTATTTATTTATTTATTTTGGATGTCGCTGGATGGCAGGATTGCCATCCAGCACCTAGGTTGGGGTGCGACGGAGCCGCACCGCCGCACCCGAGTATATATATATATATATATATATATTGTAAAAAGACGTGATTTAAGTGTGTCTCCCAAGAGGTATTGTCCCCATGTTAAAGATTTTGTCCTTTAAAAGAGTCCTCTTGGGAGAAGAGGTGAGACTCTTACTGATAAGCACACACTTGTTCTCACTGTCTTTCAAAGTGGAACTAAAGAATATCTCTACATAGCCCCTCGGTGAGGATAAGGGTGTTCGAGTATTATGAAGATGAGACGCTCGGGTAGGGCGTATGGCCTCTCATTCGTTCCCACAGATGGCGCCAATGAAGAGACATGATTTAAGTGTGTCTCTCAAGAGGTATTGTCCCCATGTTTGAAATTTTGTTCTTTAAAAGGCCATCTTAGGAGAAGAGATGTGAGACTCTTGTTGATAAGTACACACTTGTTCTCACTATCTTTCAACGCGGGACTAAAGAATACCTCTTGTGTAGAGGTATTCTTTAGTCCCATATTAAAAGATAGTGAGAACTGAAGAGATGTGATTTAAGTGTGCCTCCCAAGAGGTATTGTCCCCATGTTTGGAGTTTTGTCCTTTAAAAAGACCATCTTGGGAGAAGAGGTGAGACTCTTGCTGATAAACACACACTTGCTCATTGAAGAGACATGATTTAAGTGTGCCTCCCAAGAGATATTTGTCCTCATGTTTGGAGTTTTGTCCTTTAAAAGGGCCCTCTTGGGAGAAAACGTGAGACTCTTTCTGATAAGCACACACTTGTTCTCACTATCTTTTAATGTGGGACTAAAGATACCTCTACATAGCCCCTAGTGAAGATAAGGGTGTGCGGGTTTCATGAAGATGAGACGCTCGGGTAGGACGCATGACCTCTCATTCGTTCCCATAGACGGCGCCAATGAAGAGACGTGATTTAAGTGTGCCTCCCAAGAAGTATTTGTTGGGTAGAAGAAGGGTGGTTGCTAGCTTAAAGGGAAACTCAAGGTTTGGTAGGAGAGTGTGCCTTATGTGTTTATGGGTTTTGTCCCATATTGGAAAACACAAGTAAGGGAGTGGCCTTTATATGTCCTTGTGGTTCTAAGGACTTGTTCTTATGGAACTAGAGGGATGTATGCCCAAGACCACACACGCGCGCCCGCCCGCTGGGCTGGGCTGCGTGCGTGTGAGGTGACCGCGGGCCTTATTGGGCCGGCACACTTTTTCCAATCCGGTTTTTCCTTTTTTGCTTAGTGGGCTTATGGGACGCGTCTGTCCATGTAGAAGTGAACCGGCATGTGTAGTGGGGCGTGGGCGGTTGTGATAAGGCAAGAGAGAGAAACTAAGTTGACCTATTCTTCCCCCCGAAGAAACTCTCCTGCGAACTCTCTCTCTCTCTCTCTCTCTCGCTGTCTGTCTGCAATGCCGTACTCACCATCGGGGAAACGCTCTCTGTTGTTGGTCGCTTCTTGCCTTCGACGCGGACGTCGCCGTCGTTGCTTGCCGTCGACGTGCTGCACCTTTCTCTCCGCCGCCGACTGTCTCGTTATCCGCATCATCGATGTCCGGTGCATGCTTCTTTTGCCCTATATTCAATAGAGATATTTCTGTACATATTAGATAGTTTTCGATTTACGAGATCAACAGTGTGCGACTGTCATCTCATTGGATGTAGTTGTACCCTGGGAGAAGATCTTCGTTTCCTTTTTGCACCTATAGTTGGGGCGATATCTTCTCTAAGGCAAGTTTCTATTGGAACGCCTCCACTGCTTATATATTTATATTCTTGTTCATATTTTCGACATGTATACTTTGCTCATCCATTGTTGTTATCTTGGAATGATGCCTTTGTTGAATTACGTAAACTTGTCTTATGTTGCTATGTTTGCACTATATGGGTTATGGATGTTCTATCGCCATGCAAAACATATTGTACCCACTGTTTTCACAACAATCTTAGAGACGATATCGTTTGACATGGCGTCATCATCTGTTACTCTCAACCCGAAAGTAGGCATGTCCATGTTGCCAGCAAAATTCGCAGGGCAACACTTTAAGCGTTGGCAACAACGCAGGCGGATTTGGTTTACTATGATTGGGTTGATCTCTGTGATTGAATCTGACTCACCCAAAGTGATTGAGAATGATCCCGAAAGTGTTAAGAAGGCTACGGAATGGAAGGAAAAAGATCGCATAGGACATGGATGCATTTTGACTATTTTATCAGATGTCTTATTCGATGTATACAGTACTTCGACATTCCTGACCTCCAAGGCACTATGGGATGAACTTGACAGAAAGTACAACACTGAGGACCAAGGTCTAGAAAAATATTCTGTCGGTAAATTTCTCAAGTTTCACATGGTTGAGGGCAGACCTATCACTGAACAGGCACATGAGTTTCTTCTTATGATCCATGGCTTGGTTGAGGGTGAAATGAAACTCCCAGAAAAATTCAGGTTATGTGCATCATTGAGAAATTTCCAAAGTCATGGGAGGACTTTGGAATGGCTCTAAAACATAGGAAAGGTGAGATTTCTCTTGATGACCTGATGAGAGCCATTGCTATAGAGGAGGAACATAGGAAGGAGAAACATGTGATGCCTGTAGAGGCTAGTGCAAACATAGTCATGAAAAACAAGTTTAAAGATTTCAAAGGCAAATCCAAGGTTGATTCTAATGCACAGTTTAAACCCAAGGGTAAAATCAAGAAGAAGAAGAAGCAAGGTGAATGTTGGGTCTGTGGTCAGAAAGGTCATTTCCGTGGTGATTGTCCTAAAAGGAAGGAAAAGACAGGCCAAGAGACTGGTGCTGCTCCACCTCAGGTCAATGTAGTGACCACTGGTGCTTCTTCTGGAGACACGTATATTACTCTTAACCCTCAACTATTTTCTATTTATGAACCTTATGAATGGTTGGTAGACACATGAGCCAATGTACACTTGTGTGCTAACAAGGCTAATTTTGTATCTTACCAGGTCGTCCATGACTACTCTGTGACTATGGGGAATGGCAGCACTGCGAGGGTGATGGGAATTGGACGCATGGACCTGAAGTTTACTTCGGGGCGTGTGCTGTCTCTTCATCGTGTGCACCATGTTCCTCGTATTAGGAGAAATATTTTATCAGGTTTTAGTTTAGTTAGAGAGGGTTATGAACTCAGCTTTAAATGTAATAAAGTTGTGATACTTCGTCTCAAATCTTTTATTAGTAAATGCTATTTATCTGATGGGTTGTTTAAAGTGCATGTGAGTCATGTGATGAATGAATGCTTAGATGTTGATACATCTGTTCCAGTTGCTTTTAATGTTACAGATTCATCTGATTTATGGCATGGACGTTTAGGTCATTTAAATTTCAACTCTTTGGAACGTATGATGAACCTGAATTTAATTCTTGAGCATGCTATTGATAAAACCAAAAAATGTGATATCTATGTACAGGCCAAATAGCCTAGGAACCCTTTCATTATGTGGTTAGAGATTCAGAGATTCTAGATCTAGTGCACTCAGATATCTGTGAGTTTAATGGTGTACTAACTAGGGATCATAAAAAATATTTCATTACTTTTATAGATGACTGTAGTAGATATTGTCATGTGTATTTGCTCAAGTCTAAGGATGAGGCTTTACAAAAATTCATCATCTTTAGAAAGGAAGCAGAAACACAAACTGGTTAGGTTCTTAAGAGGTTGAGGTCTGACAGAGGAGGAGAATACACCTCTAGTTTGTTTGTTAAATTTTGCCAATAACATGGCATTATTCATGAAACAACTGCCCTCTATTCTCCTCAGTCAAATGGGATAGCAGAAAGGAAGAACTGTGTATTCATTGACATGGTCAACTCTCTTCTGCAGAGTTCAAAACTACCTAAGTATATGTGGGGGGAAGCTTTGAACACAGCTTGTCTTGTTCTGAATCATGTTCCCCTAAAACATAAAGATAGTAGTCCTATTGAACTTTGGAGAAATAGGAAACCTAGTTTGAAATTTCTCAAAGTGTGGGGGTGTCTTGCTAAGGTACTTGTCCCTGAACACAAGATAAGGAAACTGGGACCTAAGACAGTTGACGCAATCTTTTTAGGCTATGCTGAAAATAGCTATGCATATAGGTTTATGGTTATTAAATCAGAAATCTCTGGCATAGATGTTAACACCATAGTCGAGTTCCGTGATGCTACGTTCTTCGAACATGTCTTTCCCATGAAGATTGGTTTGCCTCAACAACTGAATTCTGAGACTGTAGCTTCCACATCTGATTCTATTCCACAACATGTGGAAATAATGACTAATGTGGGGGCTGATGCATCCAGACCTCTTACTGATACTAGTGATCAGGAAGAAGTAGAACCAAGGAGGAGTAAAAGACAAAAGGTCTCCAAGGAGTTCGGTAGTGACTTTGTCACATACCAGATTGAAGAAGACCCCCCTACTTTCCGAGATGCTATGACCACCTGAAGTAAAGTATTGGAAGGAAGCCATTAAGAGTGAGGTTGACTCTATTCTTGCAAATGGCACTTGGGAGTTAGTTGATCCTCCTCCTAAATCTAAGACTATTGGATGCAAATGGGTCTTTAAGAAGAAGTTAAAACCTGATGGAATTATTGAAAATTTTAAAGCCAAGTTGGTTGCTAAGGGGTTTAAACAAATGGAGAGAATAGATTATTTTGATACATATTCTCTTGTTACCAGAATGACTACCATTAGGGTGCTAATAGCCTTGGCTTCCATATATGATCTGACTATCCACCAGATGGATGTTAAGACTGTCTTTCTTAATGGTGATCTTGATGAAGATATCTATATAGGTCAGCATGAAGGATTTGTAGCCCCTGGTAATGAAGGTAAAGTCTGTAGACTTGTTAAATCCTTGTATGGATTGAAACAAGCCCCTAAATAATGACATGAGAAATTTGACATGACTATCATGTCATTAATTTGACTTTAAAGTAAATGAGTTTGATAAATGTGTCTACTACAAAGTGAAAGGTGATGATTATGTAATTCTATGCCTGTATGTAGATGATATATTGATTTTTGGCAACAATAAGGGATTAGTAAACGAGACAAAATCATTCTTAAGTAGTAGATTTAAAATGAAGGATATGGGTGAGGCAAATATAATTCTTGGTCTGAAGTTGACTAAGTCAGCTGAAGGGATAGCAATTTCTCAGTCTCACTATGTTGAGAAAGTACTAGAGAAATATGGTTATCAGGATTACAAAATTGTCTGTACACCCTATGATCCTTCTAGAGTCTTCTACAAGAATAAGAGTGGTGTACCTGTGTCTCAATTACGATATTCCCAAGTTATAGGAAGCTTAATGTATCTGGCAAACTGTACTAGACCTGACATTTCATATGCAGTGACTAAACTCAGTAGATACACTAGCTGTCCTGACCGTTCTCACTGGGAAGGCTTGGATAGGATACTGAGATACCTTAAGGGTACTGTTTCCTTGAGCTTGCATTTTGGGAAATTCCCTGGAGTCCTTGAAGGATATAGTGATGCAAGCTGGATTGCTGAAAACTCAGGGAGTAATGGTGTAACAGGGTATATTTTTACTATGGGAGGTGGTGCAGTGGCCTGGAGGTCTACTAAACAAACCATCTTGTCTCGGTCTACTTTTGAGGCTGAGTTGTGTGGTTTGAACACTACTGGGATGGAGGCTGAATGGATTAAGGGACTTCTTACAGAACTACCCCTAATGAGTAAGCCTATACCTGTGGTCTCTATCCTTTGTGACAATATGACCACGATTGCTAAGGTCAAAAGTTCAAAGTATAATCAAAAGGAAAGGAAACATATTCAAATCAGACTAAAGTCTATAAGAGAATTAGTGTCTCAGGGAGTGATAGCTGTGGATTTTGTTGGTACCAAGGACAACACAACAAATCCTCTAACTAAAGAACTTAATAAAAAATAAGTCCTGAAATTTAGGATGGGGATGGGATTGAAACCCAATAATTGTTCTCCTGCAGTAGCAACCCAACCTATCTGAGTAGAGATCCTACAAAGAAGGTTCAATATGGTAACAACAAGCTGTTGAGAGAACTGGAAGACACTAAAAATTCTAGATACCTTATATCTGAATTCCACCCCTGTAATCCTAATACGAGTGTCTCTAGCTGCAAGGTAAGGTTGAGTTACCTACTCTTAATGGGTTCAAGCCTGGTAAGGCAGGATGTGAGCAGTGCATCCTTGGAGAAGCCCACCTAAGTGAGTGCTACTGTGGGGCCGCAGTTAAAGGGATTGGGTTATCCCTAAATGCACCTATGATACAGGAAGGGGCACGTGGCCGTAAAGCGCCACCCCTGCAGATTGCTATCTATGTTTATATCATGTTGTTTCCATTGATAATCTTCACCCAAAAGAGTCAAGTTCAAGACTTAGTTCACTTCGACTCTGTGAAGAAATGATTTGGAATACTCAGGTAGAAGTTCAAACCCAAAATGTACTTCTATTGAAAGCATGATATGTGTCTCTCTTGATATGTGTTCCTCCTGACAAACCATGAGTTTGTGGGGGAATGTTGGGTAGAAGAAGGGTGGTTGCTAGCTTAAATGGAAACTCAAGACTTGGTAGGAGAGTGTGCCTTATGTGTTTATGAGTTTTGTCCCATATTGGAAAACACAAGTAAGGGAGTGGCCTTTATATATCTTTGTGGTTCTAAAGACTTTTTCCTATGGAACTAGAGGGAGGTATGCCCAAGACCACACACGCGCGCCCGCCCGCCAGCCGGGCTGGGCGGGCGACGCGCGTGTAAAGTGACCGCGGGCCTTATTGTGCTGGCACACTTTTTCCAATCCGGTTTTTCCCTTTTTGCTTAGTAGGCTTGTGGGACGCGCTCGTCCCTGTAGAAGTGAACCGGCGTGTGTAGTGGGGAGTGGGCGGTTGTAATAAGTCAAGAGAGAGAAACCGAGTTGACCTATTCTTCCCCTCGAAGAAACTCTCCTGCAAACTCTCTCTCTCACTGTCTGTCTGCAACATCATGCTCACCATCGGGGAAACACTCTCTGCTGCTGGTCGCTTCTTGCCTTCAACGCAAACGTCGCCGTCATTGCTTTCCGTCGACATGCCACACCTTTCTCTCTGTCGTCGACTGTCTCGTTATCTGCATCATCGGTGTCCGGTGCATGCTTCTTTTGCCCTATATTCAATAGAGATACTTTTGTACATATTAGATAGTTTTCGATTTACGAGATCAACAGTGTGCGATTGTCATCTCGTTGGATGTGGTTGTACCCTGGAAAAAGATCGTCGTTTCCTTTTCGCACCTATAGTAGGGGCGATATCTTCTCTAAGACAAGTTCCTATTAGAACGCCTCCACTGCTTATATATTTATATTCTTGTTCATATTTTCGACATGTATACTTTGCTCATCAATTGTTGTTATCTTGGAATGATGCATTTGTTGATTTATGCAAACTTGTCTTATGTTGCTATGTTTGCACTATATGGATTATGGATGTTCTATCGCCATGTAAAACCTATTGTACCCACTATTTTCACAACAGTATTATCCCCATGTTTGGGGTTTTGTCCTTTAAAAATGACATCTTGAGAGAAGAGGTGAGGCTCTTGCTAATAAGCACACACTTGTTCTCACTATCTTTCAATGTGGGACTAAAGAATACCTCTACAATTTGAATATTTATAAGTTATCTCTAATAATCTTGCAACATTTCAAATAACACATTGGAGTTTTAATACGTCGTAATAATCCTATAAAATAGCTACGTAAGTTCAAAATAACCTCTTAAAGTTAATTGGCATCTAAAGTAGATATCGACCGGCAAAATATTCCTTATCAACATTCAGTCTGTAAAATTTAGGACAGAAATATGCTCCGAGCAAAATTTTAAACACAAAGACGGGTGAATATTGAGGAGTATTTAAATAAAAAATATATACCATCAAAATAAAAACAAATGTTTCCATTTCTAATGAAGAAGTTGGAAACGGGTCGAGTTTTTATATATCAAGTATCCGTTGACAGCCTTGGTATTACCAAACACATTGATTTGGGTGGGTTCCTCTTTTCTACTTTTTTTATCTAAGATAATAAAGGGAAAAGAAATTAATCAAACACCCAACAAAACTCAACAAAAAGTAAAAGATGGAGAGGGAAAAATTCGCTGCACAAGCTCCAACAGGAGCCATTATGCCTAATTCGACCGAGATTATAAGATAGCACTGGCCATCTCACCAACAAATCGTTATAGAAAAACTAAGACTAGGGCTGCTAATGAGTTAGAATTGGAAACGAAAATGGTATTTTTATATTTATTTTCTATAAGAAAATTAGAAATGAAAATAAATAAAAAATATTTGTTACGATCAAATAGTGGACGTGTGTAGCATTAAGAGTAGTGACAAAATTGATATTTTTAATAATAATCAATATTAAGAGAGAGACAAGTTAATTAGATTCTATTTACAAATTAAAGAGAAGTAAATATTTAGTCTATAATTTCTCAATATAAGAAATAAGATTTTAAGGGTACATATTTTTGTAAATAAAATAAATATTTTTTTTTTCAAAAACAAAAATGAAAAAAATAAATAGAAAATAATTATTTCCGCATCTACTAAAAAAAAGTAAAAAACGAGTTGAAAAACCGAAAATCGAATATCCATTGACAACCCTAACTAAGAAGACCCAAGCCTGGCCCACATAGAATGTATGCCCAAGCCTCGTAAAGCCAACATAGCGGCAGCCGCGAGGGACGAGAATCTCCTACAAATGGCGTCCCATGCATGGAGAGAGCTTTTAGATGATGACTTTGGAGAGTACGTATGTTTAGGATTCCCTTGGACAACTATAAAGTGCAGCCTAATTTTCAACTTGAGAAACTAGATCCTGAGCAAACCCACAACAACGAAGAATGAGACTTAGGTTCGTCCTATTATAATGACCACAAGTTTCCTCGGTGATAGGTGACATGGCATGTTAAGACAAAAGGAGTCTACAGACTTATGATTACCTTGTCGCCTGGGTAGTAGGAGACCATACATGGGGAGGACTTTTCCCTATTTTAGGGATCATGCCACCACGATACATCAAAGAAGCCACGTCCTCCTCCAACTGCCCCCACTCCCTATCCATACCGTCTACCATTTCCAATGTGAACCAATGAAAAAATCTATATTTAATTTCTACATGCCCTCTGATATGAGTAAGTAATCTTATGCTTTTGTTCCATTGAGAATTTGGTGGAGAATGATCTCGAGTCACCTCTTCCCTTCCCTTGCTCATGCTCCACCCCATTAACTTAAGTATCAGAGGGAGATCTCTCGGGACAAGTTCCCTAGACCCTCTGATGCGTGCCCTCCTTGTGTAGGTGTTGACTCAACGAGTTTGTGACATTCCCACCGTTGGACATCATCTGACGGCTTAAGAAGAAGACTCGAGATCGACACTTTTCAAAAGACATAAGCTTTTTCCACGATGCACTAAATAATCCCCATTTCGAGTGAATTCTTTTCTTTTAAGTGAATACTTGTGAGAGTGAAAACCTTAACATGAACTGGGATTGGGCATGGAGTTCGACTCTATGGAATTACTTTGATCATGAATACCGTTAGAAGCCTAGAATGTTGGCAAGCCAACAGTGAATATAGAAGAGGGAGAATTAATTTCAGGTCCCTGGCAGGGATCTGACAGTAATTTCAGGTCCCTGTCAGTTTTTCTCAAGTCATGCGGTCCTTGTTTTATGCAGGACTTATTTTTAGGTCCCTGCTTTATATCCCCGTTATCCTCCTCCGTTATCTCAAGGTGTGTAACCGTTATCCCCAAAGTGTGTAACTTGTTACCCAGTTACACATGTAACGTGTTACCCAGTTACACATGTAACTGTGTTACCCAGTTACCCAGTTATACATGTAACTGTGTTACCCAGTTACCTAGTTACCCAATTACCCAGTTATATACTTACACAGTTACATGTGAAACTATGTAACTACATAGAACTTTTATAACTTTGTAACTCTATAATTAGGACTTACCTAATTACATAGTTACATAGTTTTAGAAGGATTTACCTAATTATTTTATAACCGTTATTCCAAAAGTGTGTAAGTACGTACTTACACAGTTATATATAAATCATGCAATTGTGTAACTTGTTACGCAGTTACACATGTAACTGTGTTACCCTGTTACCCAGTTATCCAGTTACATACTTACACAGTTACACATGAAACTATGTAATTACATAGAAATTTTATAAGTTTGTAACTCTATAATTAGGGCTTACCTAATTACATAGTTACATAGTTTTAGAAGGATTTATCCTCTATCCATTCGTCCATCTCTTTAATCCCCATAGAAATAACCATTATACATTATAATTGACATTAAATTAAAATAATTATAATTTGTGCTTAATTAGTGATAATATACGTTATCTTAGTGTCCTACACAGAGGTGTGCGCTCCGACAAGGCGACATCAAAAAAGTGTAACGAAATAAAAATCTGAGGACACCATAATTTTTAAAAAAATGTGGAGATATCAAAAATATAAATATCCAGATTTGTTGACGTATGATTTTCGAGATTAAGCCGACGCAACTATTTTTCGGACAATTTAACACCCTATATAAAATAAAATCTAAAAATTAAACTAAAATTACCACAATTTGTAAACATATCACATTAGTCTATGGTTAAAATCTTAACATAAATGAACATCGTTTGAATATATAAAAATATGGAGAATTAGACCAGCCAAATTATATCCAATTACGGTTGAAAATTTGTGAGATTTTTTGGCACAACACTTGTCGACAACCATGTTGTCGACAAGACCAAATTCAGAAATTCTAAAACAACCATGCTGCTCCCCTATTATGCTGCCAGCGTGACCGGCCTCGAGGGGAGGCCCGTGGGCTCCGATCTCTTGGCCGTCCACGCCGATCTTCGTCAGCTTGCTCAGCTTCTTCCACCCGCTGCTACATGCCGAGGAGTGCTTGGCGGAGGTGGGCTTTAGGGACATCTTCTCGAGCTGGCGCCGCAGGACATCCATGTCGTTCTGCAGCTCCAGGTACTTGGCCTTCATGCTCTCCAGCTCGAACTTGAGGGTGTTGATGTCTTTCTTGGCCGCCGCCCACCCCTCCTGGAACGACTGCGGCGTCCCCTCCAGTAGCTGCTTCCGGGGGGAGGGCACCAGGGGGTGGAAGAGCTGGTGCGGCGGCTCCACCCCCACGGCGGCCGTGTCTTTGAGGGAGGAGCTCGCGATGGCGTTGCTGATCTTGACCTGCTCGGAGAAGAGCACCTGGACGACCACCCGCAGTGGCAGCCGCTCGTTCTGGGCCGCGTGCATGCAGGCGTCGATGGACAGCTTCTGGTACTCCATCACCCGGCACAACCGCTTTCTCTCGTGCTCCGTCAGCATGGGATGCGCCTGCCGCCGTTGCCAAGAACAGATCAGAAGACAGTAACTTGATCGCTTATGTTCGCAAGATGGTTACTTCCGTGTGGATTAAAGAGATGGACGGATGGATGGAGGATAAATCCTTCTAAAATTATGTAACTATGTAATTAGGTAAGCCCTAATTATAGAGTTACAAACTTATAAAATTTCTATGTAATTACATAGTTTCATGTGTAACTGTGTAAGTATGTAATTGGGTAACTGGGTAACAGGGTCACACAGTTACATGTGTAACTGGGTAACAAGTTACACAATTACAAGGTTTATATATAACTGTGTAAGTACGTACTTACACACTTTTGGAATAACGGTTATAAAATAATTAGGTAAATCCTTCTAAAACTATGAAACTATGTAATTAGGTAAGTCCTAATTATAGAGTTACAAAGTTATAAAAGTTCTATGTAATTACATAGTTTCACGTGTAACTGTGTAAGTATATAACTGGGTAATTGGGTAATTATGTAACTGGGTAACACAGTTACATGTATAATTGGGTAACTGGGTAACTAGGTAACACAGTTACATGTGTATTTAGGTAACAAGTTACACACTTTTGGGATAATGGTTACACATCTTGAGATAACGGAGGAGGATAACAGAGACATAAAGTAGTGACCTAAAAATAAGTCTTGCATAAAGCAAAGACCGCATGGCTTGGGAAAAGCTGACATGGACCTGAAATTAATGCCAGATCCCTGCCAGAGACCTGAAATTATTTCTCCCTATAGAAAATTATGAAAAAAAGATTTGCAAGATCAGATAAGCAAACTTAAATATGTGGTCCTGATTAGCTCTCTTTTTCTTTATTTCTCAACGTTCAAGTATCAACTTTTTTAACTAGTGAAAATTGTTGCATCCTACTCAAGTCTAGGTGATTTTCTAAAGATATATGGTCCTTTAGAAAGGGGAGGGAAGTTAAGTATGGTGTGGAAGTAAAACTGTAATACTTCTAAGGGTTTTTTAAATAAAGAATCATATTTAATTATTTAAATAAAAAAATTCCCAAAATAGTCACCAAGTTGCCACGTAGGCAACTTGGTGACCGGTTGGGGGACCCCAATGCCGGCTTTGGAGTCGGCATTGCCAATGCCGACTCCAAGCTTTAAAAAATATAAAAAAAATCCATCAGGCCGCGCCCTGTGTTTTCACAGAGCGCGGCCTGCGGGGTGTTTCACCGAGACACAGGGTGTATTGCCTGTGTCTCGGTTCACCAAGACACAGGCAAAACACCGACAGCCCTGTGTTTTGCCTGTGTCTCGGTGAAACACAGTGAAACACATAGTTGTGTTTCTAACTTTTTGAACAAAAGATAGGGAATGTAGATAGTGAAATGTTTTTGAAGAACATATACAAAATTTTTCAACTCAATTTTTAAATTTTAGATTAGAATTTGAATCTTTTAAAATGATAGCAAAATAGATTATTCATAACAAACTATATGGTTGTAAACATACATCTATTTATTTTAATATTATTTAATTTAAAAAAAAATAGACAGCACCTCCCCTGTTCCACTTATATTTTCATTATTTGTACATGTTATATATGATAGCATTTCAATATATGTCAAGGATAATCACAAATAACATGTCAAAATATTTGTAAATGTCTAAGTCACAAATACATCATGTCTAAGTCACATATATATCATGTCAAAATCACAAATACATCAAAATTACATATGTACACGAGAACACAACTAAAAACATCAAGTACATAAATCATCTCAAAAAAACTGTGGAAACCATCTCTCTTTCTCTTTCTAGATGCTCGACCTCGACCACGACCACAACCACGGCTGTGACACTGCTCCTGTGCATCAACATCTGTCTCCGACTGTGGCTGTGTCTCATGCACTAAGATAGCATCACATGACTCTGCCCGCTCTGTCTCAGAATCCATGTCCTCTAATATACTGTCTAATGTCTCTCTTCAAGTAGGTCAGACTGACTCTGCTGTGCTAGTGTGCTACTCGAACCTCTGTGACGTCGCTGACGACGATATGTACATACCGTAGACTGTGGTGGTTGTGTATCTGTCATGCCCTCATCTGTCAGTATCTGTGAAGCTCCTACATCATATAGACCATACTGTGAAACTGTCATAACATCTGGAGAAAAGTGAGATGGTCCTGCATCATCTGGCTCCTGTGGTGTGCCTGCACATGGCTCTGAAGGTCCTGTATGTGATGTAGATGAATCTGTCCGCTGAACCTGAGATAACACACTATCAATATACATCTGCATGGATATAAATGTAGACTGTGCACTATCCGATATATCATCTTGAAGGCCAACACTAGCCTTCATATGTAAATGCTTTATACCGTCTACCAGACTCCTCTCTATGTGATCTCGCGGCTCATAACGCATATCATAACTGAAACCTGGCCGAGCAATGTACTGCCTAGTGATAGACCAATACCAAGCCATATACTCCCCTCTATCAATACCAACAGTCTCCTCATCCGGTGGTATAATGTAATCTGCCCGATGATGCCATATCTGTACAAAATGTGCAAAATATCTAGCCCAATCAATATGCCCACGTCTCTTTCGGGTGACACGATCTAATGCATCAACAGGACCAGGAATATGATGTACTCTACCAAACTGTCTAAGTACTCTATCTGGAACATGCATCTCAACAATAGAAAAAGAAATGAGAGAAACTCGAGACAACCAAAGATGAGATGCCTGCTTAGAAACAGCTGGTAACATCTCCAATATATCAGTAGTGTATGGCTCCCACCTAATCTGTATTGAAAATACAAGATGTAAGTGTCAGTATTGTATCCTCTGTGTACAATATAATAGGTTTCATTATGTTTACCTGGTAGTCCTCTTGATGATATCAAACTCTGATCTGTACAATCTCAAAACATGATGATGATTATTATCTCTGCTATTCGAACATTCCACCTACAATTTATTTGTGACTTAGTAACATTCATATAAATAAATAGTCACACAAAATTTAAATGTACCTGTGTCCCAAAGGCATGTCTTGTGACAAAGGATGCATCACAATGTCAGGACATCCACATGAAGTCGCTCCCAAGACCACAACTGCAAAAAAAATAATAATTAGAATATGCAACCACATGAAAGAGACAAAATAAATATGCAGTAAATGACAAATTACCTGAAGAAGAGTCAATGAACCACAAATGGCCTTGGCACCCGACTTGCATGCAATAGACAACTGTCGATATAGATAAGCAAGTGTCGCACCACCCCACGAGTATCTACTAACCCGATCTAAGTCCCCTAGGAGGGGTAGATACATAAGTGGCATTGAATTTCCTGACTTATCATTGAAAATAGTGCATCCCAAAAGATGTAACAAGTATGCCTGTGCATGTCGTCTAACAACCTCTGCCGATGCATCCTCTGCAATAACTGCAAATGTCTCTCGCAACCAAGATAATTTTACTGAACCTCGTTTCATCGTATCCGGAACATCACCTAAAAGGGCCATGCAAGCATCTGTCCAATCTAAAGTAGTGTCTCCTACAACAGCATCACCATCAATTGGTAATCCCATCAAAATAGCAACATCCTGTAATGTGATACTCATCTCTCCATGTCTAAGGTGGAATGTCTGTGTCTCACTCCTCTATCTCTCAACAAGGGCAGTGATCAATGCCCAATCTAACCTAATCCACCTGAACCTGAGTCAAATGAAATAAACCAGATCTATGTACATATTCTACAATGCGACGGTCAACTGTCCATGCACCTAAGGTCCTGTGGTGCTCCCAACATTTTAGAACATATGTTTCCTAGAAAAAAAACTTGAATATATTAACATTAAATTTATGCACAAGTAACAACAACAATATCAAAACAATAACAATACCTGGCCAGCGTGAACCAACTGTGATCTATGAGAACTCTGTGCATATAATACAGAAGTATCTACAGGACCTGCAAACTGCTCCATCTCTGCAAAGCATACATATAAAAAGAATGATAAGTATATAACCAACATGTGTAAACAAGACATGATATACATGAGATGACATATATATACAATGAACATAAAAAATACCTACTAGTTGTGATGAGGGGGTTGTGCCCCTGGACATGTACTTCTATAATGTCCTGGTTGGCCACAATGACTACAATGATTATGAGATGACCCTTCTTTAGTTGTATCCATATGCATATGAAGGCGTCTGCTACGTGGACGACCACTTTGCCTGTGACCAAATGGAGGTTGCAATGTAGCACCTCTATGCAGAGGCCAATGTCGACTATCCAAGACAGGATGAAAAGCAAAGCCATATGTCTGTCGATAGGCCTCCACAGAATAAAATGTAGCACAAAAGTTCAAGTGTAAAATATTTGCTGAAAATGATCTACAAGATGCCACTATGTGGACACAAGGAAGACCTGTCATGCAGTAAACATTGCATGAGCAACCACATTGCGGTCCCAAGTTAACAATGTACTGATGTACGTGTGAATTAGTGACTTGAAACTCATGCCTAGAAAATCTGATCACCTGACATCTTCTAGCCTCTCGCTCAGTAACACGAAGTTGAACTTCTACACTAGGAGCATATGATGATTCCCAATTCAAACCATCCCCACGTCGTTTCAAAAAAAAAATGTTTAACCTGTAGAATGTTTTTTGCACTAAAGCCTGGATAGGCAAACCTCGCGCACCTTTCAACACACTATTAAAACTTTCAGAAATATTTGTTGTCATCATACCAAACCGCTTACCACCATCATATACCTTTGTCCACCGTTCATAACCGACATCTTCCAACCATTTCTTTGCTTGAGGATTCATTTCTTCTATTTTCTGTATGAGATGTTGAAATTCAAAGATACATGTTCTAGTTGCTGCAGACCATAACAGCTGTCAATGTCTTATCACGAAACATTTTTTGAAAATTATCAGCAAGATGTCGTAAACAGCAACGATGGAAACCAATAGGAGGAGGAAATATCTCAGGTACAACATGCTCCAAACCTCTATGTCGATCAGAAATGATTGCAAGACCAACTCTATTTGTAACTTTTTCTCTGATGCATGCCAAAACCATGCCCAAGAATCGCCATTTTCCGATTCCACAATAGCGAATGCAAGGGGGAATAAACCATCATCTGCATCTACACCAGTAGCAATCATCAAAACACCAGGATATTTTCCATACAGGTGTGTTCCATCAACACTTATCAATGGCCTACAATGTGGAAACCCCTGTATAGAAGGTGCAAAAGATCAAAAAACTCTTGAAACCGAAAGACAGATTGTTCTGCATAGGTGAACTGCACAACTGTCACCGGATTTGTCATTTGAAGGGCCTCTAGATACCTGGGTAGAGTAGCATATGATGTTTCCCAACTGCCGAATATTTGTTTCATAGCCAAACATTTTGCAATCCATGCTTTCTTGTAAGAAATTTCAACATGATATTCATCTAGTATTCTTCTCACAATCTCTTCTGGAGTAATTGTTAACTTTGTCTTCACAGCTGACAAAATCAACCTTGAACAAAACGAGATGTGCATTGGCGATTGGAACTTTGCAATATTGGATTCACACATGTATGAGGTCCAGCATATTTTGTTACTTTGAAATATTCAAATCCCTTGACAACTGATGCATGAACCCTCCATGCACATGTATCATGAATGCATTGAGCTGTAAACATCTTCGTGTGACTTCGTGTCACCTTATATTGGACACTATGTTTAACTGAATATGTTTGCAATGCATATATCAAATTCTCTTGTTTGTAAAAATTTGTCCAACATGAGGCTCTTCACCCTCAAAAGTACAAGGTACATCAATGCCTTCATGAGAATTATTCATTGTGGCTTCATCTATCCAGTGATCAGAAGTGAATACATCTGGAGGGTCTTGCTCATATTCAATTCTGTATTATTAACCCTGGCAATATCAAATAATGGTTCATCATCTCCTTCTTCCATATTCTCATTGTCATCTATATCATCTTGTAAATCTATTTCATCTTCTTCATCCTCCTCAATCACATGTTCTTCTGTTACATGGTGCCTACATATCAATCAAATATGACATAAGATTTATGGTATGTTATGTGAATACATCAAAATAATTTATGAAGATGATGAAATCACATACCCTGATGAGCTCGCACTAGGAAAAGTATGTGAAGGATCAGTGATTGGCATGAAAGGATACTGTGAGGATCCACCTCCATAGCCAATAGACCTCCAAATAAAAATTATAAAAGTTAACAAAATTTTCTCACACTAATGTATATTTCGTACAATTATGGGAGATAACTCACCATGGGTTATAATCTGTAGGTAAAGTGTAGTCATATGATTCATACCGGCCATCTCTCTCATTAGCAGAATAAAATTCAGTAGAATCAACATCATCATTCAACATACGTGTGAAGTGTCCAGTTGGTTGTTGATACTCATAGTGTTGAGTATGCAAGTTGTCATCAATATGACCACGTGTTTGCACTTCATCGTTACCTTGAATAGATATATTATCTATATCTTCTTTCTCCAAATATAATTGTACACTAGATACATGAGAAGGATACAAATCGAACATGCTTTCAACAGTTTCATCATCTTCAACTCTCACTGCAATATATTCACCCATAGAAGTAGGCCACTTGCATGTTATACCAATCTTAACATGTCTTTCGTCATATTTCGTCAAGATATATAACTTTCTCATCAACTCAGTAAAACGTGTGTCTTTCTTTACACGCAAAATGCGTACAATACCTCCTTCATATTGAGGTTTATGATCCTCAATATGTAAGACACCATCATAATAACACATTAACGAAATGTTGGAACTAGTCATATCTGCCATTTATAAGATAAATAAATTACATAGTCAATCAAATATTCAAACAGAAAAATGTAACATTTGTCAAACAATAATAATGTAAACATTTGTCAAACAATAATAATGTAATCACATTGTCAAACAATAATAGTGTAATCATATTGTCAACATAATAATGTAAAATTTGTCAAACAATAATAAGTAATCACATTTGTCAAACAATAATAATGTAAATATAAATTTCATATATATCTAATATTTCTACAATTAACATTAAATATTATAATATAAATATTAATTATTAAAAAAATACATGTTCTTCCTGGTCGGCAGCCGGATGGCTGGGTGGGGGGGGGAAAGAGAGAGGAGGAGGAAGAGGAGGGGGAGACAATGTGGGATGGATGGAGGGAGGGGGCGCGGGCTGGGGGGTGGGTGAGAGGAGGAGGGAGGAGGAGACAGTGGGGTGGGGGGATGGAGAGGGAGGGCGGCGCAGGCTGGGGGGAGGTGAGGGAGGAGATTGGGCGGGGGGGTGGCGCGGGCTGGGGGGAGGTGAGGGAGAAGATGGTGGGGGCGGCGGGGCTGGGGGGAGGTGAGGGAGAGATCGGGTGGGGGCGGCGCAACCTGGGGGCCCGGGGCGGCGACGGCGATGCTTGCTGCGCGATCTGGGGGCTCGGCGAGAAGGGGGGGGGGGCGCAGGGGGGTGCGTTTGCAGGGTGAAGGGTTTCGGGGAGGGGGGCGGGGGGGGGGTTTGAAAGATGGTGTCGGCATTGAGAATGCCGACACTGAAGCGGCATTCTCAATGCCGACAGACATTCTCAATGCCGGCTCCAAAGGCGGCATTGGCAACGCCGCTCCCAAGCTTGCACCGCTTTAGCCGGTCACCAAGTTGCTTACGTGGCAACTTGGTGACTATTTTGGGAATTATTTTTATTTTGTGATTATTTAAATAAATAAATAATATAATATGATTAATTATTTAAAAAACCCTACTTCTAACATAATAGGAAACATGATGATGTGCTGTACTTTAGGCCCAATATCTTCTTTTTAAAGACCGTTTATGTGATGATATATGTAAGAGTTCTATTTTTTTGGGGGCAAGAGTTTCTACGCCAAATTGACTGTCTTAATTTTAAATATTTTAATAAACTTGTTATGTCAAAATAATGTAAAAAGGCCCTTTGTTTATGGAAGAGCATATACAGTTCCGTGTTGTCTACAAAATTGAGTTTTCTGGACATGAATATTCCAGGAAAACTTGAGCGAAAATTTGACAAAGAGAGAGAGAGAGATAAAAAGATATAAATAGATATACAGACACAATCAGTCTAAGAGAAGTTAGAGTGGTTTAGAGACTTCTTCAAAATTTTATTTAAATAATAAACAACCCGAAAGGAGGATGACGGCATGGGCATTTTGCAAGTTTTAGATACATTAGGGACATAAAAATAAGATATATAATTGTGGTAGAATTTTCCTGTTTGGACTGGAGTCAAAAGGACCTCCACTGAAGAAGATAGGGAAGACGAACGCCGGTGCGGACGGAAGCCTACAAGATCAAAACCATATCAGGGGGGCCCGGTTGAAGAACCGGGGAGAACCCTCTGATATCTAAGTCAGAATGAGACTTGAGAGACTTGAAGGAAAGGGGGTTCTCGTATGTGAATCGCGCAAGGGCGAGTGTGGGCGTCCCATACCACCTACCTCTGCATGGAGGTTACCTGGGCCTTTTATAGGTGAAGGTGCAGGAGGAGTGGGACGGAACGTCCCCTAATGAGGCCAAAAATGGGGTGCTGGTTGGCGCCCTTGGCGAGGAGTTACGCGTTCGGGCGCCCGTTAAGGGGGGGCCTGTAGTTAATGCACCACATGATCGTGGGGAGTGCACGATGGAGCTGTTGTAACCGTCGTTAGGAGATGGGGAGCTGCTTGGAGGCTCCTGGGCGACAGGTACCGAGCAGGTTGCCTGTTCGGTAGGCTGGACCTGCTGTTCGGTAGCCAGTGTCTGGGCGCAGCGCATGCCAACGGGACCACAGTGCATCTTGAGCAGGACGTGTTCGGCAGGCTGGGGCCTAGACCAAACAGAATGGGGGGGGGGGGGTGTCCGGAGACCACTCCCTGGATCCTGGAGGTGTTCGAGCGTGGAACTCGCGCGGTGCCCGGCGCTCGGGCATCTTGACGATTGCGGACTTGAGCAGGAGCCACCTGATCTACTCGATAAGGACAAATCCTGTTGGAGCAGCCGGTGCGGTGTTTGGAAACTGCCGCTAGGACCCTTGGGTGTTTAACGGCTTAAACGTGTTCGACAGCCGGTTGGCTGACGCCGAGGACATGAGGCGCGAGGGCCACAGCCGTTTTGCCTCGCTGGGTCATGATGGGCCTACGGACCTAGGAGGCTAAAAATAGCCTCTACACTTGCCCCCCACCCTCTCAAGTCTGCTCGGATGTGATCGTGAGCACTTGAGAGGGGAGATGTCTTCATGCCCGCGGTGGAGTAGCGGTTGATTGCGACGAGGCGACGTCTTGCTGAGGAGCGCCTGTGAACGAGGTCGGAGATCGCTTTGGCGGGCGCGGCTACCGAACTGGTGGCAGGCAAGGTGAGTTCCGCTGGTGTTTAGAGGCTCGTGGGTTCCGCGCAGGTCGAGCTGAAGAGCTCGTCAACCCGGGGTTGAACCGAACACCTCTGTCATAGGACAGGTACCACGCTGGTCTTCTGAGCTGAAGAGCTCGTGACCAGGGGTTGTACCGTTCGCCCGACTTCCTTAACTAGCGTTGTCCTTTCCCCCCCTCTTTTCTAGTTGTGTTCTGTCCGAATCGGAATTCGTCGGTGTCTAGAGGCTCGTGGGTTCCACGCAAGTCGAGCTGAAGAGCTCGTCAACCTGGGGTTGAACCGAACACCTCTGTCATAGGACGGGTACCGCACTGGTCTTCTGACCTGAAGAGCTCGTGACCAGGGGTTGTACCGTTCGTCCTTTACATAAACCGATAGAACAACGAAGAGAGAAGTAGGACGCTAAGCAGAGAGGCTTTTATAAATAATAAGCCTTTTACACGTCAAGTTCTTGATATGGTTTTGCCGCCGAAGGTAGGCAGCTTGTAGAAACCTCTTCCGAGAACTCAAATGACCTTATAAGATCCTTCCCGTTTCGGGGCGAGTTCGCCTGGTTGGCTCGGCCGGTAGCTAGATTCTCCTCACACGCTGCGTGGGCATTGGAATCGGCGTCGGAACGTGCGGGGGCCTGAACCGCCGCGACACGGCGGGGTGAGTTGGCCTGTCGCACTGGTGTTCGACGTGCGAACGGGGGCGATTTTGCATGCTGCTTCTGCGGCGCTGAAGGGGCACGAGACAGTTGGTGAGACGACTCCGCTAGTTGCTCCGGTGATGGGGGAACCGTCAGGGCCGGCTGTCTGGCCAACTGGGCCTGGAGGCCCTGACAGATTCCTGTCAGATGTTGCATATGCCGCCGGAGCTCTGCTATCTCCAGGGCGGTCGCAGGTACTGCAGCAGCAGGATTGTCGCCGGGTGCACCAGTGGGGGCGACGACGACGTCGATAGGGGGGACTCTGATGCGCGAGTCCGCGTGCGGCTGTCGAGACCTTGTCGCCCTACTACTGTAGTTCTGGTGAGAGGAACGTCCGCGAGCCATGGCTGCTGTCATTCCCACAGACGGCACCAAACTATGGTAGCGTTTTCCTGTTTGGGCCGGAGCCAAACAGGCCTCCACTGAAGAAGATGGGGAACACGAACGCCGGTGCAGACGGAAGCCTGCAAGACCAAAACCAGATCAGGGGGGGCCCGGTTGAAGAACCGGGGAGAACCCTCCGATACCTAAGTCAGAATGAGACTTGAGAGACTTGAAGGAAAGGGGGTTCTCGTATGTGAATCGCGCAAGGGCGAGTGTGAGCGTCCCAGACCACCTACCTCTGCATGGAGGTTACCTGGCCCTTTTATAGGCGAAGGTGCAGGAGGAGTGGGACGGAACGTCCCCTAATGAGGCCGAAAATGGCGCGCCGATTGGCGCCCTTGGCGAGGAGTTACGCGTTCGAGCGCCCGTTAAGGGGGGCCTGTAGTGGGGAGCGCACGATGGAGCTGTTGTAACCGTCGTTAGGAGATGAGGAGCTACTTGGAGGCTCCTGGGCGACAGGTACCGAGCAGGTTGCCTGTTCGGTAGGCTAGACCTACTGTTCGTAGCCAGTGTCTGGGCGCAGCGCATGCCAATGAGACTACAATGCGTCTTGAGCAGGACGTGTTCGGTAGGCTGGGGCCTGGACCGAACAGAATGGGGGGGGGGGTGTCCGGAGACCACTCCCTGGATCCTGGAGGTGTTCGAGCGTGGAACCCGCGCGGTGCCCGGCACTCGGGCATCTTGACAATTGCGGGCTTGAGCAGGAGCCACCTGATCTGCTTGGTAAGGACAAATCCTGTTGGAGCAGCCGGTGCGGTGTTCGGAAACTGCCGCTAGGACTCTTAGGTGTTTAATGGCTTAAACGTGTTCGGCAGCCGGTTGGCTGACGCCGAGGACACGAGGCGCGAGGGCCACAACCGTTTTGCCTCGCTGGATCATGATGGGCCTACAGGCCTAGGAGGCTAAAAATAACTTCTACAATAATCTTTAAGCAAAATTATAAAGGCATTAGTTTGAAAGGATTCCTATGTTATTATAATGGATCAATCGGTCACAAGTATCATTATTTAAGAATTTGTTGGCCAAAGAAGAGAATCTACAGAGGTATTTATCTCTCCAGTGACAAAACACATGGCACCCTAAAGTGTTTTGTAAAACCATGATGCCCATTTAAAATTTATTTCATTTGGAAGGCGAAAGGGCATGAAAATTATAAAAACAACATTATTACATGTACAATAATGAAAATAACACTATTATATAATATCCTTTCAAATAATTCCATCATGTACAGTAATGAAAATAACACTATTATATAATATCCTTTCAGATAATTCCATAACATAATATTAGTGAAAAATATCATGGTGACTAATTGTCATAAAAAGCATGATATAATGGTTAATAGAATATATATTTTTATACAATATACTGAGGAAAATACAATTCTTATTGCAATTATGGTTTTATTAATGTTATTTCGTATTAAGAAGGAGACCTTAAGAATAAAAATTTTAACTGAAAAAATATTATTTTTTTTGAAAAACTGAAGTTGGACCTGAAATCAGATGAGGACCATGAAGTGTGTCTTTCGAGCCATAGGTTACGAAAATGGGAAATTTTTCTAATTATCCGACATGATCATGTACGTGTCTTCTTGTGATTGGACCATGGAGGGACAGTCACCAACAGGCGTCCCACGCGGAGCGCAGCTGGCGCTAAAACCCCAAGCCGCTGCCCTCCTCTCACAAATTAAAAGCCGCTCCTTTTCCTCCCGGCGAACCCCAAAGCTAGTCGTCTCTTTCGCTCTGTTCCTTCTCCTCCCCCCTCGGGCAGGAGCAGAGGGCTCCACTGCCTCCTCGCCCCGAAATGCCCCCGGCGCTCCGTGGCACTCTCGAGCACCTCCTCATGGGCACCACCAGGCGCTTCCTCGTCAGGTGCCCCGCCGGCGGGGGCGCGCCTTTCCTCCCCCGCCGTCACCGCCTCCTCCGCCACTGTCTGCACTCCCTTTCTCCGTGCTCGCTCAACCACGCGGCGAACCGCCTCGCCTCTGTGGTGCCTTCGCCCGTGCTGAGGTCGCGTCCGTTACGCGCGGTCTCTCCGGTCACTTCGATGACTGGTACTCTGCTGCTCATTGGCCAAATGGCTCGAAGGCCCCCTCTTTTCTATTTAGCGATGCCAGTTTTGAAAAATTTGAAGACCTGACTTTTATGATTTAGATTCTTATTCTAATTTTATTGATGCCTTTCCGCAGCGCCCATGTATCTTCTTCTTCAAGTTTTTAATCCTCTTGTGGTTTCCACGTTCAGAAAGAAACTTCTTCTTTTCCCTGTTTTTTCTTCCTGATTTCTTAGTTCAGCCGCATACGTTGGAGGAGGAGAAAACTAAGCTGAATCGGCTTGAAATATTGAAGACTAAGTTGAAAGAACAAGGAATTTCTTGCGATTCGTGCAAGCTCGGGCAATACACGAAGCTGCTCTGTCCAAAGGTACATGTGCCAGAGAGGATTATTCGGACGTGCTATTCTCACTTAGAACGGTTCATGCACGTGGCGCTTTTGGTCACATGAGTATTAATGTATTCTGTCATATGCACACATGCCACCTTGTGCGGGGCCTTGGTGCTCCTTTTCTTTTCCTTCCCGTGTAAATGTAGTTCCGGGATGCCCTTGCTACACATCATGTTACCATTTAATTGGAATCTCCTTAATAAGAGCTGCTAGTCATGCCATTATGATATTAAGTTCCTGGGTTTGTTGCCATGACAGAAAAGAGATACGCGAACAAGCTATTAAAAATGTGATTTCTCTTCATGATCTTCATTCATCATCACCAGAACCTTATCTCCTTATTTGGGGTCGGCTACATGAATCTTTTTCCACCAAAGATTTCTATCAGTGCTATATTCTTGTTTAAACCCTAGAAGGCCAAGTCCTTCCTAATAAAATTGCACCATCTCATCTTAGGCCTTCCCCTAGCTCTTTTATTGATATCCACTAAGATTTGGTCACATCTTTTAACCGACGCTGAGTTAGGATGGTGATATACATGTACAAACCACTTAAGTCTATTTTCTCTCATTTTCCTATCAATTGGAGCTGTCCCAAGTCCTCGTGGAAGTGCTCATTCTTAATCTTATCTTTCTTAGTCTTACAACACATTCATCTCAACATCTTCATCTCTACTACATATATTTTGTTAATGTGTTCCTTTCCCATTGCCCAACACTTTGTGCTATGTAACAAAGTAGGCCTTACAACCGTTTGATAAAATTTCTCTTTCAGTTTCACGGGTAAAAGATGATCGTAAAGAACTCCTGATGCACTTCTTCATTTTAACTAGCCCCCTATAATCCTGTGTGCAACATCGTCAAAAATCTCCTCGTTTTCTTGGATGATAGACCCTAAGTATCGAAAGCTACTACTCTTAGGAATGTTTTGTCCATCAATTACAACCATATCTTCTTGTAACACCCTCTCCTTATTAAAATTACAATGCATAAACTTTGACTTGCTCCTACTGATTTTAAAACCTTTAGACTCTAAGCATGCTTCTAACTTTTTAACTTAACATTTAAGCCATCAATATTCTCATCAATTAAGATAATATCATCCGCAAATCTAAAAAAAAAAATAATATCGTCCGCAAATAACATACACTAAGGGATATCATCATGCAATTGCTTTGTTACTTCATCCATAACTAAAGTAAAGAGATATGGACTTAGTGCAGAACCTTGATGCAAACTTATAGTGATCGGAAATTTACAAGTCTCTCCAGTGATAATTCTCACACTAGTAGTAGCGCATACATATCCTGAACCAAGTCAATGTATTCTTGAGAGATTCTCTTCTTTATTAATGTCCACCAAATCAATTCTCTCGATACTCAACAATGATTTAAAAGTTGGCCGACTAGTCGACTAGTCGGCTCGACTAATCAAGTCGGGTGGACTAGCCAACTAGTCGGCCCCCGATTCTCACTAGATTTCCTTTTTTTTTTTAGGGTAGGTTTCTTTGGTAAACATCGGGTCTCAGGTTTCCTTCTTTAGCCTACTCCTTCCACCAATCGGAGTTTCCTATCATGCTACATACATAAGACCTAAGAGACTTAAGAGATCGTTAGTCTTCCTCTCCTTGTCACACTCGGCTGGGAATCACCATTGTGGAGTGCTCTTCACATCTCCCTCTTCTCGTCGCACTCGGCCAACATCTTGGAGTGCTCCTTTGCCTCTTCCTCGCCTCCTCGCACTTGGCCAGCGACGCAGACTGTTCCTTCACCTCCTTTTCTCGTTGCGCAGGGGGCTGGGGCATCCAACTAGAGTAGCAGGGTTTCTCAGGTTTTCTGTGTTTGTGAAAGCCTTCTCGTGCGTAGAGGCATCCCATAGGGGTCTTCTTCCCCTCGAGTAGGAAAAGGTGCCACGGGCCTGTCGTGGCCTCCCTGTCGTGGTCTTCTTCCCCTCATGCAGGAAAATTCCTGAAAAAATAACCGACTTGAACTTGAGGCTGCCGACTCGCTGACTAATCGGTCCGACTAATCCTCGAGGGGAGGGTTCATCCGACTTGAACCGATTAATCTTTTTTTCAAATATTGGTACTCGGTCACATGCCTTCTCCAAATCAAGAAAAACCATATATAAATCTCTTCTCATCTCTCTATAGTTCTCTATTAACTGCCGTAGTAAGAAAATAGCTTCCGTGGTAGATCTTCTCGGCATAAAACCAAATTGATTTTCTGATACAGTAGTCATACATCGAATTCGTTTCTCAATTACTCTTTCATAATGAAGAATATTACGTGAAAGGTGACAATGCTCATCAATCAAATAAATCGTTTTAGTTGACCACTAATAGCTCGAAAACTCGAAACACGTGTCATTTATTTCCAAGAATGTAGTGCAGTTCAAACTTTCACGGTCCCGTTTACAGTTTTATGTTTTGGGCAAGTTGTACTTGTCAAAATGTTTGAGTTGGATATTATGCATGTTATTAGTTTTTGAAAAGCGGTGTACATTAACAGCTTGTATTTTCTTGTATCTTTTAGTTGGTTGTTTAAGTCTAACTTTCCCTTATGAAAAAATGATGCGATGATTAGAACTGATGGCTATCAATGGTCTATCATTAGTTGTGAAGATGTGTTTTTGGACTTTCATCCATTAGTGGCTGAAAATTCATATCGTTGATTATCAGATGGCCCATTTAGTATCTTTTGAAGCTTAGAACCCCTATATCCTCAGGGCATCCCATAATCATACATGTCCCAGATGATGTGTTCATAAAATTTTAGGTTTCATTCCTTAAGCACTTCTGACTCTCTGAAGTCTCATGGAAAATTGGTGTAAAAGACAAAGAATAGGTCAGGATATTGGTCCATGGGAAGAGTTGAAGTTTTTATTTTGCTGTGCAAATAAGCAGGCTTACTCTCTGTCTGTGAAGTCTCGTGGAAAATTGGTGTAAAAGACAAATAATAGGTCAGGATATTGGTCCATGGGAAGAGTATAAGTTTTTATTTTGCTGTGCAAATAAGCAGACTTATTCTCTTTGGTTGCAGTAAACAGAATAATCTCATTTAGCATGGATAAGATGTATATCTTCATCTTAGAATTTTGTTGACTTTCATATGAATGGATATGATATGGTTTGTATATTAATTTTGAGGTGGTGCTGGCCATGTGCGTGCCACATGGAACATCCACCTCATGATGCTATGGTTTGGTTCCTCAGAACTGAGCACGGAGTTGGACCAGGATTTGGCACCATAGAAGGTTGTATAATTTATTTGAAGCCAAAATTTTAATCAATTGTGTGCAATCTGTATGGGTTTTGTTGGGCAAAGGGTTGATTCAGCCTGGTCTCAGCATTTATTATCAGATTTGAATTTCATAGCTTATACATGGGCAGTAGTCTTGAATTGGAGTCAATATGACTCCTCAATGAGTAGATGTGCACAGTAATTATGAACCTGTTGATAATTTTCTACTTTTGTTTAACCCTATTCTGAGAGTAAATACAATCACATTTGAAAGGAATATTCCAATGCAGCTGCTGGAATACTGCAATGTACTATATCAAGCTCGGACACCACTGAACCATTCAAGTTCCTTATAAAATGTGTAAACTTATGTACAAAGCTATATATGTCTTGTACGTCTAATGCAGTTGCAGGCAAACTAAATTGTCAAGTTAGATGCCTCACATCTTTTTTTTTTTTTTTGGTAAAGTTAAGAAGGAACAGTTTTAAAAAGATTTTGGATCGTTTTGTACTCATATAATGTTCTTGAAGGTAATTGTTGTAGACGTCATTCATTTTGTTCTTTTTTATGAAAGTGTGGTGGAGGAAACTCAAAGGAAAGGAGCTTCTCTCTTTTTATTCGTGAAGATGGGTGAGTTTGGTGCATCTTCAATTTGCAATTCTTGATTTTTTTTGTGTCCGCTCAAATGTGTTAATTTGAATGTTACAGGCAGTTGGCCATGTGGTCGTGCTTTAGAGCTAAGTGTGGTTGGAGAGGATATTTGCAGGTAGCAGATTGTCATGGGCACTAAAACTGTCAATGTGTTGAATTTCAATAGAAGTTTGGCTGGATTCATGGACTTTAAAACTGTCAATGTGCTTTTTTGAATTTTTTCAATATTATGGAAGCTTGGCTGGATTCAAACATTGCTGCCTACTTCTGTTTACAGGCATCAGAAGATGGTAATGTAACTCGTAGTGGCCAAAGCAGAAAGCTTACAAATTATAAAGTAATTTCAGAGGAGATGCTTCAGCTAGAGCCCTTGTGTGATGAGGTACTTTATATTGCCAATGTTGACTACATTTTCTTTCCATTTTATATTAGTGTCATACATTCGCCAAATTTACTAAGTTGATGGGCTTTTTGAATTTGTCATGAAACAATTCCTATATAGAAACTTGCAGTCGTTATCATTATCTTGGATCATTCTTGGTGTGCTGGAAAGGTTAGTTTCTGGGTTTAGTGCCTGGGTGAAGTTTATTTGATTTGGCTTAAGACCCTTGTGATACATTGCATAGGTGTCTGGGTGAAACCTAGTCATTGTTAGTATGGCCTGGCTGCGTGGATTCCTCCTTTCAGAATTCTTAATGAGATGACTAGAAGAAAATTGATGCACAACACTTTGTCTGATTTGAGGGGTATGGTCCCCCTGAGTTCTTACCTTTTCATGTCTACAATCAAGTTCATCTTGATCTTGAATCATCACATGTGAAGGGGCATGAAAGAAGAGAGCAGGAGAGCTTTGAAGAAGAAAGATATAGGAAGGGGCTAGGCGAGGCCTGTCATTTAATTCCAAAGAGTGCTCTTAGGTTTTAGTTCCTATCAAAGGAAAACTAGGTCTGGATGAAGGTGCATTGATGGGGAGCGAGAAGCCCAAGCGATGGTTCAAGCCCAGTTGGAGCCCAAAGGAGATTTTTTTTTATTTTTCTGTAATTTTTGGTGCAATTTTCGCACTATTTTTAAGTCCAAGGATAAAGTAGTCCAAAAGAGTCATATTAGAGTCCAATTAGCTTTTATTATGTATTTTGCATTTCTATATTTGAGTCAAGTCCAATTGGGTAGGATTTTGTATTTTCCTTTCTTTAGGTTTCTAATATGTTAAGTTTTATTAGGCATAAAAGTCTCTTTAATTAGAAGTCCATTAGGATTGGAATTAGTCCAACTCCTTTAAATACATATAACATCCGATTTGGAGAAAAGAGAACAGAATATTGAGAAAATTTGCTCGCTGCGCTCTGCTCTGTTCTTCCTCCGCGACGGAGAGAAACCCGTGAAGGGTTGGCGCGAAGCCTTGCCGCGAAGGCCAGCCGAGAAGACTTCATCCCCCACCTTCTACCTCCTCTCCGGTGAGACTCCGGCCATATCTCTCCCTTTTCCCTCCGTGTTCCGCATCAAATTGATATCCAGCACGCGATTGACTTGGTCCCTGGAGCCACCCTACCAAACCTCCCCCACTATCGGATGAGTCCGACTGAACATGCAGAATTACAAAGACAGGTGGAGGAGTATTTAAGGAAGGGTTCGGTTAGGGAAAGTATGAGCCCATGTGCCGTCCCAGCATTGCTCGCTCCTAAGAAGGATGGCACATGGAGGATGTGTGTGGATAGTCGAGCCATCACACAAAATTACTGTGAGTATCGCTTCCCCATTCCCCGCTTAGACGATATGCTTGACATGATGGTGGGAGCCACCATCTTTTCTAAGATTGATCTAAAGAGTGGCTATCACCAGGTGAGGGTTAGGCCTGGCGATGAGTGGAAAACAACATTTAAAACTAAGGATGGCTTGTATGAATGGCTAGTCATGCCCTTTGGATTATCAAATGCCCCTAGTACTTTCATGCGACTGATGACTCAGGTTCTGCGACCTCTTATTGGGTCTTTGTTGTGGTATACTTTGATGATATTCTCATCTACAGTCGCACTAGGGATGGGCACTTAGATCACCTTCGGCAGGTATGCCTCATCCTTCGCCGAGAGAGTTTGTACGCCAACCTAAAGAAGTGTGCATTCATGACTGACCGTGTAATCTTCTTAGGGTTTGTCGTTTCTAGCGAAGGAGTATCAGCCGATCCCGAAAAGGTGAGAGCTATCGTCGAATGGCCAGAACCTCAGAGTATCCATGATGTCCGTAGTTTTCATGGTCTGGCTGCATTTTACAGACGATTTATTAGAGGGTTTAGCTCCTGATGGCCCCTGTCACTGACTGCATCAAAAAAGGGATTTTATCTGGACCAAAGCAGCAGCTTCTGCTTTTAAGGACATCAAGGAGCGGATGACTCAGGCACCTGTTCTTCGCCTACCTGATTTCTCTAAGGTGTTTGAGGTTTCATGTGATGCTTCTGGCATTGGCATAGGGGGAGTATTAAGCCAAGAAGGCCACCTGTGGCTTATTTTAGTGAGAAATTGAATGGGGCTAGGCTGAAATACTCAACCTATGATAAGGAGTTCTATGCGGTAGTTCAGGCATTAAGGTATTGGAGACATTATCTGCTACCGTTTGAGTTCGTCCTTTATTCGGATCATGAGGCTCTTCGGTTTCTTCACTCCCAAAAAAACTTAGCCCACGACATAGTCGTTGGGTCGAGTATTTACAGTTTTATACCTTTGTATTGAAGCATAAGGCCGGAGTTGAGAACCGAGTGGCCGATGCCTTGAGTCGTCGGCTTGCTTACTTACTGCTGTCAGTGTCCAGGTCACTGGGTTTGAGAAGCTTAAGGATGAGTACATTAGTTGCCCAGACTTTGGCGATATCTATGTTGCTCTTCAGTCAGGACCCTCCCCTACCCATAGTGATTACATCTTGCAGGAGGGTTACCTTTTTCGTGGGGATAGGTTGTGTCCCGCGGACTTCAGTGCGCGATTTTTTAGTGTGGGAGTTACACGCTGGAGGTCTAGCCGGTCATTTTGGCCGGAATAAGACTATTGAGCTGGTAGAGTACCGCTTCTATTGGCCGAGTTTGAAACGTGATGTTGCACGCATAGTAGCTCAGTGTCGAACGTGCGCTACGGCAAACAAAAGAAGCAAAGTCCCGGTCTCTACACTCCGCTTCCTGTGCCAGATCGCCCGTGGCAGGACATTAGCATGGATTTTGTTCTAGGCTTGCCACGTACACTTAGGAAGCATGATTCTATTTTTGTAGTGGTGGATAGGTTTTCCAAAATGGCCCTTTTCATCCCTTGCTCTAAGACTTCTGATGCTTCTCGGGTGGCTAACATCTTCTTCTCTCATGTTGCATGTAAACATGGCCTACCCAAGACTATAGTATCTGATAGGGATGTGAGATTTACGAGTTACTTTTGGAAACCTTGTGGCACCTGATGGGCACTCAGTTGAAGTTCTCCACTGCTTATCACCCCCAGACCGATGGTCAGACGGAGGTGGTAAATAGGAGCTTAGGTGACCTACTCCGTTGTCTAGTTGGGGATCACCCTCGGGATTGGGATCTCAAGTTACCTCATGCGGAGTTTGCTTATAACAACTCGGTGAATAGGTCTACAGGTATGTGTCCGTTTGAGATAGTTACTGGCCTTAGACCTAGGAATCCCGTAGACTTAGTCCCTTTGGCACATAGGGAGCGAGTGTCTGCCTCAGCTGAGTCTTTTGCCGAACATGTTAGAGGTCTGCATGAGAGCATACGTCGTCAGTTAGAGATCAACAATGAGCGTTATAAAGAATTAGCAGATGCACACCGACGACAACGTGAGTTTCAGGAGGGTGATTACGTCATGATCAGGGTTAGACCTGAGCGGTTCCCCTCAGGGGCCGTTAAGAAGTTGCACGCCCGCGGAGCTGGTCCATTCCAGGTGGTGAAGCAAGTTGGGTCCAATGCGTATGTTTTGGATCTACCAGACGACTATGGTATTAGTTCCACATTCAATGTGTCTGATTTGGTAGCTTACAGGGACCCGGCTGTGATACCTAGTGATCCATTTGAGCCTTCACCCCTTCTTCTGAGTGATCCCACCCATGAGTGTCCACCTACAGCCCCAATACCTGTTCGGTGTGAGCAGATTGAGCATATACTAGACGAGCAGGTCATCACTTCTAGAGATGGAGCGCACCACCGCTACCTTGTGCATTGGAGAGGACGTCCCACGACAGAGGATACATGGATTACACGCGCAGAGCTTCAGAGGATAGATCCCGACTTGTTGGAGCGATACCAGAGCGACGTCGACCCTTACTCGACGGGGTCGAGTTCTTCCCAGCTGGGGAGGATTGGTGAGGACACGAGAGTCCGGGCCCGCTTCAACCCGGACATGGTCTACCGCCGTCGAGGAGCACAGCACACTACAGAGGCGTCGATGTGGTTGGGCGACGAGCCCATGGTGTAGAGTTCACTTCCAGGAGTCCATAGACAGTAGTTTTGGCCCAATTGGGACCCGTTTAGCATCTTTTCTATTTTCATTTATTTTCTGTTACGAATTTTGATGTTATTTTAGTCCTAATAGGATTAGTCAAGTGTTTAGTATGGTAAGTCTTTAGAGGAGTCAATTTGGGTAGGGATTAGCCCAAACCCTTTAAATATTTTGTAAACTCCCGGTTTTTGGAATAGAACAGTTAATACAATTTTGAGAGAATTTTGGAGCCGCTGTCGCTTCTTCCCCTCCGCGAAGGAGCAGCCGCCGCGAAGGTCCGGCCGCGAAGGCCCCCCCCCCCCTTGCCGTTTCTGCCTGCCAACAGCGTCGCCGCCGCCTCCCTCTTCTCCACGCGTCGCCCTCTCTCTCTCTCCCACAGCCCGAGCCACCCCACGCCAGCCTGCGCCCCTGCCGCGTTCCACGCGCCCGCCCCAGTCGCGCCTCCCTGCTCCCTCTCTCTCCCAGGCGCAACGAGCGCCGCCTCCGCCTCCTCTCCCCCACGCGCCCCCTCCTCTCTCCTCCCTCTCACACGCCACGCCGCCTTCCCCCTCTCTCCCTCTCGCTCCCGCGTCCGCAACCCCACGTCAGCCAGCGCCGCGGGCCAGGCCCCCACCCCACCCCGCGTCGCGAGCGCCCCGCCCTCGCGTGAGCCCCTGCCCCGCACCGCTCCACCCTGCTCACGCCAGCCCGCGCCCCGCGTTGCCCTCTCCCACTTCAGCCCACGCCAGCGCAAGGCGCCGGTCCGTTCTGTGCCTGCGCCTGCCGGCGTCCGACCCCGCCTGCACCTGCGCAGCCCCGAACGGCACGCCACCGCCTGCTCTGTTTTCACGTGCCAGCAGCACACAGCTCCGCCTGCGCATCCAGAACGAGCAAGTCAACCCGTTCACGAAATCCCGAGAACTTTAAGTTTGTAGTCTTTTACCTCCCTGCGTGGAGTGGGCAAGTTTCATTGTAATATTTATCTTACTGTTTACTCGGGATTCGTGACACGATCGGGTTCTTCCCCACGCACAGACGTGGAGGTACGCATTCTACTCTCTAGCTGTTTGCTTGCTTTTCTCGTATACGTTTAAATCTGCCGCCGACTTGTGAGATAGGACATCTAGCCCGTGACGTGCGTCACAGCCGGCTTGTGAGTGCGAGAACCTATTTCTTGGAGGCTCCGTTTGGACCTTGTCTGTGGAACGACTACCCTAGTTTAGGTGGCTCCTTAGCTACCTTGGTCCCCGCGTTTCCCCTCGCGAGGGACGACTTTGTGGGCTACGTACTTCTTCGGACGTGGTTATTATCCTGTTGCTTACTTGTTGCTTGGTATAATTCTGCTATTCTATATTGCTTAGTGCTGATCGCGTCTTTGGAGAGTCGTAGTACGTCGGTTAGCGTAGTCCCGTGTGTTGTCCCGCATCAACTTTGGTATCAGAGCCATCGTCGACTTCTTCTACGGAGCGAGTCCTGGCCAGCCCTCTCTCGCCGCCCTCTCTGCGACACCCCTCGCAGACCGCCGCCGTCGTCTTCCCACTGCAGACCCAAAACGTGCCCGCTCCGCCAACCCCGCAGCGAGCCACCCGCCCACCGCCAGCCACGCGGCCCCCCTCTCTTCCTCCCGCCTTCATCGCGCCACCCCTGCCTCTCTCTCTCTCTCTCCCAGGCGCGCCCCAGTGCCGCTTCGCCAGCCGCCCCGCCTCTCTCTCTCTCCCAGGCGCGCCCCAGCGCCGCTTCGCCAGCCGCCCCGCCCTGCCGCCCCTGCTCTCTCTCTCGGGCGCACCCAGCGCCGCCTCCGCCTCCTCTCTCCCTCTCGCTTCTGCGTCCGCAACCCCACCGCCAGGCGTCGCCAACCCCCACTTCGCCCGGCCACGACCCCCGCCTCTGCTAGCCCACCTCCAGCCCCGCGCCAACTCGGCCACGACCCCCGCCTTCCGCAAGCGCCGCGCCAGCTCGCACAGCCGCTTCCACGACCCCTCTCCCGTCCACCCCACGTCAGCCCCTCGCCCGCCGCCTTCCCCCTGCTTGCGACGCCACCCCAGGGCCACGCCGGCCCCCAAAAAACCCCTTCTCGCACCCCCCCTGCTAGCGTCTCCCTCTCACGGCTTTGACAGGAAGAAGAAGGGAAGAGAAGAGGAGACGCCGGCGCCAGCTTCTCCGGCAGCCGCCGCGGACGCCAGATCCCCGGCCACCTTCGCCGGCTCGGCCGGCAACCGCCATCGCCCGCGAAAGCCGTCGCCTGCGTCCCACCGTGGCCGCCCCTTCGCCACGCCGCTGCCCGTGTCTCTTCTCTCTGGCTTCTCCCGTGCGTGGTTAGGGAAAGAGGGAGGAGAGAAGAAGCCGCCCCTACTTAAGGTGAACCGGTCAACTCTGTTTGACCCGGTTTGGTCCAAGTTGTACAGTACCGGTTTGCTACAGTACCAGATTGCTACAGTAACCGGGCGGTGCATCAGAGTTCTTATCGCACCGCCAGCATTAAAGATCCATTCGTACTCCGATTCACGTGCCGTTTGCGTCGTTGTGATCATCTCGACGAATTCTAGTCACTCAACGGCCCACGCCCCACAGTCGTCCATCTAATGTCACATCAATTTGGGTAATCTCTTACATGTGCCACATGAATTTTAGTTTTCTCGTCCTTCTACCAAATGAGAAGCCAACAAAAATTATACTCGATGAAGAGAATCAGAACAACTATATTTCTCAGGCTATTGTTGATATTTTGTTGCAAACTGGTGAGATCATTGTTGATGGTAATCAAGCTTTTGTAGAGTTTCACCTAAAATTTTTAGGTAAAACTCAAAAGAGATCACTTAATTATTTTGATGGAGCTTGGTGCACTATTGATCCCTCGAGATCTTACATTACTTTGGGAAAAGAGTGGTTGGAAGAGCGACATGTTACTTTCGACTCAAACAAGTGCTTCATCCAGCCACCGCATTTAAGAGGTAAATTTTGTTTTCTCAAGTATATTTCTCCTGCGGCCAAGCCAGCGCTTCCAGAGAAGACTGTGATTGATGAAAAGCCATTGGAGTTGGTAACTACTACTGAGCGTGTATGTGTGAAGACTACTTTTGTTGAAGTTTGGGATCAAGACCTGTTCGTCGAGTCTGGACTTCATTTGATATGTGATGATGTATTTGAGATAAGTCCATCATTGACTGCTACCAATGATCTGCCAGATGTTACCAAACATCAGTGCAACTATGATATGATATGGTCCGATCTTCAGGCACACACTCTATGCAGACTGCAACTATTCAGAAGATTTATTGGTTTGGATATCCCTATGGCAACTTTATTAGTGCATGACTTCATCATTCTCCTGCCACTTGTATGAATATTGCGACACTTCAAAACTCGAGGACGAATTTTCTCGAACCAGGGGAGAATGATGGGGAGCGAGAAGCCCAAGCGATGGTTCAAGCCCAGTTGGAGCCCAAAGGAGATTTTTTTTATTTTTCTGTAATTTTTGGTGCAATTTTCGCACTATTTTTAAGTCCAAGGATAAAGTAGTCCAAAAGAGTCATATTAGAGTCCAATTAGCTTTTATTATGTAATTTGCATTTCTATATTTGAGTCAAGTCCAATTTGGGTAGGTTGTATTTTCCTTTCTTTATGTTTCTAATATGTTAAGTTTTATTAGGCATAAAAGTCTCTTTAATTAGAAGTCCATTAGGATTGGAATTAGTCCAACTCCTTTAAATACATGTAACATCCGATTTGGAGAAAAGAGAACAGAATATTGAGAAAATTTGCTAGCTGCGCTCTGCTCTGTTCTTCCTCCGCGACGGAGAGAAACCCGTAAAGGGTTGGCGCGAAGCCTTGCCGCGAAGGCCA
Organism: Colocasia esculenta; assembly: GCA_014218235.1. NCBI lineage: Eukaryota > Viridiplantae > Streptophyta > Magnoliopsida > Alismatales > Araceae > Colocasia > Colocasia esculenta. The sequence goes on along the minus strand of CM024755.1, from coordinate 14,914,883 downwards.
GCCGAGAAGACTTCATCCCCCACCTTCTACCTCCTCTCTGGTGAGACTCCGGCCATATCTCTCCCTTTTCCCTCCGTGTTCCGCATCATGCATCTTGCTGGAAGTCCTATCTGACTAGTTGGCTGATAACCTTACCTATTTATTTATAAAAGCTTATGTCACCAGCAAGCAGCAAGCAATGACTCACTTGGATTTTCAAAAAATTTGTTACAGTATTTTAAAAATTGGCCATCTAAATGACTCAAGGCCTACACATGCCTAGGAAATTTTCATGTTGTGTTTTCACAAGTTTTTTTGTTCAGACCCTTACTTTATAGGACGGCCACCCAGGTGAACATATGTTGCAGTAACTTTTTATTCTTTTTGGCATGTGGTTGTGTGCTTCTATCTTGCCCTGGCCTCCAGCCACTCTGGCACAAGGATGAGGGTGTCGGTTTCGGTTTCGGGTAGGGCCGAAACCGAAACGGTTTCGGTTTCAGACGAAACCGTCCGAAACCTATAAAAGTTGACAAAAAAATTGTAAAAAAACTCAAATAAATCTGTAAAAATATAAAAATTCATCACAACACAAAAAGAACCAGTGGACATGCATATAAGATTGAAAAAAATGGATTAAGTGATAGATATATGTGGGTGACATGTTAATGAAATATTCGATGCATATTAAAGAGTTAAACAATAAACATGGAGTGATGTTGGTTGCACTATTATAAATATTACAATAAATGGATTAAGTAGAATCACATAAAAGACTGCTTGGAACCTAACAATCACAACATATCACTTATTGTTCAAATGTGGAGCTCGAACTCTCAAATGTGCGCCTTCGCACGCGGATCGACCTGCGCGGTCAGGTCGTGGGGATCGACCTGCCCGGTCAGGTCGCGGGGGTCAAGGGGGCAGCTCCCCTTGCGGGGGTCTCTGGGGCGGAGCCCCAGAAGAAAAATTTTATAAAGAAAGGTTAAAGCAAAAAAAATAATACATACAGCGAAGCGAACCACCTATAGCGGCGGTGGGAAGAGCATCTCCGGCAGTGCGTCCCCCTCCCCCTTGCGCCCTGCCTCTCTCCCACCTCCGGCAGAAAAATCCCCCCCCAAGAAAAGCCGAAACCACCCCTTGCGGCCCTGCGGCATGTCCACCCCCCTTCTGCCTCAGATCACGGGACGCGAACTCCCTTTTCAGGGGAGTTCGCATCGGGTTTCGCCTGGTGTCGCCGGTTTCGGGCCGACACCGGGTGGTGTCGGTTTCGGTTTCGCCCGAAACCATTAAGTCTCGGACCGGAACAGTGTTCCGGTCCGGTTTCGTGTCGCCCAAGGCCGAAACCGACACGTTTCGCCGTGTCGGTTTCGGTTTCGGGCGAAACCTACAACCATGCTCTGGCAGATCTGCTCTATGGTGCTAACTGACCATAGTAGCCCTTTCCTACTCTGCCTCATCATTAGACACCCAAAAAAGCCTTGCAGGTCTGATCCATTTGTAACCATTCCAGGCAGAAAATGTTCTTTGACCTTGTTCTCCTCGTTGCATCATATCAAACCTAATGGATCTTGCAGAATTCCTTTCTAGATGTCATGCATTTTCTTCAGTCAGTTTGTGTGTTCCTGTATTTCTTCTTGTGTTTGGTTTTATTTGATCATACTTCATATGTTTAATCCACTTTTACACTTTTAGCTAGTAAGAAATATCTTTGTGTTTTTGTATGAGCATTTAAATTTATCCATGCAATTTCTGAAATTTCCTCAACTTTTTCTACTGTTACTTGATTCTTTTTAGTTGGGCTAAATTTACTTGTTGCAGATCATTAGTTGGTTTTCTGAGAGAATGATAACAGCAGAAACCTTGCGCAGGAATGCTATCATGCAGCGCAAGCACAATAATGAGGTCAGTTGAACAGTGGTACTCTACCAACTGTGCCTATTCACGTAGAATTTCTGCATATTGTGTTTATTTTTTTGATTCTTTCTCTTCAACAGATTGTTATAGCTTTTCCCTATAAACGAAATGGAAAGCTCATCAGTTGCAAGTACCGTGGAAGTGACAAAAAGTTTTTTCAGGTTCTAATATTTTAAAAGCTGTCTGGTTTTATTGTAGTCCTTTCTTGTTTATTTCTCTATTTTTTGTCCCTTTCTCAATTATGACTGTTTAACAGTAGTATCTTTGAAAATTTCCTTATTAGGAAAGGGACACAGAGAAGATATTCTATGGACTTGATGATATAAAACAAGCCAGTGATATTATTATTGTAATGTCTCCTTAAATTTATTTCATTATATTCTGTCTTCATGGCTTGCCAATATTAATAGTTCTATTTCATGAGTGCTGATTTTAAAAAAAAATTAAAATTAGGTTGAGGGTGAAATGGATAAGCTTGCAATGGAGGAGGCAGGTTTCCGTAACTGTGTGAGCGTACCTGATGGTGCACCTGCTCAAGTATCCAAGAATTTACCAGTAAGAGAAGAGGTAGGTTTCAACAAACCCAAGTATAAAAATTGCCATCTTCATTTTTTGCACATGGAATTTTAACTCGGTTTGTCATTTTCTTCCTATTACACTAACAAAGCAACTTTCCCTCAGAAAATAGTAACTTTGTATTACAAAAATGCTAGATTTCTAGGAAAAGACCCGTGTGATAATGTGATTCTGTTAGCCGTCTTTTCACCTACCATGTAACTCTGCTACTTAGCATGATCGCTTATTTTCCAATGCTGATCCAGAAATTTTCCTATTGCAGGTATTTTTGTAATGCCATCACGGAGCATCTAGTCAAGCTGTTTTCCCCTTTCATTTGGTTTAACAATGGTGTGCTATTTGTATGTCTAGGACACAAAGTATCAATATCTCTGGAACTGCAAGGATTATATAGAGAAGGTGCTATGACCAATATACAAGTGCAGTTTTGAAGCATCAGTGTTCTACTCATGGCAGGTTAAATGATATTTATATATCCTTTTAGCTTATGCGGTGGGTCTTTTTTTTCCTTCTCTCCTTTGCCAGGCTTCACGCATTATACTAGCAACAGATGCTGACAAGCCTGGCCAAGCATTAGCTGAAGAACTTGCTCGACGTATTGGTAAAGAAAGGTGCATACCTTTTTCTTTTCTCATTATTTATGCATACATTGTTCTTATTTCATTATTTACGCATACCTTGTTCTTATCTAATTATTTACACCAATTTAACTGAATAGTAGAGTTCTACTTACAGAATACCCACTTCTGACTTAATATTGTTACTATTAACTGTTTTTTGTGTCAAATAGGTGCTGGAGAGTTATGTGGCCACAGAAAAATGATGATGAAGTTTGCAAAGATGCAAATGAGGTACATTTTCTTTTAAAGAATAAATGTTTCAATATCTCAACTACTTAGATGAATGTGAAATAGATGAATGCCAATGAGAACGGAGGGTTGGAGAACCCTAGGAATATGTATTCTTAGGTTACCCCTTGATGTTTGTATGCTTATGTAAATGACTCAAAATGATCAGATCTTTTGTGAAATACTGATGGCATTTCTAAGTGGACAGTTGACTCATTAAAGGTGGGTGATTCTGCATATAACAATCACAGTGTGGATGCGCCTTTGGGTGCTGGATTGCTGTACCTACCTTTTCAGTTCAGTCAATCCAAGAGCTGATAGTGAACAGAGCTTAGCTGCACTGCTTTGAATGGGGATGCATGCTTTCAAGTGGACAGTTCAATCAGCTGATGGGACTGTATGATTGAAGCCAATGAAAAGCATGTAAACATTCTGGTTTGGGTGGATTGCAACCCATTCAATCACAAGGATTGTTCTATCAGTCTGCAGTGCTGGTGCAGCCAGGCCTTAGTTCCTTGCTTACAATGTCTTGAAAATGCCTGATTGGTGGAGGATGTGAACCTCCATTAACTACAGGATCAAGATGGTCCATCATGGATGATGCAGATGGACAATGTGGTTCACCAATCAATTACTGGGGCACACCACTAGGCAAGGAAAAAAGAATCGGATCGGCCCAGGGATTGCCCAAGCTCTCATCGGGATCGGATTGGCCAATCTGCCGGCATGATCGGCTCAGATTAAAAAAAGTTCCCTTGAAAATAAGAAAAATTCAGGAAAAAATGTCTTCAATATTTACACATATATTTATGATAAATGTAATCATATATATAAATTTACACATTTATATATGTATATATACACATAATATATATGTAATCATATGCATACATAGATATCATATTAATGTACGAACATAATTAATATGTAATTCCTTATAAATGTAAACATTATACATATATCACAATCATTAGATTGTGAATAGTGTTGGAATATGGAGCTTGAAGCTCTGAAATTTCCAATGAATAGGTATGCACACGTGGATCGACCTACGTGGTCAAGTCGTGCTGATTGACATGAGCGGTTAGGTCACAAGGGGCAAGGAGCCCTTACGGGTTTTCATGGGGCAGAGCCCCTGGAAAGAAAATTTTAGTTTGCAAATCAAAGGGATATACGCCATTTGTTTATACGTGTGTTTATGTATGTAATCATATAAATAAATTTACACATTCATATATGTATACAATATATATGTAATCACATGCATATATTTATTAATGGACAGACATAGTTCATATTGTATCTTTATAGTATATATATCATGTTAATGAACGTCTATACATATATATGTGTGTTAATGTACATACAATCATAGTATTTATAATAATAATATGTACATCTATATATATGTATAAAGAGAGGGGGGGGGGGAGAGAGAGAGAGAGGGATGCTAGATGGATGCTTTTTGTAGGCACCTTGCCAAATGAATATGTAATGTTGAAGAGTTACTAATAAATATAAAAGTTATAAAAATAATTATTTTATAAAAATTAATATAAATTTTAATGGTTGAATGGAAAATAAAGAAAATGGCATTGCTGTGTAGATGCCGTCTAATCAGTTGATTCGAGGTGCAACATTAAAAGATAATAAATTTTGCTACTATTGTTTATATATTTTACTTGATTAAAATTTTTATAATTTCTCAAATTTTCATTGATCTAGTGAAACACTGTGAAACATTAGCTGAACATGTAATTACGAGTAGTTGTTAATACATATAAAATTTGCATAACCCATTGGCACTGGGCATCCGAGTTTCTCGTATGCGGGTGCCCTGTGGGTGGATTTTGCGCACAAGAATCTGGTTCTACTTTTTTTTCTTCCTTCTGAATTTTGTTCTCACCCTTGGATGTGGATCCAAGGGCCAAATGCTAGAGTATGGCCTGGCCATACCAACTGCCATCGCTGAGAGAGAGAGAGAGAGAGAGAGAGGAGAGGAGAGTACGAGAGAGAGAGAGAGAGAGAGAGAGAGAAGAGGAAGAGAGGATGAGAGAGAGAGAGAGAGTGGAGGGAGAGAGAGAGAGAGATGGAGAGGAGAGGAGGAGAGAGAGAGGAGAGGAGAGAAGAGAGAGAGGAGAGAGGGAGAGAGAGGAGAGAGAGAGAGAGAGAGAGGAGAGAGAAGAGAGAGAGAGAGAGAGGAGATAAGGAGAGAGGGAGAAGAGAGGAGAGGATGAGAGAGAGAGAGAGAGAGAGAGAGAAGAGAGAGAGAGGAGAGAGAGAGAGAGAGAGAGATGAGAAGGAGAGAGAGAGGAGAGAGAGGAGAGAGAGAGAGAGATGCGAGAGAGAGAAGAGAGAGAGAGAGAGTTGCTACGGCTCCGCCACAACATAGCGCGGGCCCTTGGATTCAAATCCAAGGGTTATCTTGACGACCCAAGCACTGAGCACCCGAGCACTATGGCCAAGCACTATGACACCGAGCACCCGAGCACTGGTTGTCAGAACAACCCTTGGATTTGAATCCAAGGGCTCGCGCTGCGCTATGCGGGGCCGTATCAAGAGGCCCTGCCGTGGATGTAGGTTTCACCCGAAACAGAACCAGAACCCTGTTCTAGTATGAAACTTTAAAATACATATTATTTTATTGGTTTTGGGGGAATCCCGAAACCGGTTTCGCCCGGTGTTGGCCCGAAACCGCCGACACAGAGTGAAATTTGATTTGATGCCCTTCATATATATAGAATCCCTTCAATAGTTCAATCCCTTTACATATACATAATACCTTAAGCACCCCCCCATTTGAATCCAATAAAAATATAAAAAAAAATCATATCTCTTACCAATAAAAAGTCAACTCTCCCATCCAAGAAGAAAATCACGATTTTGGTGATTCCATCAAAATAACAATTTTCTAATCTCATAATTTGACATATCTAAAAATTTCATAATTTAAATAACCTAATAGAATACTAAAAATTTAAAGTCTGATAAAAAAAGTCAAACGTGCATGACTTCTTCAAGGGAGCCACTCTCCTATTGACATAATTAGTCTGCTTGAGACCTCTCAGGATTTGGTCAAACTTAAACTATCATCATGATGTTAATTATGAGAGATTAGAAAGTCGTAATTTTGATGAAATCACCAAATTCGCGATTTTCTTCTTAGATGGGAGAATTGACTTTTTATTGGTAAGAGAGATGATTTTTTTGATATTTTTATTCGATTTAAATGGGGGGTGCTTCCTTATTTACATGTAATATCTTAAGTAAATGAAACTACAAATACTAACATTTGCTTAAATGATGTTCAGGTAAATAACCTTGTCTCGATAGATGTTCAAGTAAATAACCATTCCCCGAGGTGATATTAAGGTAAACTAAAATTTTTCATTAATCCATTTTTTTTACATTCAAATGCATGTCCATTAATTTTGTTGATGTTTTGTAATTTTTATGATTTTTCTTATTATTTTTTTATTTTTCATGGGTTCTTACAGGTTTCGGTTGGTTACGGTCGAAACCGAAGGACCCCCCCCGAAACTGATATCGAAACTGGTACTAACATTCTTGGGCCCCGTTGCATCATAGCATTTTCTCTATATATCTATATATATACATCATATATGCATATATATATATTTGAATATGTAATCATATATATATATATATTGTGTATGTCAAATATGATGTATAATACATATATCATATAAATATGTAAATAAATGCACATAATTATATTAGACATTAATTTGTGTATACTATACATATGTATGAGTTTATATATGTGGAATGATGGTTCCGTTTAATGCATGTATTAATTAATGTGTACAAGTTTTTTTTTGTGTGGAACAGGGTTTGACGGATCGGCGTTTCGGACCGAATCAGGTCTCCCTGATTCGGTCCGATTCGCATGGAATCGGACCGAATCGGACCGAATCGGTCCGATTCGCCTGATACCTGTTCAGCAGGGTTGTCAGGTCTCAGGATCCTGTTCAGGCAGGGTTTCAGGATCCCCTTATTTACCTTAATATCATTTAAGTAAATGTTATAATTTGTTGTTTCATTTACTTTAGATATTACATGTAAATAGGAAAGTACCCCCATTTGAATCCAATAAAAATATCAAAAAAATCATATCTCTTGCCAATAAAAAGTCAACTCTCCAATCGAAGAAGAAAATTACGATTTTGGTGATTTTAGCAAAATGCTAACTTTTTAATCTCTCATAATTGGTCTATCTAAAAATTTGATAATTCAAATAAACTATATGGAACACTAAAAATCCAAAGTCCGGTAAAAAAAGTCAAACGTGCATGTGACTTCTCCAAGGGAGCCGCTCTCCTACTGACAGTACTTAGTCTATTTGAGACCTCTTAAGATTTGGCCAAACCTAAACTATCATCACTCAAACTTATGAGAATTGTCACTTTCTAGTTTCTTTTCAATTAGAAAATGAAAATTCTCATGAGTTTAGGTGATGATAACTTAATTTTGACCAAATTCTGAGATGTCTCGAGCAGACTAAGTGCTGTCAGTAGGAGAGCGGCTCCCTTGGAGAAGTCACATACATGTTTGACTTTTTTTACCGGACTTTAGATTTTTAGTGTTCTATATTGTTTATTTGAATTATCAAATTTTTAGATAGACCAAATTATGAGAGATTAGAAAGTTAGCATTTCGCTAAAATCACCGAAATCGTGATTTTCTTCTTCAATGGGAGAGTTGACTTTTTATTGGTAAGAGATATATATTTTTTTGATATTTTTATTGGATTCAAATGGGGGGTACTTCCTTATTTACCTGAAACCCTGCCTGAACAAGATCCTGAGACTTGGCAACCCTGCTTGAATAGGTATCAGGCGAATCAGACCGAATCAGGCGAATCGCGAATCGGGTTTCACCTGATCCGCACCGATTCACCCGAATCGGCCCGATCCGATCCGGCACGCCAACCCTGCTGTGGAAGAATTGATTGAATCGGCTGGGGATCGGCTAATCCAGGCTGATTGGATTGATTTGGACCAATTCGGTCTGATTTTGGCTGATTCTTCCGGAATTTCTATGATCTATGGGGTAGAGGTGTAAACGATCTGAGTCAAGCTGAGTAGCACTCAGCTCGAACTCGACTCGTTCATTTTTTTAACGAGCTCAAACTCGGCTTGAAACTCATCGAGTATCTAGAATCCATACTCGAACTCGACTCGTTAAACATTTTTCATGTTGGAGCTCGGGTTATTGAGCAGCTCATTTAGGTAAACGAGTTCAAATTCGAGCTCGAATTCAAGCCCGAGTTCAAGCCCAAGACTGTGTGCCAAAAGGCCAAGGAGAATGTGCACTTGTCCTTGTGCTGGGGACTCCATTTTATAGAGGCTAAGACCATCAAACTTTTTGTCATATTCGATATGGGATAAAAACCGCAGCAGGTGTAGGGGGGTGGGGCAATAGGGGTAGGGGGGGCGATAGGTGAATGGCGGGTGCACCGGCGATGGGTGGGCAGCGGCACCCTCAAGACCTGGATTGATGGGGGATAGGTTGGGGGCGCCTTCACCGGCGAGGAGTGGGCAGCGCCGCGGCAACAACTCTAGAATCAGGAGCTCAGTCTGGCAACCCTAGAATTGACTATAGGCCGTGGCTGCCCCGCCACCGCCGCCGGCAGCTCTGTTCGACACCGGAGGGTGGTCCACGCTAGTACTGGGTTGGGGTGCTGTACCTGCATAGGGTGTTTGTGACCTTTGCGAGAGGAAGAAGATGATTAAAGTGCCTAGGGATCTTGTCAAATATAATTTTGTGTATATATCCTATTTATATGATTTAATTAATTAAAACCAAATTATATATATACCCCTATTTACATGATTTGTGCATACACACCCTAGCATTTAATCTTTTACATCTAAGTCCTCATAAATATTTCATACTAATAATTGTATAAAAATAAATAAATAAGTTTATATTCTTATATTTATTATAAGAAATTTGAATATATTAACGAGTATTAATTCGAGTATGTTAATGAGTATCTTAACGAGCACATTGAGTATCTTAACGAGCTACTTGCGAATATATTCTAGTCGAGCATATCTCTGTTCAAGCTCAACTCGTTTATGAAGCGAGCTTATTTTTTTATCCAAGCTTGGCTTGTTAACCTAATCAACGAGTCGGGCCGAGCTTTTATCGAGCCGAGCTCCGAACTACTCGTCGAACGTATTGGTTTGTTTCAGTACTCCTACTAGGGGGCTACCCCTTGGAATCAGATCGGCTATACAGAATCGGGATTGAGATCGACCGATTCCACATTCCATGCTACTGAGGGGAAGTGGGGTAATAGTTCCTTGGGAATTAGGGAATGCTCCCAGTTTACGAGGAAACTAAACCCAACTACCTTTTTTCCATTATTTGCAAAACATATGAAAATAAGTTAAGGAAATAAACCACGGGGACATGGAAGATGCAAAGGCCCCTTTAGGTACTGGTGATAGAAGAAAGTATTGGATCGACTTGGGCTGATCCCGATCTTGATCCGGATCGGATTGGTCGGTCCACTGGAAGTTTGGCCAATCTAGGACTGACTAGATTAAATTTTTTTTTTCAAAATAAGGGAAACTCATAAAAAATCAAGAAAAAGTGCCGATTTTGATACTTGCGCAACAAAAGTTTGAACTTCACAGAACCTACGGTTTTAAGCTAAATACACCTGAACAATCCCCGCAAGGGCCACAACACCTGCGAGATCCATTAAAGAAAGTTTGAAAACGATATGCGCTACAATTTAAAGGGTTAAGGCTTTAGGATTCCTAACAGGAATCAAACTCCAAGGGTTGCGATTCTTTGTAGGTTTCCAAGTTTCCTATCCAATTAGACCTTCCATCCCTAATTAGGTTAGGACTTTGATGGAAACATATTTCCTAATTGGGTTAGGATCTATAGAGTCCTAATTTGGTCATTGCCAGATGTGTAGGATACCCAATCCGATTCTAACTCAGATTGAGGCCAATTTCCTTCTTTAATTTCTGTTTTGATTACGAGTGTGACAGAAATTCGTATCTCCTTCTTGGGTTTGGATTTAGGCCTCTTTTAAATCCTATTTTGATTAGGTTTATGACAAAAAATCATACCTCCCTTGTTGGGTTAGGTTTCAAGTTCATATTATGACTCATTAGGTTTAGGATTTAGCTCATTTGACCCAATTTAATATTGGATAATTAGATATTACCCATTTTATGCATTTCTTTGGCCTATTTACATTTCGAAGTTTTCGTTTGACTCTTAATTGGTCTCTTTATTTGTTTGTCCCTTCTTATTCTTTTAAAATTTTATTTACGTATGATTTAAAAATCTGGGTTATTGCAACCCTTTCTTTCGGCCTTTTGGAATCGGTCAATGAACTTCTTTTGTAAATCAACCCATTCAGCCACAACATTAGGCTTTAGCCTTAAGTACCATTGAAAAGCTAAACCCGTAAGAGAAATTGCAAAGTATCGGAGGAGATAAGACTCTGCGAGTGCCAACTCGCCCATGTCCGTTATATAGTAGGCCGAGTGTTCATGAGGCGACCTTTGCCCATCGAACTTTTGTAGCTTTGGTGCCTTGGGGCAGTTCGGCGACAACTTCTTGAATTGATGATGTATGGGATACGACATACTGTATAAGTCAATAGTAGTTGTACCTATGCCACACTGGGCAAATTTATCGTAGACGTTGGGCGACGATGTCCTCTGCTGCAGACGTCCGAAAAGATTGAACATTGCGTGGGTCCCTTGATGTTCGACACCCTACTTTGGTAGCAAAGTCATTGGATACAACCGTTCGTCAGTTGACCACACATAGGTTACCTTGTTGCTGACTTCTTCAGGCTTCTTGACCGTATGCCGACTCCACAATTTGTTGGATATTTGTGGACCTTAGCCGCTTCATATCGAGCATGAGGTTGGTTATCTCCATGTGCCATAGCTACATAGCTTCGTACTTTACATCGTCTGACATCGTTTGGAAGCTAGCTTCGGCATGGAAGGCAGGATCGGAATCGGGATCGGGATCGACCAGGCTCGATCCGATCCTGGATCGGATCGGATCGCAAGATCCCATGGATCCAAGGGAAGTCTGGCCGATCCTGGATCGGCCAGTTTATAAAATGGTTTTTTTGGGGAAACAATTCAGGAAAATTCAGGAAAAAATAGAAAAAAACAACAAAAATGAGGGAAAATTTGATAAATTGAAAGAACTAATATTTGCATAAAAAACCAATCATACATGCATTCATAATATATGAAACATAAGATTTTGTGTATTATTACTACTATAACAATACAAGAAAAGTATAAAATATTAAAGACTTGGTGTATTATTACCTAAATACCATTTAAGTAAATGTTAAAATTTGTAGTTTCATTTATTTAAGATATTACATGTAAATAAGGAAATATCCCCCATTTGAATCCAATAAAAATATTAAAAAAATCACATCTCTTACTAATAAAAAGTCAACTCTCCATCCAAGAAGAAAATCGCAATTTTTGTGATTTTATCAAAGTAGCAACTTTCTAATCTCTCATAATTTGACATATTTAAAATTTTATAATTCAAATAAGTCTAATAAAATACTAAAAATCTCAAGTCCAACAAAAAAAATCAAACGTGCATATGACTTCTCCAAGAAGCCGCTCTCTTACTGACAGCACTAAGTCTACTTGAGACCTCTTAGGATTTGGTCAAACTAAGCTATCATCACCCAAACTCATGAGTGTCATGAGTTGGGTGATGGTAGCTCAATTTGACCAAATTCTAAGAGGTTTGGATGATGATAACTTAAGTTTGACCAAATTCTGAGAGGTCTCAAGCAGACTAAGTGCTGTCAGTAGGAGAGTGGCTCCATTGGAGAAGTCACATGCACGTTTGACTTTTTTTACCGGACTTTGAATTTTTAGTGTTCCATGTGGTTTATTTGAATTATCAAATTTTTAGATAAACTAAATTACGAGAGATTAGAAAGTTAGCATTTCGCTAAAATCACCAAAATCGCAATTTTCTTCTTCGATGGGAGAGTTGACTTTTTATTGGTAAGAGATATGATTTTTTTGATATTTTTATTAGATTCAAATGGGGGGTACTTCCTTATTTACATGTAATATCAAATACTAACATTTACTTAAATGATATTCATGTAAATAAGGAGATCCTGACAACCCTGCCTGAAGAGGATCCTGAAGGTAGCCTGAGGGAATCGACCTGGATCAGTCTGGATCGACTGAATCGAGCCGGGATCGATCGATCCCGGTTCGACTCGAGCGATCCAACTCAGATCCTACTGAGTTGGGTCGATCCAGCCGGAAATGTGGGGTTTTGGGGGGCTTCAAGGGGGAATCGGTCCTTGGGGGGTCGATCCGATCCGGGATCGAGCGATTCTGGCTCGATCCCGGCGATTCTTCCTTCCATGAGCTTCGGTAGGCGACTAGACAACCGAATTGATGTATACTCCCACGACAGGCAAACTGCCTTCTTCCCTATGGATGCTGATGACTTCTTCCCCATCTATTGGTTCCTGGGTAGGTTTTGGATTTGTTGCAGAAGTTGCTCTTGTGTGTAGCTTTGAGCTGGCCATGGGTTTGGCCTTGGTTGGAGGCTCCCTCTTGACTGCTGAGCTGGGCCTAGAAGTTCCCATGTTGGACTTGAGTCGCCTGTCTCGGCTTGCTCAGATAAATCACTGGCAGCCTTAACATGGTCTTTTATCGGAGATATAACAGGTAAAGACTCATATGTTGCTCCTATCTTCTGACATTTGGGCGATTTGCTGCTTCTTTGGTAGTTGTAGGCCTGGGTGGGAAGGTGCCCCCAGTTTGTCAAAGACACCGCATTGTTGGGACCTCCACATGATTCCCCTCTTCGACTCGGATTGGTTCCAAGATTTGAGGTGTGAAATTGGACTTTTGGTACATGCCTTTTTCTTTTTTGTCTCTGCAAACATTGAGGTTTGCAGTTTGAGGTGTCTGGAGTGCAGCTTGTTGCTGCTCTGGCATTTTGGTGGGCTTGCCTACCCGAACTTTTCTAATTGCACATGCTTCCTCCTTAGTGACCCAAATTTGCTTCATCTTTGGAGGGCGTTTTTCTATTGCATTGCCCTCGTTCTTGGATTGCGACCTCTTTTTGAAGTTCGTTATGTCTTCCCCGCACCTGATGAAGGAGTGTGAAATTGTTGGAGGTTGAGATCAAGGTTTGACGGATCGGGATCGGGAGGCGAATCGGATTTCTCTTGATCCGATTCGATTCCCCCCGAATCGACCCGAATCGATCCGCATCGGATCGATTCTCATGGGTATAATATATAATATATCATATATATGATATTTATAATGTATAATATATATTATTAATATGATATAATAATATTATATATATGAGGCGAATCGGACCGAATCGATGGAATCGAGGATCGGGTTTTCCCTGATCCGATGCGATACGGGGGTATCGGGCCGGCTCGATCCGGCACGCCAAACCTTGGTTGAGATTGTTAGGACATGTTCGCCCCTTGGTATGATCGGCTCGCCCCCATCAAGCCGAATGCAAAGATTGCCAACAAGTATAGTCTTGCCAGAATTAGAGATGGTTGTTGTCGACTTTTTACCTTTGAAACTCTAGCATCGTCCTTTGTTTTCTGGGCTTGCCTTTTTGGCTTTGCCTAGAGCTTTGTTTGGAGCCTTCTTCTTTGGACTTGCCTTTTTTTGGCTTTGCCTAAAAGTTAGTTGAGAGCTTTTGGCTTTGGTCTTTTGCTCAGGCTCTTGCTTGTCAGAGCTACTTTCCTTGAGGTTTGACATGAGACTTTGTCCTGAGTATATTTAATGCTTTGGCCCCTGGCTTGTCTTGGGGTTCTTTCATCTCCAGATATATCTTTTTGACTTTCTGAGCTCGCAACTTGCTCCTTCAGCATTGTTTTCCCCTTCTTTTCTATTCCTCTCTCTTTTCTCACCTTATGCCATGTCTTGAGGGAAGGGTTGAAATTCTTGCCCTGGGTTGTTGCCTTAGAAGGCTTGAATTCTTCAAGGCCTCTCTAACCTAGTCGACCTTTTGGCTTGCTATTGGGTCGACAACTAGGCAGATTGAACTACCCTACCCCTTTTAATTGCTCAGGCCTCCATCTTGGTGACCTCGAATTTGTTTGAAACAAAGTTGCTATACAAAATCATTCCCTTGCTTGAGTTTTAGAGCTTTGGCTTCCCACCAGTACACCCTTGTTTTAATGGGACTTGGATGTCAACTTCTTTCATTTTTGCCTTAACTTAATGTAGGTGATAATACAATTGCCCCTTTACGTGGGCTTAGAGGCTTTATGATGCAGGACAGAGAGAGAAAAGAGGTTAAGGAATAGAGAGAAAGGGGGAGGTCGCCGGAATCACACCGGAAAGAGGGATAAAAGGTGGGAGTGTAGGCTTCACACCCTCCCTTTCACAGGGACCACCTTGGGGCTTCTCACCCGAAGACATCACACCTAAACACAAACTCCATTTTCGGAGGCTTCATTTCCCATCACTTTAGGTTTCCACTTGTGCACTAGCTTCTAGGCTTGAGACTTAGGCACTGGTTTTCAACATTTGTTGAAGTAATTGCACAATACGGACATGACTGTCTCAAGGCAAGATTGATTAGACTCCATCGAGCCAGATATGTTTATTTTTTTTTCCTTCTCCCGATAAGAATGAGTCTTGTCGTACATGGACATAGTTGTAATAGGTTTTCTACCTTGGCGGCGACATTGTCTTGGCTAACAGGAACAATACATGAATTTTGGTTCTTAGTCTTCATAAAGAAACCTTCACTTTGATGTCTCGAGCAAACAATAGCCACGGTTGGGGTGATGTTGCACCCTATTAGCAAGAGTGGCTTTGAACTATGTTATGTTGACATTTAGGCTTCGAAAGGAAGAGCTTAACCTTGGTGCCCCTAGCGACAGTGACGGCCAGAATGGCATTGCCCCTTGTTAATAGGGGTAACTTTAGATGTATTTTGTACCTACATTTCGGATTTAGAAGAAAATCTTTCCTTTGATGCCCACAGTGGCAACCATGGTCGGGGCAACATCAAGAACAAGGATTATTTTTGAATTTCTTACAAGAGTATGAAGGAGTCACAACTTTTATAGAGACAAGATTATTCTTTGATAGAGAGATGAAAGGCAGGAAAGGTTCCACCGAGCGTGCCAGTTTGTTTGACATCCGAAATTCTTTCTTCTAAAAATATCTATTTCATTGGATAGATATGCATAAATTTCTTTTTGGCATATCATTAATTCTACGTACTTGTTTTATTAGACGATTTAGGGTTCGTGTATTGGACCTTTCCCCACTGATCAGAGTCGAGGTTAATTTACATCGGAACGAGTTCAAACACCTTTGATTAATTGTCAAAGAATGCCTTTGGCCTCCATCCATTATGACAATAATGATCTTGATGATCATCTATTATGGGTACATTCTTTGGCATAGATTGAAGATTTTTTTCCCTTATACATATGTAATTTGAATTACAATCGGTCCTTCAAGACCTTTACAAATGGCTCCGATTATAGAATCGTGTCTTTGAGATTACATCCAGTCACAGTCGGGACCTTTGAATTTGTTTCAACCTGCATTTGGACCATTGACTTTGCTTCTATTACGATCAGACAATTGACTTTGTGTTTATCGCAATTGGATAGTTGAATTTGAATCTGACACTTTTCCGCTATTTTTTGTAATTTTCTATCCTTTTAGGGTATTTCTGAAATTTCTTATCTTTTTGGGTATAATTGCAATTCCTGACATTTTTAGATATTTCTGTAATTTCTTACCTTTTCTGGGTATATTGCAAATTTTGTCCCTTCTGGGTAGTTTTATCATTTCCTACCCTTCGCAATTTTTGACGCTTTCTGTGTATAATGGCCATTTCTTGACATTCCCGGATATATCTTGACTTATCAGGTTATTTACATCATTTCTTAACTTTTCCGGGTATTTTGAGCATGATAGTTCTTGACCATAAAAAGGTACATGGATTTGGGTGGCTTGCTTTAAGCTAAACTCTAGAGAGTGCACGTCACTTCAAGGACGTGACATGGGTCTCGCTCTAGTTAGTCATGCAAACGACATGAAATAAAGTATTTTTGTAACTTTGGGACATGTCGGGAGCTTTATACAACTTCTGGATTGAACAAGGGCTTGCATACAATTTTTGAACTCCAATGGCGTACCCAGTGCATGAGGCTCCCGCCAACCTAGGGATGATGTACGTAGCCTTACCCTGACAAGTCAGGAGGCTGTTTCCGATTTCGAACCCGTGACCTCCAGGTCATGGATGTGCAACCTTATCGTTGCTCGTAGGCCCTTTTGAACTCCAATGGCATTTGGTAATTTTCCCACAAGCGGGATGCTTCTGCAATTTCTGGACACCAGAGGGTATTTCTGCAATTTCCCACCTTTCAAGGGTTTTATTGCAATTTTGACCCTTTCTGGGTATAATTACAATTTCCTACCTTTTCTGGGTACTTTTGCAGGTTATGGTCATTCCTGAATATTTCTGCAATTTCTCACTTCAAAATGACCAGAATAAACATATTGACATTTCTCTTTATTTCATTCTAATTCCATTCAAAAGAGTTCATGCTTTCATAAAGGCCTTCGAGTAACTTTATAAATGGTCTCTTAGGGGATCTTTACAAAGGAGCCATAACTTGGAGGGGGCCTCCTCCGGGTTTTAAAACTTGGAGGAAGGCTCCTCTACCCCCATTTCTTATGAATTAAAATAAAAATAAATTAAAATAAGGTTAAAGTTTTGGGATTCAACAAGGGGCAACCTCCACTCTATGCGAGATGAAGATCACAGCAGCAGGCAAGCAAAGGACACATCAAGGGAAGCAGCCGCAGATGCAGGCAAAGGGAACTAAAAGTCCGTCTAGCCAGAAGCAAGAATAATAGAAGTAGTAGAGGGACTGAAAATACATGTTATGATCCCAATTTAAGCAATACCAATGTGGTTGGCTACATAATAATAAAGTCTGAGTGATTAGTTCCAGGCAGGCAATGGAAACATCAAAATATTGGCTAAGCGGAGTGTTCTGATGCATCATCTCAGGCTCTTTCAGAGGCTCATGATTGCTTGTGAATTTACCATGTTTCTTTTCCAATATATCAAGTTATTCAGGAGGATATTCTGGTTATCTTCAATATGCTAATAAAATCATCCCCTCAACAAACAGGAGGGTCCTACAATGTCCTTGAGTTTCTTGTCTGGTTATCTATCTAACACAGATGAGTATGGTGTGCAGTTTGCGTGTCTTTGAATGATTAAGCAGTTTGCGTGTCTTTGAATGATTATGTACTATATCATTTTACCACATAAATATAAGGCTACAATGACATGTCAATCTACAATTAAGTTGCTAATTTTTTGTCTGAAACTGTGTCATGCTTTACAGAATGTTTTCTTTTTTGTATTTGATAGATTTTCAGTATTTCTTTGAAGTTTTTGTAAGGTGGCGGCAGGTTGTGGAGGGTCAGTCCATGATGGGCTGCCTTGGTGGCATGTCCGGTCATCCAAGTGGATGACTTGGACCAATGAGAGGTCAGGAGAAGCCATCCACCTCACCCCTCCTGTGCTTCTATTAGTGTAGCAAGTAACTCCATATCTTTGGTTCCAAATATCTTCCCGGCTAATGTATTTGTGTTTCTCTGATAGTAATTGAACATTTGAACATGAACAGTTAGTTTGTGTGGTTTTTATGTTGTTTTGTATTTGAAAATAATTCTCATTTCATTGTATGTGTGAGTTTTTCATGCACGACTCATTTTGTACTTTATTTCAGGTGCTTATGTACTTGGGACCGGATGCATTAAGGAGAGTGATTGAGGAAGCCGAACTTTATCCAATCAGGGGTTTATTTAAATTTAGAAATTATTTTCATGAAATTGATTTTTATTACCATCTAGCTCGTGGTCATGAACTTGGGGTCACCACTGGATGGAAGAGTGTGGATGATCTCTACAGAGTATGCATTGGCCTACTTTGTTATTTTTTTGTTTAATCTTACTCAGCATGATTTTGATGGATTTAGTTCTGGAAATTATCTCAAAATTTAGCTACATTAGTTCCAATTTAACAAAATTTCAATTGATTTTTTGTGCAAATTTTGTTGTTTTCATCATTTTGTAAAATCAGCATCTTTCAGCTTAACTGTATACTTTTCCCATGCTTAATATTTGTAATTTATTCAAAGAAAAGTGTAGCCTTAGGGAGCACTGTTCCTGAACGTGTGTTGGTATTTCTTTTGAGCTGCATCATGATTCGGAAGGTTTGTTGATATTTTTTATGAAAAAGACATCACGTGCCTCATGAAAGAGGTTTAAAACTATGTCCTTGCATCTATGAGGACGTGAAGTCTGTACTCTTGTTCGGTGGCATGGGATAAATCAGTTCACTAATCAATGAAAAGAATGGAGTACAATTCCTTATGAGACCAAAATAAAACATACTTTTACATGGAAATGTACCAAAGATCTTGCGGATCAGCGGGGGCTAAAATGTCCCCCCTATCAGAGAGATCAGGAGTTCAAGTCCCAACTCTCGTGGTAGTGCAGGAGGATGGATTTGAGCCCTTGGATTTGCAGGGCCTATGCCTGACTGCTCCCTACAAAAAAGTCTCCTACTTGTGGAGGAATACTTGAGACTGCTCAGAAGTCAGAACCTATAAATACTGTGAGAAAAATAGATTGTCATTTTAAGAGATCTGGTGGGGGTGAACATGGAGGAGAGACCTCTTTTGAGGGCGGCCACGCTTTCGGTTGTGTTATTGGGGACTTTCCACTCTCTTACCTGGGCCTTCCTCTTTCCCCAAGGGCCCTACATTGTGCTGACTGCCTGACTGGCTACCAGTTATTCAGTGGTTTGAGGGTAGACTTGCTGGATGGAAAGTGACTGTTATCTTATAGGGGTAGACTCACCTTGTGCAGCTCGATTTGGATAGCCTGCCTACGCACTTTCTATCCATGTTCCGTGTGCCTAGCACGGTGGCTAGGAAGTTGGCACCAATCTGGCATGGGAGTGGGGACAAATTCAGAGGTTGGCATGACATCTGTTGGGGCAGGATTACCACCTGCAAGGAGCAAGGAGGACGGGCTGAAGAACATCAGGAATTTCAATGTTGCTCTTCTGTGTAAGTGGCTATGGAGATTGGGGAGCGGGAAAGAGGGATTATGGTCTGAGGTGTTACACACCGCTACCTCTCCTTCTCGAGGGCCTGGGACTTGGACTTATTCCTAAGCCAGATGTATTCCCCGTTTGGGCGAGATATTGCTGCTTGTATTGATTTTCTTGCTTCTGGAGTGAGGGTCCAGTTGGAAGATGGTCAGAAGTGTCTTTTTTGGCTTCATTGTTCTCTGGTCTCTTTGCCATTGTGGCAACTCCATTGGGCACTGTGGCCCAAGCCTTTGATCAACATGTTCCTGGGGGTTCCTGGGTTCCCATGTTTAGGAGAGATTTCCGGCAGGAGAACATGGAGCGGCTTCAGAGTCTCTTTTCTTTGCTCCACTCCCTCCAGCCGTGGGAAGGGGAGGATTGCTGGAAATGGATATGCGATAAGCATGGTGCTTTCTCAATTAAGTCAGCTTATGCAATATGTTTGGATGGAGGTTTGCGCTATGGCTTCCGTAAGGAAGTGTGGAAAATGAAGAGTCACCTTAAAGTCAAGTTTTGGCGTGGAGGATATCCCATGGGAGGCTACCTACTAGAGATAGGGTTGGTGTGTTTCATGCAAGATGTGAGTACTAACTGTTGTCTTTGTGGTGTTGGGGAGGAGACCTTGGACCACCTGTTCGAGCGATTCTCCTACTCTCATGGGTTTGGATGGGGATTGCTTGGAGGATTGGCATTAGCATCAACTTGAGGGGTGACGTCTGCAGTTTGCTTTGGGAGTGGGAGCATGGAAGGCAGGATCGAAATCGGATCGGGATCGCTTGGCACCGATCTGGGATCGGATTGCAAGATCCCATGGATCCAAGGGAAGTATGGCCGATCCTGGATCGGCCATTTTTTGTGGGAAAAAATTGAGGAAAATTCAGAAAAAATCAGAAAAAATAGAAAAAATCTGATAAGTTGAAAGAACTAACATTTGCATTAAAAATCAATCATACATGCATTCATAGTATATGAAACATAAGATTTTGTGTATTATTACTACTAGTATAATACAAGAAAAGCATAAAATATTAAAGACTTCATGTATTATCTACCTGAATATCATTTAAGTAAATGTTAGAATTTGTAGTTTCATTTACTTAAGATATTACATGTAAATAAGGAAGTACCAGAGTACCCCCATTTGAATCTAATAAAAATATCAGAAAAATCATATCTCTTACCAATACAAAGTCAACTCTCCCATCCAAGAAGAAAACTGCGATTTTGGTGATTCCATCAAAATAACGACATTTCAATCCCTCATATTTTGGCCTATCTAAAATTTTTATAATTCAAATAAACCTAATAGAATACTAAAAATCCAAAGCCCGATAAAAAAAGTCTAACGTGCATATGACTTCTCCAAGAGAGCCACTCTCCTACTGACTGGGACTTAGTTGTTGTTAGTAGGAGAGTGACTCCCTTGGAGAAATCATATGTACGTTAGGTTTTTTTTATCGGACTTTGAATTTTTAGTATTCTATTGAGTTTATTTGAATTATTAAAATTTTAGATAGACCAAAATATGAGGGATTAGAAAGTTGTTATTTTGATGGAATTACCAAAATCGTAGTTTTCTTCTTGGATGAGAGAGTTGACTTTTTATTAATAAGAGATATAAATTTTCTGATATTTTTATTAGATTCAAATAGAGGATACTTCTTTATTTACATGTAATATCTTAAGTAAAGGCAAATACTAACATTTACTTAAATGATATTCAGGTAAATAAATAAGAGAATCGGACTGGATCAGTCTGGAATCGGTTTGGAATTGGTGATCCCTGCTCGATCCAATCGATTCAACTCGAGTTCGGTCGATCCAGCTAGAAGTCTTGCCGATTCAGGGACTTTCCCCTAGAGTTGGATCCCCATGCTACGATTGAATCCTAGATCGGCCGATTTTGGGCCGATCCCACCAATTTTGCCTTCCATGAGTGGGAGAGGCCATGGCCTCTCAAGCCATACAAGATGGTGTGGTGGCTCGTCATCCATGCTACTTTATGGGCTTTGTGGAGTGAACGAAATAATCATATCTTTATGAGGGAGTCGCGTGAGGATGCTCTTTTACATTTTATGGTGGGAAGGGTTATGGAGTAGGTGACTATTATTTCCTCTTTGAATTTATTTGTTTCTCATCTTTTTGGGTGTTTAGGGGGTGAGTGATCTCACACTATCTTGGTGTGGATGTGGCTGTATGGGTAGTGTGGTGTTGCACTGAGTTTTGATCCGGTCTCCTGATGCGGGACAGTGGAGAGGGGAAGGAGGAGGAACAGAAAGCCGGAATCCACCGGGGAGGGAAGAAGAAGAAAACCGGAATCCACCGGGAGGAAGAAGGAGGAGCACGGGGTTGGGCTTCCACCCTGGGGATTCCACCCCGCTGAAGGAGGGCTTCCACCCCGGGGATTCCACCCTGTTGGAGAAGACAAGAAGGCTGCGCACCAAAGCTCTTCAAATCTTCATTAATTCTCAAAAATAGGTTATTACACATTATTTATAGTGAGGGAACCCTAATGGTCCTCACTAATACACCTAAAGACTGAAATACCCTCAAGCCTAAAAATAGGTCCAAATTCGGACCAAAAAATACACAGAAAATAAAAAGAGCTCTAATGGGCCTCATATGGGCCTTATTACATCAACTAAATTGATGCGGCACAACGGGCTTGGAGGGCGAAGAAACCAGAAAACAGGGAGGGGTGAGGCGTGGAGGAGGAATGAGGAGGAAGGTTGTGCTTCCACCCTGGGGATTCCACCCCGCTGAAGGAGGGCTTCCACCTTGGGGATTCCACCCCGCTGGAGAAGACAAGAAGGCCCGCGCACTAAAGCTCTTCAAATCTTCATTAATTCCTTAAACAGTGGATTACACCTTATTTATAGTGAGGGAACCCTATGGTCCTCACTAATACATCCAAAGACTGAAATACCCTCAAGACTAAAAAATAGGTCCAAATTCGGACCCAAAAATACACAGAAAATAAAAAGAGCTCAAATGGGTCTCATATGGGCCTTATTACATCAACTAAATGCTCAAACTCATAAAATAAACATGCTAGCAGCCCAAAGACAAGTCGCCAAGCCAAATGGACGTCGTCGTTGCTGCACGTCGCCTCCGTCTTCGATAGACTTGCACCTACTAGTCCGGTCCCAGGCTCGGATGTCCCCACCAATTCTCCTCTGATTCGAGAAAACTCGTCCTCGAGTTTTGAAGTAGGGCAATATCCAAAGGGAGATGAGGTAAGGAGCAAACACAAGACATCTTGAAAACATGTAGGTCCATCAAGCAAAGAACCACATCTCGAGTCCAGAAATGTGTCTTAGTTTCACTCCATATGTGATCAAAGTCATCCAAATTAATGTTAGGTTGTATATCTTTTGACTGTTCGACCACAACTCCCATTGTCTCTTCCTTTGTCAACTCATTCTCCTTAAAGAAGTCATCCTGTGCTCCAAACATCTCAGACTCAAGTTGTTGATATACTCATCTATCAATGAT
The DNA here is from genome assembly GCA_014218235.1 of Colocasia esculenta. NCBI lineage: Eukaryota > Viridiplantae > Streptophyta > Magnoliopsida > Alismatales > Araceae > Colocasia > Colocasia esculenta. Next base: position 14,891,874 of record CM024755.1, on the reverse strand, counting down.
TCATCTGCTTCATAGGATACTTCAACTAGGGGTGTACATGGTTCGGTTTTCTCCATTTTTGGAGAAAACCGAATTGAACCGTTTCATTCAGTGAACGAACTGGTTCGGTTCGGTTCAAACCGAATTCCCATTTTTTCTGACGTTTTTTGTTTTTTTTTAGCGTTTTCTGGTATTTTTAATGCAAAACAATGCAAAATGAGGTGTTTTGTGGTGGTCGCGAGTTTCGAACTCGCGACCACCACGCGCGTGGAGGGCGCGCGACGCCGCCCTCCACTGCGCTACCAGTTTTTTTTTTGTAATTTTTATTATTTATATAATTATATATCTATATTCGGTTCATTTCGGTTTCCAATCTTGAAACCGAACTGAACCATTTGGCCCATGAAACCGAACCGAACCGAACTGGTCGGTTCGGTTCGGTTTTACGGTTTGGACCGTATTATGAACAGCCCTAACTTCAACTAGTAGGTTTTCAGATTCCTTAATAGTTGAGGATTCAGCCTCATAGACAACCTTCTCTTGTTTGGCCAACTCGTCATATAATCGTTGAAGAAGATTATCTATTCTCACAAAACGTTGATCACATTCGCGCCAAAAGTTGGTAGGTGCTTCAGACAATCCACAATCCATCGTCCCAAAACATAGCAAGACTTGCAGATCGGTTGGTAAGTTGATTGTGCAAACCTGGGTGGCAGAGCGGAACTCTGTGGGGCTGCCGCGTAGCTAGAGCGCACTGTAAGCAGCTGAACAAGTGACGACGCAAACGGAGTGGAAATTGGAGCACAAATGAAACCTCTGTACTGGCGGTACAATAACAAGCTTAATGCACTGCCTGAGTATTGTAGCGGACCAGTACTGTAGCACGGGTACTGTAGCACATGAGCACTGTAGCGCGGGCACTGTAGCACAGGAGCACTGTAGCTGGCCCGGTCTGGTTGACAGGCCAAGAGGGGTGGTGGTCGGGCTGGTCGCTGGTTTGACTGGCTGCCCAAAACTACCCGCCCTTCCCTTTTATATAACCTCTTCGGGACTCCTTTCCCAACCCTTCGTGGGGGTGAGACAACGGGGAAGGAGGCGAAGGCGGCGACGACGATGGGGGGAAGAGCTCGCGGCGGAGGTGCTGGGCGGAGCACGGCGGTGCGGTGCGGCAGGGAAGGGCGCTGGTCGCCTCCCTCGACCTCTCCCCTCCTGGGAGCTTCCTCTCCCCGGGGGCTTCTGCAGACGATCGGCGAGGAGATTCCCGCGCCAGCGAAGGGGCGTGAACAGGGCGCGAGAAAGAGGGGCGGATGGGAGGGAGCCCGAACGCGAGCCCGAGCGCGACCGGCTGGTCCAGGCGCGGATTGTGGCGTGGCAGGCTGGAGTGGGACGGGTGCGGGGTTGTGGCGGTGGTGCGCGGGAGAGGGGCCACGCGACAAGCGGAGCGAGGGGGGGGGGCGAGCGAGGGCGATGGCGGTGGCGCGGTGCCATGGCAGGGCAGACGCGGCTGGCGAGGCGGGGCGCAAGGCGAACGTGGGGGCGTGGGGTTTGCAGGCGCCGGGGGTGCGGGGTCGCAGGCGCTGGGGCGCGGCGTCTGCGGACGCGGGTCGTGGGCGCGTGGAAGGACGGCCTGCGGCGGACGGGGCACGGAGGGCTGCGGACGGGGGCCCCCCTGAGCACAAGGGTGCCGCGTTTTTGCGCGGCAATATGGCTCGCGCGATGGCACAGGGGAAGTGATGCGGATGAGGGGTTACAAAGGTCTCTTCTGCTGATCGATGAACATGGGAGACGGTACGGAGGGTTGGTGCGGCGTGGCGTTGGGCGTGCGAAGACGAAGACCAGACTGGCTTCTAAAAAAGAAGCCGACCGGCTCTGATACCAAACTGATGCGGGACAGTGGAGATGGGAAGGAGAAGGAGGAACAGAAAGCCGGAATCCACCGGGGAGGAAGAAGAAGAAAACCGGAATCCACCGGGAGGAAGAAGGAGGAGCACGGGGTTGGGCTTCCACCCTGGGGATTCCACCCCGCTGAAGGAGGGCTTCCACCCCGGGGATTCCACCCTGTTGGAGAAGACAAGAAGGCTGCGCACCAAAGCTCTTCAAATCTTCATTAATTCTCAAAAATAGGTTATTACACATTATTTATAGTGAGGGAACCCTAATGGTCCTCACTAATACACCTAAAGACTGAAATACCCTCAAGCCTAAAAATAGGTCCAATTCGGACCAAAAAATACACAGAAAATAAAAAGAGCTGTAATGGGCCTCATATGGGCCTTATTACATCAACTAAATTGATGCGGCACAACGGGTTGGAGGGCGAAGAAACCAGAAAACAGGGAGGGGTGAGGCGTGGAGGAGGAATGAGGAGGAAGGTTGTGCTTCCACCCTGGGGATTCCACCCCGCTGAAGGAGGGCTTCCACCTTGGGGATTCCACCCCGCTGGAGAAGACAAGAAGGCCCGCGCACTAAAGCTCTTCAAATCTTCATTAATTCCTTAAACAGTGGATTACACCTTATTTATAGTGAGGGAACCCTAATGGTCCTCACTAATACATCCAAAGACTGAAATACCCTCAAGACTAAAAAATAGGTCCAAATTCGGACCCAAAAATACACAGAAAATAAAAAGAGCTCAAATGGGTCTCATATGGGCCTTATTACATCAACTAAATGCTCAAACTCATAAAATAAACATGCTAGCAGCCCAAAGACAAGTCGCCAAGCCAAATGGACGTCGTCGTTGCTGCACGTCGCCTCCGTCTTCGATAGACTTGCACCTACTAGCCCGGTCCCAGGCTCGGATGTCCCCACCAATTCTCCTCTGATTCGAGAAAACTCGTCCTCGAGTTTTGAAGTAGGGCAATATCCAAAGGGAGATGAGGTAAGGAGCAAACACAAGACATCTTGAAAACATGTAGGTCTATCAAGCAAAGAACCACATCTCGAGTCCAGAAATGTGTCTTAGTTTCACTCCATATGTGATCAAAGTCATCCAAATTAATGTTAGGTTGTATATCTTTTGACTGTTCGACCACAACTCCCATTGTCTCTTCCTTTGTCAACTCATTCTCCTTAAAGAAGTCATCCTGTGCTCCAAACATCTCAGACTCAAGTTGTTGATAATACTCATCTATCAATGATTCATCTGCTTCGTAGGATACTTCAACTAGGGGTGTACATGGTTCGGTTTTCTCCATTTTTGGAGAAAACCGAATTGAACCGTTTCATTCAGTGAACCGAACTGGTTCGGTTCGGTTCAAACCGAATTCCCATTTTTTCTGACGTTTTTTGTTTTTTTTTAGCGTTTTCTGGCATTTTTAATGCAAAACAATGCAAAATGAGGTGTTTTGTGGTGGTCGCGAGTTTCGAACTCGCGACCACCACGCGCGTGGAGGGCGCGCGACGCCGCCCTCCACTGCGCTACCAGTTTTTTTTTTGTAAATTTTATTATTTATATAATTATATATCTATATTCGGTTCATTTCGGTTTCCAATCTTGAAACCGAACTGAACCATTTGGCCCATGAAACCGAACCGAACCGAACTGGTCGGTTCGGTTCGGTTTTACGGTTTGGACCGTATTATGAACAGCCCTAACTTCAACTAGTAGGTTTTCAGATTCCTTAATAGTTGAGGAGTCAGCCTCATAGACAACCTTCTCTTGTTTGGCCAACTCGTCATATAATCGTTGAAGAAGATTATCTATTCTCACAAAACGTTGATCACATTCGCGCCAAAAGTTGGTAGGTGCTTCAGACAATCCACAATCCATCGTCCCAAAACATAGCAAGACTTGCAGATCGGTTGGTAAGTTGATTGTGCAAACCTGGGTGGCAGAGCGGAACTCTGTGGGGCTGCCGCGTAGCTAGAGCGCACTGTAAGCAGCTGAACAAGTGACGACGCAAACGGAGTGGAAATTGGAGCACAAATGAAACCTCTGTACTGGCGGTACAATAACAAGCTTAATGCACTGCCTGAGTATTGTAGCGGACCAGTACTGTAGCACGGGTACTGTAGCACATGAGCACTGTAGCGCGGGCACTGTAGCACAGGAGCACTGTAGCTGGCCCGGTCTGGTTGACAGGCCAAGAGGGGTGGTGGTCGGGCTGGTCGCTGGTTTGACTGGCTGCCCAAAACTACCCGCCCTTCCTTTTATATAACCTCTTCGGGACTCCTTTCCCAACCCTTCGTGGGGGTGAGACAACGGGGAAGGAGGCGAAGGCGGCGACGACGATGGGGGGAAGAGCTCGCGGCGGAGGTGCTGGGCGGAGCACGGCGGTGCGGTGCGGCGGGGAAGGGCGCTGGTCGCCTCCCTCGACCTCTCCCCTCCTGGGAGCTTCCTCTCCCCGGGGGCTTCTGCAGACGATCGGCGAGGAGATTCCCGCGCCAGCGAAGGGGCGTGAACAGGGCGCGAGAAAGAGGGGCGGATGGGAGGGAGCCCGAATGCGAGCCCGAGCGTGACCGGCTGGTCCAGGCGCGGATTGTGGCGTGGCAGGCTGGAGTGGGACGGGTGCGGGGTTGTGGCGGTGGTGCGCGGGAGAGGGGCCACGCGACAAGCGGAGCGAGGGGGGGGGGCGAGCGAGGGCGATGGCGGTGGCGCGGTGCCATGGCAGGGCAGACGCGGCTGGCGAGGCGGGGCGCAAGGCGAACGTGGGGGCGTGGGGTTTGCAGGCGCCGGGGGTGCGGGGTCGCAGGCGCTGGGGCGCGGCGTCTGCGGACACGGGTCGTGGGCGCGTGGAAGGACGGCCTGCGGCGGACGGGGCACGGAGGGCTGCGGACGGGGGCCCCCCTGAGCACAAGGGTGCCGCGTTTTTGCGCGGCAATACGGCTCGCGCGATGGCACAGGGGAAGTGATGCGGATGAGGGGTTACAAAGGTCTCTTCTGCTGATCGATGAACATGGGAGACGGTACGGAGGGTTGGTGCGGCGTGGCGTTGGGCGTGCGAAGACGAAGACCAGACTGGCTTCTAAAAAAGAAGCCGACCGGCTCTGATACCAAACTGATGCGGGACAGTGGAGATGGGAAGGAGAAGGAGGAACAGAAAGCCGGAATCCACCGGGGAGGGAAGAAGAAGAAAATCGGAATCCACCGGGAGGAGGAAGAAGGAGCACGGGGTTGGGCTTCCACCCTGGAGATTCCACCCCGCTGAAGGAGGGCTTCCACCCCGAGGATTCCACCCCGCTGGAGAGGACAAGAAGGCTGCGCACCAAAGCTCTTCAAATCTTCATTAATTCTCAAAAACAGGTTATTACACATTATTTATAGTGAGGGAACCCTAATGGTCTTCACTAATACACCCAAAGACTGAAATACCCTCAAGCCTAAAAATAAGTCCAAATTCGGACCCAAAAATACACAAAAAATAAAAAGAGCTCTAATGGGCCTCATATGGGCCTTATTACATCAACTAAATGCTCAAACTCATAAAAGAAACATGCTAGTGGCCCGACGGCAAGTCGCCAAGCCAAATGGATGCCGTCGTTGCTACTCGTCGCCTCCGTCTGGGTAAACTTGGACCCGGTTGGCCCGATCCCAGGCTCGGATGTCCCCACCATCTCCCTTCTAGGGTAGTAGAAGAAAAGGTGGGAGAGGGAGGAGGCCTTACCTGTCGGCGCCTCCACCACCGTGTCCCTGCTGCTGCCTGCAACTGGTGCTCCTCAGGCTGCCGCCGCCTCTGCCTGGCCTTGCTGCCGCGGGAGGAAGAAGAAGGGGCGGCGGAGGAGAAGAGGCCGCCGCCTTCCTCACATGCATGCGTCGCCACCGCCGCCTGCCTTAGCCGCAACCACCGCCGCCACTGCTTGCTTCTGCTGCCGCCGCCTCCCTACTGCAGCTTCGCCGCTGCCCCTGCCTGGGTCTGTCGCCGCCCCTGCCTAGGCCTGTCGCCGTCCCTGCCCAGGCTTGCGCCGCCGCCCCTACTGCTGTCTGCCTATGCCGCCGCCGTTGCTTCTTGCGTAAGAGGAGGAGAAGGAGAAGGCCGTGGCCTTCCTTTGGCGGCCGCAATTGAGCAGAGAGAGGAGACTCGAGTCTCCTCCTCTCTTCGGTCTCTCTTTCTCTTTCCAAAAAATGCACAAAAAAGAAAAAGGCAAGGGGTAAAACATAACATGCCAAATCAAACCTCCCAGAACGGTGCACTAAACTTACCGGAACGGGTGCGCAAAGGTGCCGGAACGAGGCGAACTTGCCAGAATGGTGTCTCTCCTCCTTCCACTATAAAAGGAGGGGGCGCTCAAGGCTAAGGGGGTGGATTTTTGAAGTTTGAAAAAGAACAAGGTTCTAGAAAAGACTGCAAGGCGGTCTAAGGAAGAAGGGTCTGCAAGGCAGCCCTAAGGAAAATTATGCAATGTACAATATTAATTTTCTCAAGTATTAAGAAAGGTCCATTGGTGATGGGGATCGAAGAGCTGAGAAAACGAAGCCAAACGTCTATTATTTATTTTATTTGGCCTAATAGAGACCCGATTGATGTAATTTTATGTATTTGAGTAGTCTTAGTGAGGATGTAGGCCCAATAAGAGCCCAATAGGGTCTTTTTCATTTTGCTGTAATTTTGGGTACAAATTTTGTACTATTTTAGGTCTGAGGGTTAATTTAGTCATTAGTGCGTCATTTGGGAGTCATTAGGGTTTAATAGTTATAAAAGCTCTTGTAAACCTCCAGGAGAGGAAATTATTGATGAATGAATGAATGAAATGAAGTTCTTTTGAGAGTCGCCGTCTTCCTCCTCTCGTCTTCTTCCTCCCTGCGATTCCTCTCTCTCTCTCTCCTCTCTCTCTCTCTGCTGCACCCCTCTTCTTCTCAGCGAGATCTCCTCCTTCTTCTATCTCTTCTTCTTGCTCTTCTATGTTGTCCCGCATCAATTGGGCTTCCTTATTAGGCCAACTTCTTTTATTGGGCCGAACTTGCTTATCGGGCCAGATTTATACCTTTTATGCTAAAACTTGTTAAAATGACCATGTTCATCAGGGCGTAATGGGCCTAACTTGCTTAATGGGCCGACATTTGATGTATCTTTTCATGTGACCATATTATTGGGCCTATTGGGTTAATTTCGTCACTTTAATCATGTTGGATATGTGCAATTACATGTTATGTAACATTTATTCCATGCTCTTTATTAATTAAATTCTTAACCAAATCAACCAATTCCATATCAAAGTTTAAAAAAATATTTCATAATCATTTTGATTTAATTTAAGATTATCTCAAAATAACAAACAAGTCATGAATCACATCATTTTTGATCCACCCTAAGTTAATCTTCTCTTAAATCAAATAAATAAATCAAATTGTTCATTTAATCCATATAATATTAATTTTGATAAATAAATGACGAAAATAATTAAATAAATGAAATAAATGATTTAAAATAAATAAAAAAGAAAATGAATTTAAAAACAAATAAAAAATGAAATAAATATCATAAAATTCAAAAAAAAAAAAAGATTGTGTGCTTGCAACCTTATTCTCTTCATATGCAATTCATTCTCTTTAATTGTGAGTTACTTTCTTTTATTTAAAAGAGGTTGTCTGATGGTTAATCAAGGGTATTCAGTTTTTGTGCTGATGTAATTAACATTGGTCTTGGCCAGTGGGGAGAGGTCAAACGAACTTATAAAAACATGTCAATGTAAACAAACAAAGACAAATAAAAGGCCCATAATCCTAAGATATTTTTAAACCAAAAATAAAATTAAAAAGATAAAAATGGTTCTCACATGTGGTTGGCATACCGATACTTGTATATTCTTTCTTTCAATCAATATATTTGTGGTACTACCCACCAAAAAATTTAGGTCTTTTTGGAAAGTTGCAACAGTTACTTTTATGGAAGGATTTTTGGGGGAAAAACTATGTATGGCTTTTGCTTGGTTGTTTAGAAAATTGATTTAGAATTGTCTAATTGGATTTGACAATGTGTTAAAGACATTGCTCGATGGATGTAATCCATAATTCTAGTGATCCTTCGAGTAGGAAGAACCGCATAATATGCAGACCTAGTTACTGTAATTCGTAGAGCAAGCCTGAAAACTTTACCATGGTCCAATTGTGTCAAGGGCGATTCTACAGTGTTTTAAGGTGTTTTGGACTATGTTTTATGCTTTATGTCAGCAGTATTTTGGTAATTTACAGTATGTTGTAGTTTTTCCCTCTGCACTGTATGATGCATTAGTGTATTTGCATAAGTATGTGAAAACACTGGCATTATGCCTTATCCTTTTCATATAATCAGGATGATTTTGTTTACACTTTCTAAAATGACTGCAACTTTTTCATATTGTTTATCCCAGTTTCAATCTTTGAAGTAAACTCTTTTTCATGTGTTTTATAAATTACACTCTTGTTCATCAAATTATTAAATTGTTTTTCCTGGGCAGGTTGTACCAGGAGAGTTGACTATTGTCTCAGGTGTTCCCAATTCTGGAAAAAGTGAATGGATTGATGCTTTGTTGTGCAATCTTAATGAAAGTGCTGGCTGGACATTTGCGCTTTGCTCCATGGAAAACAAGGCAGGATATCAATCAACTTAACATTTGATCTTTTTGTGTGCCTTGAGGATGGGCAATTTTCCTTCGTGCATGCATGCATGCTTCTTGACTGTGAGAATTGAAATGAATGCTTGCTGGTGTTTCTTTACCATGTGCATTTGAGTACATACATGTGGAGACTAGGGACTTTCTCTTGGAGTTTGGAATTAGAAAAAGGTGGTTTATATACATACACACATATATATATATATATATATATATATATATATATATATATATATATATTGTACCTTTGTAAAGAAAAAAAGAGAGATAAAAAGAGAGCCGATGGCAGAAAGAGGGTCTGGTGATCTGTTTATCAAGGGATTGGCCAGCCTCTTCTTATATATTTCATAGGAACCGATTTACAGAAAATCCTTTATGAAAGGGTAGACCAGAGAAAAAGACACAAAAGTATAAAAGATAAGTTTCTGTCCTTATAAGAACAGAAATTAGAAAACTAGCCCTCTAAATGCAAACTTCTCAACACTCCCCCTCATATAAGCATAGATATCACATGTGCTTAACTTGCTTAAACCAGAAACAAACTGAGCTTCTGATGATCCTGTGACTTCACATAGGGCAGACACAACTCCCCCAAGTCAAGTTTCTCATGAATAAAGTAGTGGTCAATCTCAATGTGTTTAGTTCTGTCACATTGCCCTGGGTTATTTGCAATATTAATTGCTGCTTTGTTGTCACAATAAAGTTTCATGGGAAGGTCCACTTGAAAGCCAAGATTGCAAAGCACAAATTTTAGCCAAATTAACTTCGGAAGTCCATGTGCCATTGCTCTGTATTAGGGCTGTAAATGGAACCCGATATATCGATATTCTGACCCGATTCCGATAAAAATTATGGGTTTCGGAATTAAAAAATGATACCGATAGCTTATCGGAATCAGTATCGGATATTCCGATAAGTTATCGGAATCAGAATAAAAAAATAATCAGAATCAGAATCGGTATCAGTTATTCCAATAAATTATCCATAAACTCAAAAGGCAAAATCATGGTAAGCACCTTAGTTTATCGAAATTTCGGTTCCGGTCATGTTATCAGGATCGGAACAAAATTAGAATTAACCATTCCGATTTTATCGGAATTGGGATTATATTTCGGTTATCGGAATCGGAATCTGTGTTTCGGTTCCGAACCCGACCCAGTTGCAACCCTACTCTATATTCAACTTCAGCACTACATCTAGCACAAATTGTCGACTTCTTGCTCCTCCAAGTTACCAAATTCCCACCAAGGAAAGTGCAATACCGTGTACCGTGTAGTCAAATGCTAGTCATCTTTAGACCTAGTCCAATCTGCATCAGTATACTCTTCAATAGTCAAACGACCTATTTTCTTGAAAAGAATTCCTTTACGTTCCATAACTATCATGTGAGCTGTCCATGGAGAATGCATGTACTGACTTACTACACTCACTGCTTAGGATAATTCTGGCCAGGTCAAGGATAGATATAACAGTTTGCCTAGCAGCCACTGATATAGACTAGTTTTATCTAGAGAAAGTGTTTCACCATCATCCTTAGATAGCCCATGATTCAACTCAATTGCAGTAGATGTTGGTTTACAACCTAGTTTTCCTATTTCAGTCAACAAATCTGGAGCATGGATGGCAAAGCCGGCTGACCCGGGTCGGAATCGGCTGACTAGGGTCGGAATCGGGGTGGATCGAGTAGAATCGGACGGAATCGGACTGGATCGGGCCGATCCAGTCAGATTCCACACCGATCCACCTCGATTCCATCTGATGTAGCTCGATTCCCTCAAGTTACCTTAATTACATCCGATCTCGTTTACTTACCTTATTTACTTGAACATCATTTAAGTAAATGCTATATTTTTAGTTTCATTTATTTAAGATATTACATGTAAATAAGGAAGTACCTCAATTTGAATACAATAAAAATATCATAAAAATCATCTCTTACAAATAAAAAGTCAACTCTCCCAAAAGAAAATCGCAATTTCGGTGGTTCCATCAAAATAACGACTTTCTAATCTTTCATAATTTGACATATCTAAAAATTTTATAATTCAAATAAACCCAATAGAATACTAAAAATCTAAAGTCCGGTAAAAAAAGTCAAATGTGCATATGACTTCTCCAAAGGAGCCACTCTCTTACTGACAACACTTGGTCTACTTGAGACCTCTCAGGATTTGGTCAAACCTAAACTATCATCACCTAAACTCATGAGAAGTCATATGCACATTTGACTTTTTTTACCGGACTTTAGATTTTTAGTATTCTATTGGATTTATTTGAATTATGAAAATTTTAGATATGCCAAATTATGAAAGATTAGAAAGTCGCTATTTTGATGGAACCACCGAAATCGCGATTTTCTTCTTGGATGGGAGAGTTGACTTTTTATTTGTAAGAGATATGATTTTCTGATATTTTTATTGAATTCAAATTGGGGGGGGGGGGTACTTTCTTATTTACATGTAGGGTTTGGCGCATCGCCGATTCGGACCGAATCGGGGGCCTGATTCGATCCGATTCGGGCGGATCGAACCGATTCGATTCGATTCGCATGGATTCGGGCAGAACCCCTGTTTATGAGCCATTTTTTGGCCGATTCCTTTGAATCTGGCCTTTTTTTGAATAATTGTGTGGTTTAGGCCTCTTGTAAATATCTTTCATCATATTCCATGAGCTTTATATCATGTAATTGCTATAAAAACATTTATTTTTAATAAAAAAAAGCATTAGAAGAGTGAAAATAATTGAAACTCATTAATTGAAAGATATTTACATTGCACAAAGTCAATACAACTATCAAACTCTAAATTCCAATACATAATACAATGACTTACTCTAATATCCCCAATGCCCTTGTTGATATGGATCATATGCATTCCATTGGGATTGGCTAGGCACGGACTCGGACTCATCTGACTTTGAGGGAAGTTCTCCAATAAGGTGATGACCTTTTGTTCGAGACACAAAACTACGATACTCATCCCATGTCATCATGGTATGATATCTCTGACGAAACTGACTTAGATAATGGTCCCACACCTGGCTGCCGGGACGGATTACATTCAGTTGTGCTATCTGTACATCCTCTATAGGAGCAAAAACTTGAACTGGAACATGAACAGAAAATGCAGGAGGAGGATACATATATGGAGATGGGCCAAGGTAGCCTGTTGTGGCAGTGTACCCACTGTACGGTCCGTAGCCACTAGAGTAATTTGTGCTAGTGGACTCGGGGTGATAGCTATGGCCGCCATAGGATCCAACAGACTCTTGTGTACTCATCCTCTCAAAGTCTGATATCATAGTGTCATAGCTATGGGAATCCACTGGTGAACCTCTTGCTTGACTGCCAGGTCTAAACTTCTGCCTTCTATTGTACCGCATTGGGGCACCATGACTACTATCTTGTGTTGCACCCCCATAAAATTGCTCCTCTGTGAATTCCATCCCACCACCTCCGTCTCCTTGATCATCGTCACCATCTCCTCCTCCCTGACCACCGTCACCACCTCTACCTCCACCGTTACCACCACCGTCACCTCTAGTATCTGAAGAACCACCTGCAAATGCAATATCATTTTAACATAGGTTAGCACAAATACAAAATTACAAATACATTTTGAGGCAATTTGTAATACAAAATGATGGCCTACCAGTAGTCATCGAATCATGGGAGGCGCTATTGGGCAATCGGGGTGAATCCAACGGAGACGGTGTCTCATCATCTGCATTTGGATCCAAAGTCTCTACATCGACAATGTCAAGTGGATCTTCAACAACGGTAGCACCTTTCTTGGATCCCCAACCAGAAAACCAACCCTTCTTTTTTTTGTGCTGGGGCGGGAGGTGGCTCTCGTATAACAACTCCTTACTTGGCCTCGATTCTGTTGCACCAGTTTTTTTTCGGCGGGATTCTTGAGCTATTTGCTTCCCTCTTGCCAATTGAGATGATGTCGGAGCCTTTGTAGATTGTGAGGGAGGCACATCCTGGGTAGATGACCCTCTCCTTCTAGATTGTGTGCGGGGGAGGCTTTCCATTAACCTCTCAAAATCATCATCATCATTACCATGTCCTCCACCTGCAATAACCCCCAACATTATATATTAGCATAAATGCAACTGATAAAATACGTAAGATGAAAGAAAGAAATGACTCCCCCACCTATAATACGTTGAACATGCTCTACTTGTATGTCTGCAAGAAGATCCACCTCAGCCTCTGGATCCATCTCATAATGAGGGGAGTATGGCTGTCCCACATTCCCACGATCTCCCTCCTCCTCTGCTGTTGCTTCTGCTACTGCCCTTGCCAGGAAAGTGTTAGGGCGAGGTGGATCTTCAGGATCGTCGGCCTCCTCATCTAACTCATACTCCCCTCGCTCTGTTGTTGCTCGTGCAACCCATGCAACCATTGGGTCTTCTTCATCTCGTAGGAACCCAACGTCAATAGGATCAAACTCTACGTCCCCACGCTTCTTTGGATCTTCTGTGAGATGTTTGACCCTCAGCCTCATATTGTAGTGGACGTACACCAATTGGTCCAAGCGCCTATATGACAAACGATTCCGCACTTTGGTGTGTATCAATGCAAACGTACTCCAGTTCCTCTCACATCCACTAGATGAGGAAGTCTGCGATAAGATCTTCACTGCAATTTTCCTCAATGTTGGCATAGTATGCCCAAAGTTGAACCACCAATCAGCTGCATCCAAATTCAATTATCTCAATCAAACCTCAACCATCAAGTTGCAATGATAAAAAATGAAATGGAAGCATATTATCGCCCTCTACACACTCCCGACCAGCAATGGCAGATGGCTCAGCAAAGGTCCCAATAGCTTCCCGAAAACTCTTCATCTTCATTTAATAAATTGATCATCATGCATATGAAATTCAAGTATTTGTTTGGATGGAAGTTGATAATCCTATACTTGCCTCATCAACGGCATCTGCCGCTAGCACAGGACTTCTTGACAATCTCTCAACAACCCTTGTAAAAGCAGTCGTCAAGTCATCCTCATATGCTAGCTCGTGCGCGTAATGGTACGCAGGGTGGAGATAGTATGCTGCAATTGACGTATAAAATATCATCAGTTGTAAAATAGAATAATATGTAGTGCATTACAGAAATATCATCAGTTTCACTTGCAACGACATTTCCTAACAAGATCTAACCCATACACCAAGAAAAAACAGAAAAATGAAGAAAAATGGAGGCTTACCTTCAAAGCCCTGTAGAACCTCCAAAAAACTTGAAGAAGAAGGTTGAATGCCTCCAAATCCACCTCCAAATGGATGCAAACTCACGTAGGAAGCCTACAGATTGACATGCAAATCTAGGGTTTTTTGTTGAAAAAACCTGAAAACGGGGGGGGGGGAAGGGGGCTGCGGTCTGCTGCGCTGCGAATGGGACTGTAGAGTCCCGATTCGCAGCGCATCGCCGACACCCTTAGGGTGTCGGGCGGATCGAACCCGATGCGCCAGTATCGGGCCGAATCGTGGCGCATCGGGTTCGATCCGCCTGTTTAAAGGGGATCCGCCCGCATCGCCCGAGCCACGCATCGGATCCTCTGTGATCCGATGCGATATGCCCGAATCGGGCCGGCTCGATCCGGCATACCAAACCCTGTTTACATGTAACATCTTAAGTAAATGAAACTACAAATATAACATTTACTTAAGTGATGTTCAGATAAATAAGATATCATATTATCATTATTCTTTATTGTAATATGAACATATGTGCAACTACACTATAGATATTTGTAAGAGAGATGATTTTTCTGATATTTTTATTGAATTCAAATGGGGGGTACTTTCTTATTTACATGTAATATCTTAAGTAAATGAAACTACAAATATAACATTTACTTAAATGATGTTCAAGTAAATAAGATATCATAATTATTATTGTTCTGTATTGTAATATGAACAAATGTGCAGCTACACTATAGATATACACAAAACGTGCAATTATTATATGTTTTTTTTAAGAATTTTCTCTGATTTTTTCTTCATTTTTCACAATTTTTCTTCATTTTTTATTCCCATGGAATCGGCCGGATCCTACAATCCAACCCTACTCGGATCGGGGTCGGCTGGGTCCGATCCATCACCCCGATCCGACTTTGCCATCCATGATCTGCAGCAAACTTTCTTTGACAAATACCAATACCTTCTTTAGATTTGGCTACTTCAATGCTTAAAAGATATTTTCAATGTCCAAGATCTTTGACCTAAAATTCAGCAGCCAAATCTTCTTTTAGATTCTGTCCACCAGCATCATCCCCAGTGATGATCATGTCATCAACATACACAAGAAGAATAGTTGCATGAGTATTTCTCCACTTCACAAGAAGTGTGTGATCTGCATTAGATTGCACAGATCCAAACTGCACTATAGCTTGTCAAAGCATGATCGAGCCAGGCCCTGGGATACTGTTTCAACCATACAACACCTGTCTTAGTCCATAGACCTTCCATTTGTTTTTACTCGAGGAGGTGGCAGCATATAGACTTCTTCCTGTAGGTCATTGTTTAGGAATGCATTTTCAACATCCATCTGACACAACTCCCAAGAATACTCAACAGCAAGAGAAGGATCACCCTTACGGATCTCAACTTAGCTGCATAAGGTAAAACTATCTATCTATCTGTTTGTCTGTTATATATGTATGTATATGTATCCCTTGCTTAGGATGATGTAGCCATGTTATTTGGAGTTACTAGTGGAAAATTCTAAATAAAGATGACACTCTTTTGTTTGGCTGTACTGGATATCGAGAAGATTTTTTTGCTATTGAAATAAATTAATACTCTACACACTTCATTCTATGCTTGCTAGGTTCGGGATCATGCAAGAAAGCTACTAGAGAAGCACATTAAGAAGCCTTTCTTTAATGCTAGGTAATCCTTTAGCTTATAAAATCTTCTAGGTTTTGTTTGTTTTGCTGATTAATGTTTTCTTAAGCGATTTCCTTTGGCTACTTATATATTATGTGAAGACTTAGTTTTGATGTTATAATTGCATATATTATCTCCTGCTGTCACAAGATCTTGATCATGGTTTTCGCTGACCCAATCTGTTATCACAAGATATTGTAATTGCATATATCATCTCCATCATGTTGCAAGTGCATCACGCCAAATATGCACTTATTCGTGGGTAGATAGCAGCAAACCCTCAATGCATTAAGGCCAACTCTTAATGTATTAATGCATTCACTAGAAAAATAAGTCTCACAAGAAAGCAGGCACTGGAAGGTCTACAAAATTCTGGCAAGGAACATGAAATAATGTCATACCCCTGCCAGGGACTGCTAATTGAAAGTTCCTCTGATTTGAGTGTGTTGACTGTGCCATGGCAGTATTAGAAGTGGAGGAGCTGCATTGGTGTGTGTGGAAGAGAAGCCCTGACCAGTGTACTTTATTGTCCTTCCAAGGAGGGAAAAGATACCTTTGAATTCAGCTTCAAATTGAAGCTCTCCCAAATGCAAAGTGGACACAGTAACTTCCCGAGGCATATTGCTTTTAAATATATGCTTTTATTCTATTTAATCAAAAGAATAATGAAAACTGGGCAGGTAAACTAAGTACTAGTTAGTTCTGGTCTATTTTATGCCATGTTGAACTTTACTATATGATTTAGTTTAAAAAAATTTAGCATGCACGCATATTTTCTTTGAAAATTGACTTTTGTGCATTAAATTGTTCAGGAAAAAAGTGACTATGGCGTAAAGTATTTCATGTTACCTATTTCCTTTTCAAATTTGTTAGATATCGAGGGTCAGTGGATCGCATGAGTGTTGAAGAATTGGAACTAGGTAAAGAATGGCTGGATAATACATTCCATCTGATACGGTGAGTGTTTTTTCGTCTTTAGAATTTTTATGTTATATAGTTGTTCAAGGTAGTTCCTTGCTTCTTGGGTGGACTATACAAGTCTATGGATTTACTGTTTGATGTATTTAGTTTCTCTTATTCATATTCTTTTGACCTTTTCATACTGTTAAAATCATTTTTGTGTTTGATATAACTCTATCATCACATACTTCCATGCATAAAAATAGGTGCGAGGATGACTGTCTTCCTTCAGTTAGCTGGGTTCTCAATCTCGCAAAAGCTGCTGTTTTAAGGTATGGGGTGCGAGGACTTGTGATTGATCCATATAATGAATTGGATCATCAACGCCCTCCAAATCAGTGAGTCCTCTATCACTGTAAATCTTTGGTGCTTCACTTTTCAGATGTTTTTGGTTACTGATATTGTTTTTCAAAGTGTCTGTATTCTTATTCTTGTTTGAATTCACACTCATATTCAAGCAAGTAGAGGCCCCCCTCGACCACCCAAAAGAACAGGGAAAAGACATATTATGTCTCTCACCTCGTACATATTCTTAAAGGATCTCCTGCGCTGCTGCTGAGGTTGGAACTTAGAAATTAGTTGAGCCGAGAAGTCCCCTTGGTTGCCCAATGAGGACTGGTGACAGTTGGACCTTTGGAGTACATGGTTGTAAATGCTTCAGAAGAATCTTTCGAGATTGGTATGGAGTAATTCTGGCTGGCCAGCATCTGAGGGTCTGGAGCAAGGGAAAAAGGGTCATCTTGCAAGATAGGATGGTCTAACAGCAACTCTTTGGAGGTTCGAGGTAGTCCAGTGGAGGAGAGCATTCTAAATGTATAAGTCAATTCTTAGCTGAGGATATTATGGGACAAGTAGGCAGATAAACAGGGATTCCTTTTTCCTTTCTCTTGTTCTCTATGCAATTTGTGAATATTCAAGCTGTGAAATACTTGGCAGCTTTATTTATTATTCAGAGGATTTTTGAAGATCCTGGATTGTCAATGTGCATGTTCTTAGGGTTCCTTTAAACTAAATGATAGAATCTTCAAGAATATTGCTCATGTTTTGCTTTCATTGGCTTGCACCGATCCAGAGTGGTTCACCATAGGACACTGCACTGTTGAACCTGCATAGATTTTCTCCTGTCTTACCGTGCTGGGCTATTTCACGGCTCTTAACATTGATGGTTTTGTGGGTCATCATATTGAGGTAACTGTTGCCCTGTGGTTGGCAGTGATTCTTTTGACCACTTCTCTTGCTATTGGTTGTCAGCTATCTTGGAAAGCCACTGAAATCTTTGGGTAGCTTGATCTAGATTTTGAAAACATTACATATCCACATTGAGTGTACCTGGTCGTGTTGGCCTCCTCAGATGCCTTTTCTGTATGCATGATTCACCATGTGTCAGGTCAGGTCTCTGATCTGCAAGCTCATGTCTACTCTCACTACCGAGGTGGCTATATAAGACTTGTGGTGGTGGTGGGGGGTTCCCTTTTATTTACCCTCCTCGTTTGTGATCAAACTACAATTCCACCAGATTTTATTACTGGTTTAGATTTGGCCTTGATTTTCATTAAATAAGGAAGTAATGCATGAAGTATGTAACACCAAGCAGCAACAAGCCGGCATAGATCTCCATGGAGCATTGCCCTGCTATGAGAGAGAATGAAGGAAAATAAGATAAAACTAGAAGGGGAAATGGTACTTGAATGATATGGGGTAGAGTAGGAAGCAACTATGATATTCCCTCCCCCCCCCCCCGCGCGCCCATTCTAAAGATAATTCATTTTCCCTCCTGTTGTTTCTTAGTAGACGCTTCTTGAATCTGCAAACTCTAATAGGTAGAACAATTGAATATCTACTTGATGTTCCCTCCCGACTTGATCTTTGGCAACTTGTGCAATATCCCATCCCTTTTTTGTTGTGTTACAGGACAGAGACAGAGTATGTGAGTCAGATGCTTACTAAAATCAAGCGTTTTGCTCAGCACCATTCATGCCATGTATGGTTTGTTGCACATCCAAGACAGGTACATGCATGTATGTGAATGTGTTCAGAAGATGCAATGTCTAATGTTTTTTATATTGATATGTTGTGGATTTTTTTTTTTTGCAGCTACAACATTGGAATGGTGGTCCTCCAAATTTGTATGATATCAGTGGAAGTGCACACTTTATGAACAAATGTGACAATGGCATTGTCATCCATCGCAATCGGGATGGAAATGCAGGACCACTTGACCTTGTGCAGGTTACATCAAAATTTTTGTTAGGCTTCGCTGCATCCGAAGAGAATTGTGTCGTACAATGCTAACAATTTCTCTGCAGGTTTGCGTCCGCAAGGTGCGAAACAAGGTTGCAGGCCAAATGGGGGACGCGTTCTTGTCTTATGATAGGTATAATTCTTTGATGCATGTTATTTGACATTGTACTCTTATTTGGGCAGGCAGGAATGATGATAGATGATTGATTAATCATTAGTGTATTTATCATGGATTTCTTACAGTGTGACAGGAGTATACAGTGACTCTATGCAACGACTAGTACTCAGGAGTTAAAAGCAGAGGCCTTGTGATTCCTTTGTATGTCTGATTCAGATACTGATTTGGCAACTGGAGAGAGATATTCCAGAGATTTGCAGCTATGCAGGCATATGATTTAAAGTGGGACTGCCTCTTGCCGATTTTGACGTCGTCATAGGTGGTTGGAAGCTCTTTGAATCACCGCAGCCAGAGTCGAGCGCATTATAGTTCCTCGCTGTCTTGACACCACACCATTCAGACTACACAGGATCATTTGTCGTGTGCCCACATTTTCTTGTGTATTCTTAAACTTCCTACTGTTTCTTTTTTTTGGACAGGGGACTACCCCATTGTTTCTACTGCCATATGCCGCTGCTTTTGTAAATATTAGTGCCTGATCGCAAACAGTTCCGATGCTACTGTCAGTGAAGCGGCAGAATCTAGTGCTCATGGATGTCACTTGTTATATTAGGGGGGCTTTGTCAGAGTGAAAAAGCCAAATGCACATCGATTGTGGTGGACACTCTTGCGTTTTTTTTTGAGATTTGCAGCAACTATTGATATGTTCATTTGGCTACTGGCAGACTACACCCACCTTAGAAGGCTGTCAAAACCTTGGGCATGCTCTCCAACTCATGGGCATCATTTCTGTGACTTGGATATCTATTTGGGTGGAGGTCGATGTCTGCAGGAGGCCAGGTAGAGCCCGTCCGGCGTTGCTGCAATTCCCTCAAGTTAGCAACAGGACGCACTTCTATGGGTGATATATAATGGCTAAGAGCTAATTACACGTTACAATCAGTTGATTATAGTAAGCTATTGACAAAATTCAGCTGATCATAACATGCATTTTTACCTAAGAGTGAAATGCAGAGTCCAATTGCGCAACTTACGATGCGACTGACTGTTATGGTAAGTTCCTGCTTTGACTCGCGGGATAGCTTACCACCCTTGTCCGTGAGTATGGTACGCATAGTTTTATTTTAATTTAGTTTAATAAAAAAATGGGTAGGTTATTCTTGGATAAGACTCTTCTTTCTCTTTTGACGGATTGTAATGATACCCGTTAAGACCCCATTTTTATTTTCCATCTAAAAAAAGGGAGAGAGAGATTAGAGTCGATTTACAAAACACATGAGAGTCGATTCATGAAACAGATAATAGTAGATTTTGACTGGATTTAATAAATTTATAAAATCTTAAGAGTCGATTCTTATAAAATATTGGGAGTAGATTTTTCCCTAAAAGTATATTCTATTTAATATAGTCTAGAGTTGATTCTTCTCGTATTAAGGAGTCGATTCTCGTAAGTTTTAGAAGTTGATTTTCATTAAATTTTGAGAGTTGATTCAGTTTTTGAGTTGATTCTCATATAACACTACAAGAGAAATAGCATATGTCAGCCGCTGACAAAAACAAAACATCCGTTGGCAAAGATATATGTCAACGGCTAGGATCCGTTGATAAAGCCGTCGTCGACGTAACTTATGTCAACAGATTTTGTAGCTGCTGACAAAAGTTTATTTATTTACGGTAAAATTTTGTTGACAAAATTTTTTTATGTCAACGGCTTTATAATCGCTGACAATTTTTTTTTTGTCAACGACTTTTAGTCGCTGATATAATTTTTTTGTCAGCGGCTTGTTATCTACTGACAAAAGTTTGAACATCTTTTGTCAACGGGCTTCAGCCGCTGACAAATGTATGTATAATTTTTTAATATAAAATTTTAATTTCTATTTGCACAAAATACCTGAAATGATTGTCTTCATGCAGCCTTTATGAAATGACCACTTGTTCTTAGTCTTTCATTCCATCCATACACACTGCCAATTAGAATCATATGTTCTACAAAAAGACTTCTCATATTCTTGGTCTTTCATTCCATCCATGCACACTAACATAAATGAAAATAAATTGGATAGAGGTACATGTTTGTACAAAATATATGAATACAAACACAACAAGAAAATAAATATACAATACAACTAAAATAAATCCACATCATACTCAATTCATATAACATCAAAATCTCTAAATACTCAATTCATACAACATCAAAGTCTCTAAATACTCAATTCATACAACATCAAAGTCTTTAAATTAATGTCATCAAAATATCTATCTATCAATCATCATCATCATCATAGTCATCTCCCTCCGCATCAGTATCTACGTGGTCATCCTCTGGTGCTCTCGGTGGAGCTGACGCAACAAATCTCTGACTAGTCTGAAACTGAGTCATGAATATGCTCATCTGCAGCATCTATCTACGTATGTCATCCATCTCAGACTCTCGTTTACGCAGCTGCTCCAACTCCCTCCGCATATCATCCATCTCTGAGTCATGTCTGCGCGCCTCTGTGCGCAACTCCTCAACCTCCATTCTGAGAGTGTTTTCGATGTTGTTAATCTGTTACTGATAGTCAGTGGAGCTCGATCCTTCTCCTGTCCCATACCATGTGCGACATGTCTCCCGACTGCCTCCGCAACGAATGCGACCAGATCGGTCTTTCCCCATAACTGAAACAAAAGCCTCCTCAGCAGAAATGAGGGTACTCCCACTCTCACTATCTAGTGAAGGAGTCGATAGCTAAATCATCCTCTCCTACACAAAAAGTTTAGAAAAAAAAGTATTATTTATCATAAAAAATATCACATAAACATTAATGATAAAATTTAAAAATACACTTACATATCGACTCCTACTCTCGTCATTACCCACTGCTCATTGCCATCAGGTAATTCCTTGCATCTGTCAATTTTAAAGATCTCCACACGATTTGGTTCACGATCAGAGCAAGGCGTTGTTCACATGTGTTAAAGAGAGTAAGAATTAAATAAATATTAAATTGATAGTAAATTTTAACTAAATATTTAACTTACAAAATCATCCTTCAATTGATAATGACTCTTCCTGCCCTTTCTATATGGCATAGATTGATAAGAGCGATTTGCCTTATTGCGATCAACGATATTCTGCCAACAAATATTTTAAATCTTAAAATAAAAAATGAAGATGTACTATAAAATTTTATTATTACCTGCTCATCGAAGTGTTCCATTTTGCACACATTATCTGCCAATCTTGCAGATTAATACTAGCTGGAACTGAGGCAATGACATCATCAAAAGATTTGCATGTATAATGCTGTATAGAGACATAATTTTTTTAGTTCCACATTAAAAGTAGTGAAAATAAATGTGCTTGTAAATAAAACATATTACTTATAAAAAAATAACCTCGCCAAATCAATGTGCAGCAATATATTATTATTCTACCGGGAGAAGAGAGAACCAAACAAAATATTCATAAGCACAGTAGAAAAAGAACATGTGCATGCCTAGTTTGTAATTTGATGCATAAGATGGGTCATATTATTATTCTATCCGTGACAGCTCAAAAGAGTGGGAATCAAGGCATTGCGTAAGAACAAAAGCACAAAATTTCATACTTCAGAAATCAGCCTTCTGTGTAGCACCACCACCTGCAACAAGGTAGACACAGGCACTGGACAAGACATAACAACGAAAGGAGGATTTCTTTGCTTCTGTGTAGTTGATAAGACAGCTCAGGTTTAAGCCAAAAGATTAGACTTTTGAGTACAACCTGGATTAACAAGCTAATAGACAAGTTCCAAGTTAAAGCCGGTCCACACGAGCCTATATAGCATTTGGGAGACAGTTTGAACCAATTTCATGTTTCTACATCGGAAGAATTCAATTTTCAATAAACAATATGCTAATTTTGCTATGCCTGAAACATCGTTCAAAAAAAGTTCTGGGTAGGCCAATGTAGCAGAACCATAAGAAGAAACGACCCTGCAGTCAGCTGATAAAATCAATGCAATATCTGGATTGGGTATAACTGATGCATGTGAAGATGCAGGATAGAATGAGACATCCAACGAATATATAAACATGTCAACGCTGCCATCCATATTCTCCTGGGTGTTGTAGAATGTTTGTCTCAGTTGCCCCCGTTGAAATCTCTTCAAGCGGACCTCTGTTATTCAAAATAATTATTTGAGAAATAACAATAAGCACTCCTTCTACAATGCGATTAGGGAGACTATGCTAGATAAATAGCCTTGCCCAGGAACAATATGTACCAGGAATTCCAATTTCACTTGAGTAAAGTGCATTATGCTATATAAATATAAGTGGCAGAAATTAAACACATCTTACAACTCAACTACAAGGCATTGCAAGGATAAGAGAAGCTCCAAGATGTGTGCCACAGTATATGACACGTGTCTTCAAAAATGGCATATTCCCTGACTACAGACCATGTTTATTTTTCTCTTTAGAAAAAATTAATCTTTATGCATGTGGTGTCTTGAAAGATAAAGCCTTTGATGGAGTTCATAATATAAGCAAGCAAATCCAAGGTGGGCAGAGTCTACAGATTACAAGCAGCTCTTTCTTGTAGCATTCATTAAACTGCCATCGACAAATTGCTGCCTCTAACCTGCTAATTATTCATGGCAACAATCGAGATCCTCTTGTTCAGGTATTCTCTTGAAGCTAGCTAATCATCACAGGCAAAATATTGAACCAATTTTATATATGGATATCTAGATAGAGATAGAAACAGTGACTTGGCAGATAGGAATTTGCAAATAAAGATGTGACAAAAAGAAATTCCAGTAGGTGTATGAAAGTGAGCATATGCTAATCTGCTTGTATTTCAGCAGATGTGGATATAAGGAAAAATATTAACTTACCCGTTTCTTCAAAACTCCACGCCAAGTACGATGCATAGAGGACATGTGTATTAGCATTTCTTTATCAGTATTGGCCGTTCGATCCCACCGAAAGAGCAACTATAAATTAGAGCTAACATGAGTCATGATAAGAAATTTGATAGATATAATATTAAATTTACAGACTATTACCTCAAGATCTCTAAAAATTGTATCTATTATATCTGCAGGAAGTTTGACAAAATCTTTTTGCCATATTTTATAGTGAAGTTTTGATACAATGCCCATGTGACTAACGAACTGGGTTCCTGACTCTCCAATCCCAGTCCCACCGATCACCTTTACATTTCATCGCTGGCCAGACTCCAATCTCCTATCTGTCAAACCTCTGGAGGGGCCCCGACGTCCATGTCCTCGACTCCAAGTCTGTGTAGAAACTGGCCCTGCTTAAACATACACAACAAAGACATTGATATCAGATTATAATCAAAATAATATTAATTAATCAAATTTTTGAATTTAAACTACATACCTGCTACAGAACCAACCGCCGAGGATGTAGCTACAGATTCCTCCGAGGCGGAGTGTGTGGGGAAAGTCTGCTGCACGGTAGTACGCTGTCTCCGTGGCCTCGAACCACTGTACGAGCCACCATCTGAAGCCATCTTTTCAAACATATCATATTAAACTTACAAGTCAAACTTGAAATATATATATATATATATAACTAAAGAAATTTGGAAGTTGTAATCACCTAAGCATCAATGTATTCATCGACTCTTATGTTAATATTTTCAACAATGTCAACATCAAATACATCTCCTCTCACATGAACATCAATTAAGGTTTCTTGATATGCTTCTTCAAAATCACCTACATCATCTTCACTTGTTGGAACTTGCATATTATAATAATCCCGAGGTTGTGCTCTTACAGGAATAATCCACCCTGGTGTTTTATTGTCATTTACATAGAACACCTGTTTCACCTGACTAGCGAGAGCAAATGGTTCATTTGTGTTGAGTTTAAGATGAGTATTGAGACTGACAATTCCATACTTATCAATCTTGAATCCTCTATCCTTTCCATAGACATCCCACCAATCACACTCAAAAAATACAACTCGTTTTTGATGTGTAAAATATATTTCAAGAATATCATTTAGATGTCCATAGTATCCATCACATCCGGATTCAAGTTCTGCAACCACAATAACATTAGACAATTGAGTCAATTTTCTCTCATCTATAATCTTAGTACGAAACCTGAATCTATTTATTATGTAACCCGAATGTGAGTATGCAAGTCTCGTAGGAGTTTGTGATAACACTTCGAAGTCATTAGTGCAACGAGAATCATTTGTAGCTTTCAATTCTTCAATATATCTTCGAAACCATTTCAGAAAATCTTCTTGCACCCCATTTGAGTTTTCAAACAACTGCCTGTATATTTCAAAAAATTGATCCATATGTTCAATCTGTCTCAAAATATAAATATGTGCCAAACGAACTTCTTCTTCAGATAGTGTACGAGGTTCAACTTTTCCTGCTAGAAAACGTCCAAAAGAATTAAAAATCGAACAGCTTTCATCTTCACTCTGGACTGAAGGACCATCATAATTCCTTTCTTTGCAATTAAAACGAGTGTTAATGTTATCCAAATACATGGAACAAAATGAACTCGTTTCTTCAATAAGATACCCTTCTACGATTGAACCTTCAGGACGTGCCTTATTAAGAACAAAATCTTTCAATTTCTTTAAAAATCTTTCTATAGGATACATCCATCGATATTGTACTGGACCAGCAATTCGTGCTTCATATGTCAAATGTATTACCAAGTGAATCATGATATCAAAAAAAGATGGTGGAAAAATCTGTTCCATTTTACATAATGTCACTGCAATGTCTTTTTCCAATTTCACAGACGTTTAGGCAGAAGAACTTTAGAACAGATTTCCTTAAAGTACATACTCAATTCAGTAATTGGATCAATCACATCTTCATGTGCAATGCCACGGATTGCCAAAGGCAACAAAACTTGCATGTAGATATGACAATCATAGCTTTTCAATCCAGTAAGCTTTCGACCAGTAATATCTACACATCTTGATAGGTTAGATGAATATCCATCTGGGACCTTAATGTTACGCAAGAATTCACACACAGTTGATGTCTCTGCTCTATTTAGTGTGTACAGTGCTGCAAGTAACTTGCTTCCTGACTGAGGGTCTTTTGGCACATACAATTCTGGTCGTATTCCCCACTCTTCAAGATCCAGTCTAGCTTGACGATTGTCTTTATTTTTTTCACCACCAAACAACATCAATGTGTCCAACAAATTTTCACATACATTCTTCTCCGTGTGCATTACGTCTATATTGTGCCTGATAAGTAGACTCGACCAGTATGACAGCTCTTTATAAAATATACTTTTCTTCTTCCATCATTGCAAGTCTTTGATATCTTTTTTGAATGTCTTTCCAAATCTAACAAGACTCAGATTCTGCTGTTGCCTCCACAATTCTAATCCCGTCATTTTTTTTGGTGGCTTACCAAGTTCCTTTCGACCATCAAATTTCTGTTTGTAATTGTCTTTCATCCATCTATGATGTATTGGTAAGAACCGTCTGTACACTAAATAACAAAATTTTCGATAATTATGCAGCCATCTTGAATGAGTATTATAATTACATAATGGACATGCAACTTTTCCTTTAGTACTCCATCCAGATAAATTGGCATATGCAGGAAAGTCATTCAACGTCCAAAGAAGAGCAGCTCGCATATTGAATTTTATTTTCTCGAAACATCATACGTTTCAACACCAACATCCCACAACTCTTTCAACTCTTCAATAAGTGTTGAAGGTATACATCAATGTCATTTCCCGGATCTCTAGGACCAGGAATTAATAATAACATCATCATAAACGTCTGCTTCATGCACATCCATGGCGGCAAGTTATATGCCAATACCATCACAGGCTATATACTATAGCTACTACTCAAATTCCCAAATGGATTGAACCCATCACTTGCTAAACCCAGTCTCACATTGCGAGTCTTTGCAGCAAAATCTGGATACTGACTATCAAAATGCATCCATGCCTCAGAATCAGCTGGATGTCGCATCTCCCCATTTTGTTGACGAGTCCGACCATTAGAGTGCCATGTCATCCACTTGGATGTTTTAGATGACATAAATAACCTTTGCAATCTATCTTTCAACGAAAAATAGCGCAAGACCTTGTTGGGTATTTGTTTGCCAGGTTTCACCTTCTCATTATCAACTTGATTATCTACGTCTTGCACTCTTTCCTTATATCATTACGGGCATCGATCTTTATCTTTGTGTTCCTTCCAAAATAATATACAATCATTTTTACATGCATCTATCTTCTCATAACCCAACCCCAAATCTTTAATGATCTTTTTGGCTTCATACCATGTTTGGGGTACATTAGCTTCTTGTGGTAATATTTCTTTAATAAATTCCAACAACATATTCATGCATCTCCCAGTCACTTGATTCATTGTCTTAATATGCAGCAGTTTCAAAAGAAATGACAACTTTGAAACTTTATGACACCCATCATATAATGGCATTTCAACATCTTGTAATAATCTATAAAAGTCACTGGCTTTGGAATTTGGCTCATGCTCCTCCACTGAAATGGTAAATTCAGCTTGTTGAAACTCATGCAATATATGTATAGAATCGATATCTAGCTGCTGGTCACTCATCTGTACAGAGAGATATCTGTCTGTCTTATTTCTGCTTGGTGCCCTATTGCCTCCACATAAAGGATGTCAAATGGTGTCTCTCCATAACATACCCAATTGTTATAGTGTGTCCAGACTCTATCTACTATAAGATGAGTTTCAACTTCTGTTCGGGTCAACTTTACTCTATTACGACAATTTCGACATGGACACTATATCAGCTCACTGTATTGACCATGCTTGTATCTTGTTCGATCTGCATGAAAAGCATACTCCAAAAAAGACTCTACCCCCTTCAGATATCTAGGATCTCCTCGATTATAACAAATTCCATCCAAGTCTTATCAGGTCCAGCCATTTCTATATATCCTACAACATAAACAAAGAATTCAGTAAAAAATTTGGTAGCACCTCCCTTGTATAAAGAGCAAATCCACATGTGAACATCCACCTGTATATATACATTGTCAAATAAAATGGGGTACCTACATCAAATCTTGTCCATCCATGGATATTTTGATCATCTGATGTTCTCCATTATATGTGCTTATGATTGTCTTAAAATTTGGCAGCATTTCCCCACACTTCTCCAATATATTACTATTATTTACTAAATTTAACTTTGCTAAAAAAATCACTCGTATAAACTACAAGTGAAAAGTTGAGTAGTTAAAATTAGCAGGTATATTGGAGAAGAGTAGGGAGATGCCGTCGAAATTTTAAGACAATCATAAGTACATATAATAGAGAACATCAGATGATCAAAATATCCACAGACTGTCCAATAGGACAATTCAAGACTTTATGCTCGATATATGTCATTACCATCAAAAGACGGTAAAAACATATATCCTAACAAAAGTCTTGAACGGGCAAAAAAGAAAAAAAAGGTCCATACATTCACACACCACATCCACACATTCATATCTATATGTTTGCATCCTGCATTAAAATATATGAAGACAATCACATCCTACAAAAAATCACACATTCATATCCATATACTTGCAGAGGTAAAACATTTGGATTGATATTGATAATAGTTCAAGATAAGATCACAGGTCCATATAAAGCGGTGAGAATAAGAAACTAATTAAGAAGAATCTTAAGTATGTCTCTAAACAAATATGTGCGTGGGATCGATAGATGGGTTTCAACATGTAGTCCCGGAGGATTCAAAGGCAAAGTTTGAACTAAAAAGGTTCCAGGTTTTCTGGAACGTCTGCTAGCTTTCCCTGCAAAAAAAATATGTGCTCCCACGCATTCAGCTTAAAAAATTACAGCAACAGCATCGCTGATATATACTCCCCTCATGTGATATTAATCTTCAGTTTTGTATTCTTCTTAATTAAGGACGGACTACATATGAGAAAGTTCCTTCTAGATGTGTTGGACATACTGGTGGGCGGCGAGATCAGCCATGACCGGTGGAAGATGCCAGTTGAAGAAGAGGAGGAAGAAGAGTTGATGGTAATGACTCTTATCCACTGAAGTCCTAACCTTCTTTTGGGAGAAGATAGGGGTACATGCTCGATGAGGTCTTCTCAGTGGTAACATCAACAAGAATCCAAAAGGGAACACAAGGCACAACCACCCACCTATTCAAAACTAATTAAGACTTTGATACCAGAAAATTTTCTATTTTTCCTTTTCAATCTCTCAAACAATGCCGGATTCGCAAGTTTTATCAAAGAGGTTTTTCTATTTTCCTTTCACCTTGGAATAGAACAAAGATTGACATCACATCTCACTGCTGCAAGCTTCCGGATAACCTCAGCAAAACACGGCATGT
This sequence comes from Colocasia esculenta, assembly GCA_014218235.1. Taxonomy (NCBI): domain Eukaryota; kingdom Viridiplantae; phylum Streptophyta; class Magnoliopsida; order Alismatales; family Araceae; genus Colocasia; species Colocasia esculenta. Next base: position 14,862,781 of record CM024755.1, on the reverse strand, counting down.
ACAAAAGATTATCCTTCACATCGTTCACTGTATTCGTTCCCAACTTAGTTCATCAAACAAATTTGGTGAACTAATAGAGAACATGTTAATATATATGAGTAATGCTGCGGTACGGCCCCGCCGTACCGCAGCCCACACCGTCGGATTGAGATCCGACGTTACATATTAAAAAAAAAAAACGGGACCTGCATTTCGCGCGCCTACTGTAGTGCGGCGGGGGCGTACAAAAGCCCCCCGCCGCACCGCAGTATTATATATATATTATATATATTATAATATATATATATATATATGTAATCTTGGACACATTGAAGTGTTCCTAACCAACCATTTAACTAGAGATTTCTATGGCAGATCCTAGGCCATGCGTAATATATATCAAACGGGAGAAATCTTCTGTCGATAACATAGTTTATTTGCCCACATTCAAGGGTGACAGTTCATACAAGTCCTATGAACAAAACCCATTACATGTCTCTTTAGAGAAACCTACAATTCACTTCACCTAAGCAAATGGAGTGTTTTGCCACATGCATGTGCAACATATAAGAAGTATTGCATCAAGATTAGTTTGAGAAACTAAAATTATATATCAGACCAGCAGTGGTCAAAGCTTCTGACATCTTTTATTTCCGGACCCATGTCCTGCTGGATGATCATAGAAGATTAATCCACATTGCTTAGTTGTCAATGCATTGGTTTACTGTACCTAGAACTGTCAAAGCAAATTTTGACAGGATCTATGCCACTATACTTGATCTCTTTTTGCTCAGGTCATGTTGGATACCGTTGGCCCAGAGCTGCAGGTTGTCAATAAAAGCAATCAAGCAATTTCACTGGAGGCAGATGCCTCTGTTGTCTTGACACCTGATCAGGAACAAGAGGCCTCTTCTAAGCTGCTACAAATTAACTTTAGTGGGCTGGCAAAGGCAAGTGACGCTCAGAGTATTGTAATGTACTGTACCACATGTTCAATGCAATACTACCTACAATTGCATTCTTATCAATACTTACAATTAGGGTCATCAATGGATTAGGTTTAAACACGGGCTTGAGATTTTATTAGTGGGTTTGAACAATGAACTGGGAACAGGAATGAACCAGACGACAACTAATGTATAAAAACCAAAAGCGGATGCAGAGGAACAGCTATGAACTGGACAAAAGCTTTTACTCCAATCTGCAGTGTGCTTAAAGATTGTTATAGAATAAGACATCTTGGAGATTGTTAATAGATTTATGGATTCTAATCCAATGTGCATAAAGATCTGACCTATGCTGATCGGTACAACAAACATCTTCCAACGTCTGGATCGCAAGAGAGAGACAAGAAGCCGGCGCCCTGGAAGATCAAACCGACGGCGACAGCTTCGATCGAAGCCTGCAGATCGAAGCCTGGAAGATCAAACCGGAGCTGGAGGAGACAGAAGAGAGGGCCTACAGATCCGCCATCGCAGGAAGAGGGCCGAAGAGAGAGAGAGAGAGAGAGAGAGGAGAGAGAGAAGAGAGAGAGAGAGAGCGAGAGAGATGAGAGAGAGAGAGGAGAGAGAGGAGAGAGAGAGAGAGAGAGGACCTACAGATCAGCTTGGAGCTAGCCGGAGGAGGAGGAGGTCGGCGCGAAGGGGACCGGATCCCTCGCCGGAGGAGGAGGAGGCCGGCGCGGAGGACTGGATCGACCTCGCCGAAGGAGGAGGTGGCTGACGTGGGGGCGGCTGGAGCACGAGCGGAGGCCCCCGGCGCGGGTGGGGAGATCACCGCCGGACACGAGCTAGGGCGTCGGCACGTGCAGGAGGAGAAGTCGGATTGGGGGCGCAGTGAGGTAAGAATGGTAGGGTTGGGGGCGGGTGGGTTAAAATAGGGAACATATGTGAGCGGCTAAACGCCGCTGACATTACTTTAAATTAAATATTACATAATAAAATAGGAATATATATATATATATATTACAAATATTATCTTTAATTTTACTTTATCAATATTCATTTTATGTATTAATAATAAATATGAAATATAAAATAGAATAAATATAGTAATAAAAATATTTAAATATAAATTATAAATATGAATTTGGTATAATCTAAACTGAATTAAATTTTGAATTTAATTTTAGATTTATGTCAGCGGCTAAAGAAGCCGTTGACATAAAATTGTTACGTCGACGATATGCATCAGCTGTTGACGTAACTTATTTTTGTCAGCGGATTCGTTGCGGATTCGTCAACGAATACAAAAGCCGTTGATGAAACAGATTTTTGTTAACGGCTAGTCGAAGCCGTAGACAAATATTTAACTTATGTCAACGGGTATGTGTTTCTATTGACATAAAATACTTTTGTTAAGCCGCTGACATAAGTTCGTTGACAAATGTTCTCTGTCTTGTAGTGATAGTGTGAGAGTTGATTCTTTTGTCTTGAGATTGATTCTCTTAAATGCTGCGAGAGTTGGTTCTTTTAGTCTTGGGAGTCAATTTTTTTGAGAGTTGATTCTTGTGTCATTAGGGCTGTAAACGGGTCGGGTTCGGTAATGGAATCATGAGATTCCGATACCGATTCCGATAACTATTACTGTTTCCGATTCCGATATAATCGGAATAGTCAATTCCGATACCGATCCGATTCCGATTACGTTATCGGAACCGAAATCGAAATCGGTACCATTTTTCTTTCCGAAAATTTTCCGATTCCGATTCCGATTCCGTTTCCGATTACCGAAATCCGATTCCGATTACCGAAATCCGATTCCGATTCCGATTAAGGGCTCATATTTTGTACTAAACTGTCTAATATCAACATGTACTAAACTGTCTAATATCAACAGGAAAACGTTTTATTTAGTCTTTAAGGGCCCATATTTTGGGCTGTATTCTAACATTTGTTTGTTGCTTACTTAAAAATTACTCTAGCTCTATACATTCTATTCTGGTCTCAACTTCATGTTCAGAAAATTATGTAAATAACAGTAATGTGTTCTTATAACAAGTGTAATTCAAGTTCAGAGGCAAATGGAACAAACTGTGAGAAGCACCTCATAAAAGAAACCACTTCTAAAAAAAAACATTATAGAAGAATCCATTCTCCAGATATTTTCTGCATAAATGTTCTTAGCCTTCTATCCGGTGTCAGTGTGTCCGCAACTGAACCATGTAGATCCTTCTCCAGCTCCCGTGCTGATCAAATTTTCAATGAAGGTAAAAAATGTTACAAAGAAAATTATAGCATAAATGGACATAGATATCCAAAAAGAGAATTTCCAACACTTGTCCAACTAAATGTGCACAAGACAAAAGTCTAATTCTGCAGCAGAAGAATGCTAAAAAATTCTCGGCATTCAGATAATGCAAAAAAATGCAACGTTCAAACATGCAAAAATTGTATCTTATGACAGTGCTTGATGCACCAAGGTAACATTCTATATTAGTATATTATAACATTACTATTTGCAAAAGCAGGAACATGCATCAACTAGAATGAGAGAAGTCTTGATGTAAGATCTATTGCTTCTGGGGGCATTTGTTAATGGAAAACCTGAAGCAGAACACCACATAAATAAGTCCAAGCTGATGAAAAGGGTGGATCACAATAAAAAAGTCCACTCCTTTACCATTTATCCTTGGATGGATCAATTATCCAAATCTTCAAAGATATGACCAATAGCATCTGGCTTCCTCAGGACCCAATGTTGGAAGCAAAACATTTATTCTTCTAGAAAAGTTTTGCAAAGGTAATAGATGGACGACTACCTTATGCCATGGATGAGCTTTTATCTGAGGAAACCTAAACTCTGTATAATTGGGATTCATGCATTGTATTTCTTCTCTTGTTGGAGTACCAAGAACCTGTGCAAATGGGCCATGTCAGCAGTGCAGTGACGTTTGCTATATTCCCAGGGAAAGTATCAAAACAGATTATGTGATACCTTGATTATTTCAACAAGCTGGTCAACAGCGCTCTCCCCAGGAAATAAAGGCTACAGTACAGACAATCGAAGTGCAAAGCAAAACAATCAGCTTCTGAATATTAAGATCAGAAATTTTAGTACACTGCTCCCTTGTTTTTTTGAGAAATAAGAAGCAACAACTGTCCCTGAAGTCTGACTTGGCAATTATAAGATATAGCAAAACAGACAATTATAACAAAACTACTATAACCATTCAGTAGAAATTATCCATTCAAAGAAGAAATTTCAAAAGTAGAAATTTCAAATTGTTCCTCCAATCACAAAACACACTCGATTTAAATCTAAAAATACAATTCTAGGCAATCTTTAGCAACTTTCACATTCTCCTCATCATTAAATCTATAAATAAGAATATTAAAACAAGAAATATTAAGAATTATACAACAACTTAAATGTTCAAAACAGACAGTTCATCATCCTCCTCATCATTAAAATATGAGGGTGCTTGTAAAATGACATCTTCCTCCTCTACAGTTTCAGCATCTAGATTTGGAGCTAAAGATATTGTACCAAGAGCAATTAGTGAACCTAAAAAGAGTGACAAAGAGAAAATATAAGTTAAGATCTAAAATGTTGTAAAATAAATGAATAATAAATAGAGAAGAGGTTTACACAACATACCATTGCAAGTATTCTTTATCCAATCTTGACAACAAATTAAGCTTTCAACTGTGCTTGGATAATCAAAGTTAATGAAGATTTACCTTTGACTTTGAGGCATAGAAATCTCCTCTGCCATTGCATCAACAAGAGGGTGTAAAACTGAATTGTAGAAACATCCAAAATATTAGTTGGGTAACTATCATTCAAACTAAAATATGTATGGATAAAATATGTCATTTTATAACATATATCTTATGTCAAAATAGCTGATATGATAGATACTAAATGGAAACAAAAAACCCCTCGGCATGCCTACAATCACCCTTGTTCTTGGACGTGACATGAGCAAGACAAATACCTTTTTTCACATGTGAAACAAGTAAGGTGAGGCAGCCTGCAATCACCCTCACTCCCCAGAATCCATTTCTGGTTAGCAATGATGATAAGTACCTACTATGTTTTAATAGGACTTTGTCCTCCCAACTGCCAAAGTTAGGACATTTGAGGGCCACCTTTCCAGGTGAATCACATGATATCAAACTCCATTCTAAATTAATTTCGTCCGATGGACAGTGTTTTTAAACCGACAGCTACCCTCCACCCCAAATTGATCGAAATATCTGTGAAATCTAACTTGAACTTTAATATTGGGAAGGACAGACAAGCACAACAGCAAGCCCGGATGTGACGGAACGCCTCGGCCAAGCCCGTTAAACCAATAACGCACTTGATCCGAGTCCGCCTCCCGCGAACGGGCCGAAGCCTCGCAAGGGATACCAAACCACAATCCGTGTAAACATAAAGGAACACACCACATTTCATATATAATTTTTTCACAATTTACATAGCCATAATCCATTAAAACTGAAAAAGTGAACAAAAGCCTGGGGCATACCCCGAGGTACAACAAAAGAAAGTAAACAACTACAAAACTACAAAGCTACAAGGCTACACTGCTGAAGTACTACTCCGCTGGAGGTACTGACCCTGTTCCGCTACGACGCGGCCCAGAACTGGACGTCGGACGGGAAACGTCCTCCTCGCCCTCACCTGTGGGGGTAGGGGTGAGCCTCTCTAGTCACTGGCTCAGTAGGGAACTCCCCCAAAGCTGAACAAACCACAACCACAAGGTACAAAACAGTAAATAGTACCAACAACATATAAAACCACTAAGCAGGTAAGTAAAGCTGTAAAAGTACTCACCGTCTGTCGACTACGAGAAACAACTGTAGTAACTAAACGGCAAACCCAAACAGGTGTACACGCCAAAGTAGAGACAGCCAACACGAGCCACGTAAATGGTTCGCGACACCAGAAACTGACTCGGACAACTAACACAGGTCCACCTCTCAGTCTCGCAGCCACGGACGAAAGGTCCAGCTGCCGCTCCACGTAAAAAGGTCAAACAACTGTGGAGACCAACTAAACACCACAACCTGCTGACCACACGGTCATAGGCCCATGCCTGGCACCTCCAGAGACCCTGGCCTGGGCTCGCTAGAGTGAGGCACTGGAAAAAGGACTAGCTGGGGTCCAGTACGTCTACTGGTGTCCGTACCCCCACTACGAGCGCGCTACAAGTGACTAAAAACAACCACAACTGTCACTGTCCCACTGTCGTCTTTCCCTCAGTCGGACGTACAACTCTAACACAAGAGTGAGGGTGTCCAGGTCAGACGACACAGACCTCGATGGTACAACACAAGTACCGGGACAAACCCCCGAGCTAACAGCCTGGCTCACAAAGAACCTGAGGCACCCAACTGGAGAGGTAACCACGGTAGGCGTCGTACTACTCGTCATGTACACAAAACCACGTGCACGTCACACACAAACTGCGTAGAACCTCAAGTAAACCACAAGTAACCACTGGTCCACTACATGTGAACCCATCTGACTCGCGTACACAACGCGCAGTCACCGAAGTAAACAACTAACAGCATACCTTGTATGCTAAACACGAGAACCATGTGCACTTAGTGCACCTCGTATAATTCCACGCATGCATTATCGATAAAACACCATAATTAGCCATTTCTGTTCATGTAGGAGTAGGCGGCCACATCGATTGCCGCTTACAGGAAGTAGACGGCAAGGTCCCTGGCCGTCAACCTCCTGGCTGAAGATCTTGGCGGCAAACGATGTTGACGCCAAGTTCCCCGGCCTTAAGCCCTGCAGAAACCCTAATTCGGTCTTGCGAGTTCTCTAGCTGTTCTAATTACTGGAAAACATGCAAATGCATACCCTCTAGCATGACAGAACCCAATGCAACCCGTTTAAACATGATTCGAACAATAAACTACTAAAACCACCCATTATCCCGCATGGTGCAACTCTATCCAAACATGGATTATCATGCTGGTTCAAGTAGTTATGATGTGTTTTAATGTTTCTACGGAGCTACCAGGGTTCGTCCCCTACCTCAGAACGCGTTAGAATCTCCCGCAACTCCCCAGTTTACGCCGAGCCCTCCGCGAGCTCCCACGCGAATTGCACCATGCCGCGACGTTTCCTCGCGCAATTCGGCGACGCCGCGCGTCCCACGATCAACCAGCCACTCCTCGATACCTGTTAGAACCTTCAAAGACTCGGGGGCAGCAAGCTGGGGCAAGAGGGAGAGAGGGTGAGCTGAGAGAGCTGCCCTCGGGTGAACATATAACCTGCTGAACTGACAGGTTGGCGTCAACCCCCTTGTCGCCCACATGCACCGCCAGACTAAACGTCCACAAAAGCTGCCGTCAAGTTCATGATGTAAACGTCAATGAACCTGGACGCCAACAGTCAACGACCACCCCTTGGCCGCCAACTCAGACAGAACAGCAGCAGGTCCTATTCCAATTCAGGACCTACCCTGCTCAAGCCACGCAATCACACCATGCATTCCACACACCCAACTCTCACTAGCCTCACAACGGCCGCCACAACCACAATGCACATGATCCGCATGGATCCGAAAAGCACGCGACGTTACACCGGATATCCAGCAAAACAACGACCGGTCGCACACAGCTCGACACCACCAGAGCCCCACGGATCTGGAGCAGAACAAAAAACCAAGTACAACACTGAACACACAGAGTTGAGAGTACACATGAACGCCCGCGCACCTGATGAGCAACGCCCTCCCCGGCCAACACCTCCTCTCCCTCCTCCGCTTCTCCCTTGCCCCCCTGCGCCGTGATATGCAGTCCGCACCCCCCCTCCCCCCCGGCTCCCGGTCCAGCACCTCTTCTCCTCCCCGTCCAGCACCTCCTCTCCCTCGTGTCCCCCCCCGGCTCCCCGTGGCGTCCAACACCTACTCTCCCTCGTCCCCCCCTCCCGGCTCCCCGTCGGCTCCAGCACCTCCTCTCCCTCATCCCCCCCTCCCGGCTCCCCGTGGCGTCCAGCACCTCCTCTCCCTCGTCCCCCCCCCCCCCCCGTCCAGCACCTCCCTCCACTCCTCCCCCTCTGAGTCTGTCGAGTGCCGCCCCCTCGACCTCCCCCCAGCCAAGCGAGAGAAAGAGAGAGATTGAGAGAGAGAGAGAGAGAGAGAGAGAGAGAGAGAGAGAGAGAGAGAGAGAGAGAGAGAGAGAGAGAGAGAGAGAGAGAGAGAGAGAGAGAGAGAGAGAGAGACCAGAGGGCCAGAGGGGAGAAGCGAGCGCCGGTCGGAGACGTCGCCGGTGGAGTCGTCGGCGGTGATCGAGGGCGACAACCGCAGACCGCTGCAAACCCTAGAGGTGGGAAGACAGGAAGGGGGAGAAAGGGAATGGCCCGTGTCCCGTGAGGACTGAGGAGTGAGGAGTAGGATAGAGTCGACTGGGGAAACTGGGAAAGGGTTACTGCCTAGGCGCGTTTTCTCATGTTTTTATTTTTTATTAACTTTAAAATTTTAATTAATCGAAAATCAGAAATCGGTTTCAGAATTAGGTGGTTCCGAATCCGAAACCGATATCTTATCGGAAAATCCGATACCGATTCCGATAAGAAATCGGCATTATTTTTTAATTCCGAATCCATTAGTTTTTATCGGTATCGGGTCGGAAAATCGGATTTTCGGGTTCCATTTACAGCCCTATGTGTCATGGAGTTGATTTCTTTTGAGATTAAATTCTCTTTGAGACTCGATTCTTTATGAGATTCGATTGTTTTTGTAATTCAATTTTTATAAGGGACATTTGCATGAAAAACCCTGTTAGATGTCTAATTAAGTGATATAATTTATCTTAAAATTGTATTATTTTATGTATCCCTCTTACACATCAAAATATCTTTAGAAATCCTACTATCATGACATGTGATGGAATCATGACATGGGATGGAATAGAAGGAAAATGTTAATGGGTGTTTATGTGGTATACTTTTTTACGTGAAATGACAAAAAAACCCTTGTCCTCTCCACTCCCCCAAAGAGGGACCCATTTGTTGGCAACTCTATGTCCAACTCGTTGGAGTCGAGCTATGGTGGATTCTCCTCTTTGGTGGCCAAGAGAACCCCCTTTGTCACGGTTGATCCGCACCAACGAGACTCTATCTTCTAGGGAGAACATCAAAGCTCCCAATCTTCGCCCAATTGGGCATCAAACACTCTCTCTTTGACAAATTTGATGAATCTTGAAGGACGTAGCAAGGTGGCCGTGGAGAGCGGCGTGGTCGCCGCGAAATTGACGCTGGAAGACGAATACGTCCTTCCCATGTAGGGTGCAGTGTCAGGAGTTGGAGGTGGAGGAGGAGGACATGCACTTGTCGAGGAAGTTGTTGGTGACAGAGTAGATCTCGGAGAAGTCATAGAGGTTGGATTGCTAGTGTGGTCTTTTGTGTAGAAGGTGTGGTCATTGTATTATGTGGTTGACAAGTAGTTCACATTTTGAAGGTTGTAATATCTACCCATTGCAAAAAGATGATCTGGAAGTGTAGGTGACAATATTACCTACACTTCCACACCAGACATTACCTACATTTTCAAGTATGTTGGTGAACTTTGCAAATACTCATCAAGTGTCAGTGTAGATAGATGTTACAAATGCTCATTAAGTGTCGATATACAAGAAAACTCAAAATTGTAGGTGACAATATTTCGACGGTTTCAGTATCGATGGTAAGTATCTACGCTTAGCTGAAAATGTTGGTATACATTCCTATGCTTTCAAAACGTAAGTGACTTTTATCTACCGTTGAAATACCTACAACCGCCAAATGTAGGGACAATTCATAGGTAAAATGTTATACCTACGATTTTGCCACCTTTACAATCAAAATCGCGTTGCAGGTATATATAATTCATTTTTCTTGTAGTGTTAAAGAGCATAGTTGAGAGATTGAGACTCACTCTAATACCATGCTAAAATTTATATTTCATTTGGATCTTTCAACTCAAAATCTTAATATGATGAGGAGATGGCACCACTATTATTAGTACAAGAACATTTCCGTCTCTTTCTAATATATGACTATTCTTTCAGTCCCTCCATAGTATAAGTTGATTTTAGAGAAGGACTTAGTGCACTTGAGTTGTGTACTTTCCACTTGTACTTCTCCATTTTCATTAGCTAATGAAAAGAGAACACAATGCACCCTTCCAATGGGAAGAGAGAAGTACAAATGGAAAGTGCACAACTCAAGCGCACTAAGTTATTCTATTCTCTTGATTTTAAGTTGTGTCACGTAGACTATAAACTTAGAATGTGTGACCTTGATCATATTGCGGACTTTAATACTGCATGTTAAAAGCTCAAATTCTAAAAAAATTAAAATATAGAAATTGAGAAGATAAAAGTTAACTATATAAAGACCGACTCATTTTGAAATTATTGAGATATATCCCTACACTTACGATTTGATCAGTTATAGCCAATAGCCCTACTACGATTTATCATTAGATAACATTATGTGATGGAAGCAAATCTTCAAACACTTCGAGAGAAATTCACTACATGGAGGCAACTATCAAATTAAATGAAGGGAAATCTAAAGGTCAAGAAATTAACTGCCATCTCCTGAACCTTAATTTGGCCAGTCTTTATTTTTTTATTATATTTATTGAATTTTAAGGAAAATAATATCCTAGTGAATAATGCAATTTCACATTTCATATAGAGCAGGAAAGAGGGGAGTGGTATGACTCCCTATCTGCTGACTAGCTTTCCCACTGGAACGAATCTAGAGTTTCAAAGAAACAGTTTTGGAAACCATTTACTCCGTTCAAATTTTCCTGAAATATGGAGAGTGGCATCGTTTCCACCGCCGTCTTTTGCCACGCGTAGTCCATCAAGCTCCGCGGCAGTCTATAAATGGAGAGCCCCCTCCCGAATCCTTCCTCCTCACCCTTCCCCACCAAATCACAGAGAACAGTGCAGAGAGAGTGAGGTTGGGTGTGCAGAGATGGAGAGATCAGGTGGTTGCCCGAACTACAGAAGGCTCCTCAAGACAACATCGGGTAATTGTATAGAAAGATAGAAGTCATTTATCTCCTTTTCTTTGATTCTACAGCAAAAAGTTCGAATTTTTCCAGGGCTTTCCCTTTGTTATGTATTCTTTTTCCCTCTATTTGAGTTCATATATAGATTTCCTCTGTAGTCCTTTTACTGCCCCCCTGGCCTGATCTCTCCTCAACTAGATCCCACTGCATGTCTATTTTTCTCGCAGTTCCATGCTCCATTCTGTGATCATCATCTCCTCTCAGCGCATGCAGATACGCCTGTGTTGATTCTGTTCCTCTTTCTTCCCATCCCAGTTTCTGACAAACTAACCAGTCGACCTGTATTACTTATATTATGCAGATTTTCCCCTACCATGCATGTTTGATCCTCGATCGAGGAGGCATGGGCTTCTTTTCTCATTTCTTCTTCTGGGCTTCTGACAAAATCATCAATCATGTGTTTTCAGATTTGTTCTTCTCATATTTCTGCGTCTTGTGTTTTATATGGATGGTTTTGATCATCTCTCTCTCTCTCCGTCTCCCTTTCTGCGTGTTGTGACTCTTGGCTTCCTGCCAAGAAGGCTTGATGATCCCAAACCCTCCTGTTTTCACTTTTCAGTATCTTGGGCATGATAATATTTGCACATGACTTCTACACATATATTCCTTCTAGGTGTCTTCCAAACTAGAAAAACATGTGCTCAGATTATTTCCGTTCTGTTTCAGATCCTACCTAGATGTGAATATTATGTTTACATCTCTCTGTGTATACGTCTCTTTCTCTGTCCCGGGGTTCTAAAGAGTCATTAGAAACCCGCACTTGCGGATTCGATCTTTCCCCGCTGTTTCAGCTTCTTTGCACAGATGGCAACACTTTCTATTGTCTGGGTTGGTGGTGGGAAGACGCCGGGAATGGCTCATCGCTGCCTTCTGCATGCATGGCCGCGGCCTCTGTTTGGGCTCACTCGCGGATGTCCTCGAGCCAAAAACCGACCCACCCCCTCGCTTGGGCTCTGCGATCCATCTCGACCGTCCTCCCCATCGGCTTCCCGTGATCAAACGGCGTGGATTGGGGTAACGGAACAACCTTCCGCTGATCCGCGAGTAAGCACAAACGGCGAACAGCTCCCCTTTTTACTGCCATTGACGGCACTGTGACTCGGGAAGGCAACAAGAATCCCACTGCGCGAGGAGTTGGACGGTAAGTCTATCCGGCAGAATCCCCGGCCGCCACGACCCCCTCCTCCCAACGCGCCGTGCCTCGCGCTTCTGACGCGTTTGGCGCATTTCAGGGATTTTGCCTCATTTAATGAGCAACTTTGGTGGGACGTGGTTGGCGTAGATACTGTTCTAATAAAGCCAGGAGAAGGGGCGGGCGGGGCGGCATGCAGGGTCAGAGAGGTTGAAAGGTAGGGGGGGGGTGTTTAATTAGTAAACTAAGTTTTTTTGCGTTCGCCTCGAAGCTAGTTCCGACGTAACGTAGGGCCCTGGTTTCTAGCTTCCCTTGCCACATGAAGTCTTCACACTCGTAAGTGCTTTTCTTCTTCTGGCTTACGGGGGAAGTCCTTCCCCAAAGCTTAATAAAAGCCCGTCATGGGTTCCAAAAAGTAGATAGAGACGCGTCCCCAAGTGTGGCTTTCCTTCCGTAGCACGCGCGCTTTGACGGTTTCTGTTTCCTCGTGTCTTCCTCTCCCCGATGTTCGTGCGTGCTGCACGTATAAGTTCTGGTCATCTTTGTCGTCTTCTATCTAAGGCTGGTATACTTCTCCGGAGATATACATGTATATGGCTCTATTCTTTTCTTTTTCCCGGGTAGTAATGGTGTCGGGTTTCTGTGGATAAACCCTTGCAGCTGGAACTCCGCAGCCGGAGCCCGTTAGGATTGCGCCTAGGCCGGCGGCTTCTACCGGAAACAATGGAGCTCCGTTCACTGCTACGGCCGCGGCGGGCAACAGGGACACTAGCAATAACAACAATGGCAGTGGCGTCGGCACCGGCCTTAACTTCAATGGGAGGAACGGCGGCGTCGACAATAACAACAACGGCGCCGGCAACCCTCAGGGAGTGGGGGAAGGGACGGTGGTGCGGGAGCAGGACCGCTTCATGCCGATCGCGAACGTGATCCGGATCATGCGCAGGGTGCTCCCGACGCACGCCAAGATCGCGGACGACGCCAAGGAGACGATCCAGGAGTGCGTATCCGAGTACATCAGCTTCATCACCAGCGAGGCCAACGAGCGTTGCCAGCAGGAGCAGCGCAAGACCATCACTGCCGAGGACCTGCTGTGGGCGATGAGCAAGCTGGGTTTCGACGACTACGTCGAGCCCCTCACCCTCTACCTCCAACGCTACCGCGACCTCGAGGGCGACCACCGCAGCTCCCTCCGCGGGGAGCCTCTGCTGACGCCGCTCAAGCGCGCCGCCTCCGACTCCGGCCTCTACGGCCCCCGGCGCCGGCATACCACGCTGTCCCACAAGAGCACCAGAATCACCAACCCATCCCGCCACACCACTACTTCTATGCCCCCCAGCCGCTCCCTCACCCTCCCCCACATCTTCCGACACCAGTCTTCTTCCCTCCTGGTGCCGCTGGTAGTGGCAGCAGCTCCGCTGCAACTGCGGGAGGAGGGCTGATGCCGGTGAGCTACTACAGGGAGGCCGGAGGTTCATTGCAGGCCGGTTCCTCCTCTCAGGCACAGCACCCATCAGCTGGTTTCGATCCATATGCACCGTACAATAGGCCTGTTTAGAAGTACACATCTGCCATGAATAATTAACACCAGCATGCATGCACGCATCGCGTACTTATATTACCATCATCATCATCCTATCTAGAAGAATAAGAGATGCCTGGAACTGTAAGAGAGGAACTCTTCGCAAACAACCACATGATGCAGACCATAAGAGAAGGGCCTCTTAAGTTTCTGTCATCGATTGTTAACGTTATAAGTACTACGTTTTAGGGCTTTAGTAGGATCTTCACGTGGATCTCCGTGTAGCACTGTTAGTAGAACTGTCCCAAATAGAGCTAGTTTCTAGTCCTAGGAAGACTTTATAAATCATGCGGCTCTCCACTGTAGAGTTCTCCAGCTCGATCCCTCAGCTCCGTGAAGAGTTATATGATCTCCCGGTGAGGGATATTTAAGGCACACTCATGTATGGTTACTGAAAGCTCTATCTATATGATTACCAATTTACCACATGACCAAAGAGACAGCTGCTTGTCTTGAAGTGGGCTGACGCTTTGCCGTCCTCTTGTTACCTGTCATATTTCCGGTATGATATATTTGCATCACCAAGCTAGTAGCTAGTTGTACTAGCTCTCCCCCCGTGAGGATATTCCGCCACTTTGGCTTCTCGTAGAAAAATAAAGGGTTATTTGCAAAAATTAATATCTTCTGCACGGTGAAGCTCCTGATGGGGCTGCCAATGGGTCGGAATCAGAAATGACATTTTCCCTGTAAGAAAATCGAAAATGGGTTGAAAACATAAAATAATCAGAAATATTTGGTACAATCAAATAGTAAATAGACGTAATATTAAGAGTAGTGGTAAAAAAATATCTTTAATAATAATAGGCATAATAAATATTATGAGAGAGAAATTAATTAGATTCTATTTCCAAATTAAGGAGAAATTAAAACTTAATCTAAAATTTTTTAATATGAATTTTTAAGAATATATATTTTGTAAAAATTATATATTATTGAAAATAAAAATGGCAAAACAGATACGAAAAAAAGTCGAAAACAGGTCAAAAGGTCAAAAAACAGATATCCATCCACAATCTTACTCCTGATACAAATGGTTTAGTCACACCAATCGAAATGCACCACAACCCCCTCATTTATGAGATATTTTTTTACTTTCTCCTAACAATTGCCGATGTGGCATATTTTGTTTGGTAATATCACTTTAGTGTGTTACTAAATAGTGTAACAATACCGTTTCCTACTTGTGTGAAACTGCTTTGGTGTAAAATTCCTCAACTCTGAAACAATGCCAATTCTTAAACGCAGAGTCTTTTTCTTTTTTGAATATTCACCGGGAGTTTTGACCCCAACTCGTCGTAAACTAACTAGAACAAGGAACCCACTAAATTAATAATATGTACTCCATGAGAGATCATTCTCTATAAGATTTGTAAAAGGGCCTTTTAATCTTAATTAATATCCTTATAACTTTATTATTCAATTTTGAAATGTAAGAAATGATCTTTTTTTAGAAGTTAACTTAGTCCAATTTATGAGGACATTTTGGAAATTTTTATTCGTTAAGATTATGTTTGACATTTTGATAGATTGGAGATAAAGTGAGGTTATTCTCAAAATTTTGAGGATAACCCCACTATTTTGAGGATAACTCACTCTATCCTCAGTCTATCCAAATACCAAACATAGCCATGTTTGATATTTGGATAGGAGTGGAGATATCTTCAAAATTTTGAGATCATCGAAATTTTAAAGATAATCTCACTCTATTCTCAATCCATCTAAATACCAAACATAATGGACATGTTTGGTATTTAGATAGATCAATGATATTCTCACTCTATCTTTGGTCTATCCAAATATCAAACATGCTTATTTATTTCTGAAAACTTAAATTTTCTTGGGCAGATATGACACCCCTGGTCATGTGAAAAACGTGCAGGTAATTATTAGTTAACGAACGTATCAGGTTTGTACATAACAACATGCAACTTACTACAATTAGCATACTGCGACAAGAAGAGATGCATAAGAAACAAATTACGAAGCAACACAATCGAGCATGCATGGCTGTTTTTTTTTTCTTTCAAAAAAATAACATCTATGAAAAATTAGTGTTCAAATATAAAACTCTAACATTGCAATAATATGCATTGAACTTTTCAATGTACACGTCATCAACAACTTTCCATGCAAGCGTCCACCTTGGTGCTGGCCTCCCAGAGAAGGGGAGCAGGGGCTACCTAGGGTTTACAGGAACAGACAGACAGCACTACTGCAGAAGGCAGATGTTAGCGTGGGCCAGCAGCTTCTTCTGGGGTTCCTCCACGTCCAAACCCACGACATGAGCCGCCGCTATAACGTCCCTCCACATGCTGACGTCTTCCGGCAGGGTCATCCCGGCGTTCGCCGACCCCATCATCTCCTTCTCGACGTCTTCTAGCAGCTCCTCCATCTCCGCCTTGCACGCCTCGATCAGCCTCCACCGAATCGGCGTCGGCAGGTCTCCAAACCTGTCCTCGAAGGAGCGGCGTCCCCCTTGAGCAGCAGCAGCAGCTAATCCGAACGTCTCTGAAGACGACACCTCCTTCTGGGCTTTCTTGAAGGAGGAGGGGGCATAGCTGGGCGCCGTGGATCCCTCCGCCGGCTCGCCATCGGCAAAGGCGATCCTGATGATGTGGGCGTCGGAGGGGGAAGGAGGCATCGGGAACTCGTATAACTCATCGACGAAGTCACGGTGCTCTTCCTTGGGTCGGGGACGGGTGTTGATGGGACGAAGGCGGAGCTGGTGTCGCCGGATGGTCGGAGACAGAGTGAGACGGCGGAAGTCGTCGACCTGCTGGCTCACCGTCGAGTACATGGTGTGCAGAATTGAATGTGGTGGTGGTGGTGGTTGTTGCGGGAGATCTGCTGCAGCTGCTCAAAAGTTGGGCGGCGGCTGCTACTGGTGGTGGTGGTGGGGATCACCGGGGTCGCAGCTGGATATGCATATAGATATGTTGCAGTCCGAAACCTACTCGGACAAGGATCCGACAAGGATTGGAGATAAAACGACGAACTGGACACGGATTAGGAGGACATGTTTGATTTGTTGATTTGAAGGTTAATAATCGGAAGTTAAATATTAATTGACGTGAAAATAAGGCTATATCTAATAATCTCAGCCAAATTCCGACTGCCAACAGAAAACTTCCATTCACCCGGATTTGATAAAATTTGGTGCCACTAGCTGTCAAGAAACAACAGTTTACTGACAGCTTATAAATACTTTTGTTCATTTTTACATATATCCCTCTTTTAAAGTAAAAGTTGTTTGACAACTTTCTTAGATTTAAAGTTGGACCAGCCAAGCTCAGATTTGGTATAATTTGTATTAAAATAATAAAAAATGAAAAATAACTAATAGGATCGAACGTGCGTGGAACAACAAGATAGAACTGGGTCCCGTACGTCCAACCGTACTTTGATTTTTCACAATTTGCATATGGAAACTTTTGTGCATGAGTTAATTGTCATTATATAATATATATATATATATACCCTTCTCATCTTTTTCTGTTGATAAACAGTCAAAATGTGGTGACAAGTTATGTAAAAGATGATGTGGCGTGGATATATTCATAGAAGTTTACTACAAGGGGGTTTATAGGGCAATTAATTTATGTACGAACATATATAGCTTTTTGTGCAACTTTCATATAAAAATAAAAATTTTGCTAAAATATTTAAATAGGTATATAGATATATGCTTGCGTTGGGTTGACAGCCAGGGTGAGAAAGGAGGAGGGTTTGCGTTAGGTTGACAGCCAGCAGTAAAATAACGTCAAATCCTTACATGAATTCTGATCTAAATATTTGTGCTAATGCTATGGCGTCCCCCGTAAGCGACGCGTTTCATCGGAACCCGGATGGAATGATAAGTGAGCTAGGGCCAGCTAGGGCGTTCCCCATAAGCGACGCGCCGCGATGGCGCCCGATTGCGGTGTCAAATAGGCAAGGGTTCCCGTGTGGGGTTGGACGAACACGGGTAAAGAAGTTAGTCCAAAAACATAGGATTCGTCTAGCTACTTGGAATATAGGAACTTTAACAGGTAAGGGTTTGGAGTTGGTCAAGTTAATGAGGGATAGAAGGGTTAGCATAGCTTGTCTACAAGAAACTAGATGGAAAGGATCTAAAGCTAAAGATATTGATGGTTATAAAATTTGGTATACATGAACTAGTAACTCTAGAAATGGTGTGGCCATAATAATAGATAAAGACTTAAAAGAGAAAGTTGTAGAAGTTAATAGATTGGGAGATAGAGTTATCTTAATAAAACTTATCGTAGGTGAGGTTACTTTGAATGTAGTTAGTGCATATGCACCACAAGTGGGTTTAGAAGAGAGCATTAAAAAGCATTTTTGGGAGGCTATTGATAGATTGATCCAAAATATCCCTAGTGAAGAGAAAATTTTTATTGGTGGGGATCTTAATGGTCATGTGGGTGAAAATAATAGAGGATATGAGAGGATTCATGGAGGATTTGGTTTTGGCGAGAGAAATGACATGGGTACTAGTATTCTTGAGTTTGCTATGGCTTATGATCTAGTAATTGCTAACACATTCTTTAAGAAGAAAGATGAACACCTAATAACTTACAAGAGTGGAACACATATGAGCCAAATTGACTATTTTCTTATTAGAAAGGCTGATAGAGTTTTGTGTAAAGATTGCAAAGTTATTCCTGGAGAGAGTTTAGCCCCACAACATAGGTTACTAGTAATAGATGTTCGTATTCCAAAATTTAAAAGAAAAACCATCATAAATAATTGTGCTAAGATTAAGTGGTGGAATTTGAAAAGTAAAAATTTAGAAACATTTAAAAATCATCTAGTAAAAGAAAATATTTGGAATTTAGATCAAGAAGTTAATGTAATGTGGAATAATGTCACAAATTGTATAAAAAATGTAGCAAATCAACTCCTAGGTAAATCTAAAGGTAAAAGGAATATAGAAAGAGAGACTTGGTGGTGGAGTGAGGAAATTCAAAATATCATTAGAGCTAAAAAAGATTGTTTTAAAGCTTGGCAAACAAACAAGAATAATCAAACTTTAGAAGCTTATAAAATAGCTAAAAAGAGGGCTAAAAGAATAGTTAGTGAAGCTAAGTCCAAGGCATATGAAGAATTATATAATAAATTAGGAACTCGAGAGGGAGAAAAAGACATATTTAAACTTGCTAAATTAAGAGAAAGGAAGAGTAGAGACTTAGATCATGTTCGTTGCATTAAGGATGAAGATCAAAAGGTTTTGGTTAAGGATCTAGAGGTTAAAGAGAGATGGTATAACTATTTTCAGAAATTACTTAATGGAAATTGTTTTAAGGATGCCTCTTTCGAAGAGAATCAAGAGTCAACAAAATTTGATAAGTATCAGTATTTCAGGCGTATTAAGATGTCAGAAGTGGGCGATGCTTTAAGAAAAATGAAATTGGGTAAGGCCTTAGGACCGGATGGCATACCTATTGAAGTGTGGAAAGGCTTAGGAGACATTGGTATTAAATGGTTAACTAAGTTTTTCAATAAAATTTTAAAGGAACGGAGAATGCCAGAAGAATGGAGAAAAAGTGTTGTAGTTTCTTTCTATAAAAACAAAGGGGATATTCAAAGCTGTAATAATTACCGCGGAATTAAGCTTATGAGTCACACTATGAAACTTTGGGAAAGAGTAATCGAGAGCCGAGTGCGATGCATGACTAGTATATCAGAAAATCAATTTGGTTTTATGCCTAGTAGATCTACTACAGAAGCTATTTTCTTATTGCGTCAGTTAATGGAGAAGTATAGAGAGATGAGAAGAGATTTATATATGGTTTTTCTTGATTTGGAGAAGGCGTATGATCGAGTACTGAGAGACTTGATTTGGTGGGCATTAACAAAGAAGGGAGTCTCTCAAGGATATGTTGACTTGATTCAGGACATGTACGAGGGTGCTACTACTAGTGTGAGAACTATTGCTGGAGAGACCCATGAATTTCCGGTCACTATAGGCTTGCATCAAGGTTCTGCCCTAAGTCCATATCTCTTTGCTCTGGTTATAGATGAGGTGACAAAACATTTCCATGATGATATCCCTTGGTGTATGCTATTTGCAGATGATATTGTCTTAATTGATGAGAGTATTGATGGTTTAAATGTTAAGTTAGAAAGTTGGAGACATGCTTTGGAGTCTAAAGGTTTTAAAATTAGTAGGAGTAAGTCTGAGTTTATGCACTGTAATTATAGTAATCAAAGGGTTCCTCAAGGAGATGTGGTTCAAATTGATGGTCAAGATATTTCTAAGAGTAGTAGCTTTAGATACTTGGGATCTATCATCCAAGAGAATGGGGAGATTTATGACGATGTGGCACACAAGATTAAGGCAGGTTGGGTAAAGTGGAGAAGTGCATCAGGAGTCCTTTGCGATCGTCGTATACCAGTGAAACTTAAAGGAAAGTTTTATAGAACGGCAGTGAGGCCTGCATTATTATATGGCACGGAGTGTTGGCAGTACGAAAGGAACACGTAAACAAAATATGTGTAGCAAAGATGAGGATGCTGAGATGGATGTGTGGTAAGACTAAGAAAGATAAGATTAGGAATGAGCGCTTCCGTGAGGATCTGGGGATAGCTCCAATTGATAGAAAAATGAGAGAAAATAGACTTAGGTGGTTTGGACACGTGTACCGTCGTCCTAACTCGGCGCCGGTTAAAAGATGTGACCAAATTTTAGTGGATGCTATTAAAAGAGCTAGGGGAAGGCCTAAAATGAGATGGTGCGATGTTATTAAGAAGGATTTGGACTTTTTGAGTTTAAACACGACTATAGCACTTGATAGAAATCTTTGGCGGAAAAGGATTCATGTAGCCGACCCCAAATAATGGGATAAGGCTCTGATGATGATGATGATAGATATATGCTTGAATGGGTTTGCAACTGACATATTTTTGAAAATAAAGATATAGTAATAAATTAATAATATGTAGAATTTTAGATTATTTAAAATTAATACATAGACTTTTATCTTAATTTACTCTTACTATTTTCTCACGAGACACATGACACCCTCCAGCATATGAATCGGAAGTTTTCGGCAAACTTCCAGTAGGGATCAGAATCCAATTGATATTTTGGCATGACTTCAAGGGACTCTACCAATCACACTAAGCCCAAAAGGAAGCAACTCTTGCCAATCACAACTCCTTGTGATTCCCATCATATTCGGCCTCCGAATTATCATGGTTTAGAGGAACTCCACCAACCATGAGATTCACTTAAGTCAGCGCCATCATTACAAGATGTACATGCTCCCAAGAGGCTCGACCAAACATACCATGTCCTCATCAATTCACTGGTAACATCTCTATATCGTACACCAGATGTCAAATCTCAATATGAGTGAGCCTCGAAGGACTTGACCAACTCAGCCCATATCAAGAAATGGTGTCTGCCTTATAATGATGGAAGGCCACATAGGTCAATCTCATTGCCTCATGCTTACCGACTTAATATATTATTAATAGAATGATTTTGATCAATTGATCTCATAGCTAAATAATATACATCCTGCACATGTATTTAACATATATTTACATCGCATGTAAATATATACCTAGTAGTGTAGAAATGAATATTATATATCAGTGTGTGTGTGTGTATATAACCACACTGGATGATCATGGATCAGATACTAACGTGATCAAGTCTAAGTCTTAAGACTTGATCACAACCTTATGTGTAACGTAACGTCCCGATGCGGAATATCAGAGCGATAATACAATTAAATAAATAGGATAGAGCAATATTAGACATCAAACCATTGCACAATTTTGAATAACACCAAATAAAATCCAACTTTATTAATAATTACTAAAATCAACTATTACACCACTAATTCAGAGCCATAACTAGGGCCCAGAGTACTTTATTCAAATCCAACTATTACAATCTGACTAACTATCAACTAACTAAATACTAAAAAGTATTGGTTGTCGAAAGGTGGGATCACTCCTGCTCCTCCTCATTCCCTTCCTCGTGAGTGTGGTAGTCTCCATCAGACTCACCTAAAACACATGAAATAAATAGCGCAACAATAAAAACCCAGTAGGACTTAATATCTCATATAAACAAGCATGCTTTAAGTGATTAATGCCTTATCAAACAGGCTAACTAGAGAGAACGATCAAGTATAGTCAAGAGAGTAATGTCGCATGATAACGAGAAACAACATCACTTTCACGAGAGTATAGCACAACAAGCATGATAACGAATTGGCCATATAACGAAATTGCATGTAACGTTTGCACAAAGGTGCACTAGTAGAGATAGCACTTTTCGTCGAGCTTCTTGTCAACCGAGAGAACATAGTATAGTAATTGATTGATTGATTGTCATAGATTAAATCTTATTAATATGGCATTGGATGCATGTCGAACATCTTGATCATTTAACTCCCGCGGGCAAATGGCACTTTCAGGAGCACCTCCTAGGACCAGATCGGGCCCTTTATAATATTGTCTGGCATAGATTATATTTGTTATCTTAGACAATCAATATAATGGCCAAATAGAGTACCAAGAATAGATGAGAGTAATTGACGAATAGATGAGAGTTTAGAGAGAACGTGAACAGATGAGAGTGTAGAGATAGTAGATGAGAACATGGTCATACTCGTAAAACAATGATAAACATACGATAATAACAGTTGCACAACACATGGTCGTGTGTCGGCAGTCCGGTAGAAGTCACAACCTCCCAATAGCCGTGCTACGAACACAGGCCAGAGGTCTGGCGTGATCTCAAGATAAGAGAGAACAACTAACGCCGTTGGATCATGCTGATCCCTAAGGGTATAATAGGTCTTGATCGTACAACCCGCTCGTTGGCAATAGACGTCCGCCAAAGCCAAGGAGACTTTCGGAGGCCTTGACAAGGAGTTCCTAGTCTAGTCAGGAGTATTCCTAACGGAGAGGTCGTCCAAGCCAAGATAGAAGTGTGTACAAAACAGTTATCCGTCATGCCTTGAGTGCTTGAGGCAGAGGGGCGCGATAGCGGTGCACAAAACACACGAATAAAACGAAGACAAGTTTATTTAAATAATAGAGAAATTATATGAATAATTACACTTAATTACCAGATATATTATTGAGTAAATTGATAAGATTTCATGGCAAGGATTCATGTTTAGTGTGGGCATGTGTAAGATAATCATGATAGCAAGAGATAGTTGTGCACATAGCTTGTATTTAATGGAAAATCATGTGAATATTAACCATTATTGTTAAACAGGTCGTTACTGTTCATACAAGTACACTTTAAGGGTTAAACAGTGATTAAATGGCATGATTAACAAGGGTTTGCATGAGAATCAGGGTTCTAGTTGCAACAGTCAGGTCCCGACGTCGGTTGGCGTCGCGTTCAGGTCGCAACAGGGTTGGCGACACGATGGTCGATCAGATCGCGACGGGTTTGACAGCCACGTTCAGGTCGCGACGTGTCGAGCCGACACGTTATGGTTCCAGTTGAGACGCCGACGCAACGTCGAGGTGCTCGTCTCGCGACAGGTCGGGGCGGCACGTTTAGGTCGGGCTGACCAGACGAGGAGATCGCGACGGTCACCGCCACTTTAAGGACGCGACGTGGGTCCTTTTCGCGACCTGGTTGAGACCGTGACCTATCGGGTCGTCGCGTTCTCAGAATCTCGGCCCGAGCTGAGATAGTGGGTCAGGTCTCCTTGGGTTGCTGTCCATGCAACCAAGGGCTTGACATAGTACACTTTAAAAATCAAGAACAAATCGTATACATAGAGAAAAATTATGAAATCAGTTTTAAATGAAACTAGACATGTAGAGGTATCTACAGTATCACTTAATTAGAGAATAGACATGGTATGGACATGCTATGAATAGGTTACATCTCAGTGACCTAAAATCATACACAGTGATGGATTCTGATTTAATTCGAAGATATCACGGGGTTGTGCACCCCTCGAAACACGTTTTAAAATTAACCAAGGGGCATGGAAATATGGAGGTTGTGATCACCACCTAACATGTTGCCATGGATAAGAACTACGCAGGCTAACTGTGCTAGGAAAAGGAGAGAGAATGGGACACTGACCTTTGTCGCAACGGGGTTATTCGCCGCGATGGAGATGATGTCGCGATGCCTTAGCAAGGCGCGTTAGCATTGTCGCGACGCCCTCTTAGGTCACATTCTCTGCAGTGCGGGAGAAAGTTGGTGTGGACCTTCTTCCTGTCCTCCAGCCGGCCAGAGAACAAGAGCCCCTCATAGACTGATGCTTGGGTGCCTGCCAGGACGATGAAAACAAATAAATAACCGTGTTAGAAAATATTAAGTGTAGTAGCTATCCATAAATGAAATGAAAAATGGGAGCATGGAGGGAACGAGCCTGGGGGGTGGTTTTTAAACCCCTTGGATTATGGGAAAACATGGGAGAAAAATGGAATAGATTCCTATCTAAAAGAAACAACAAAATGCATGAAAGAAGAAATGAGGAGGGAGGGAAGAAAGAGCCCCAATAGGGCGACTCCCTGGCTGCTGATGACGTTCTCAGTGGGTACAAAAGCCTTAGAGGTCGCCTCCTCCACGTCCAAGCTCCATGGATGAAGAATGTAGCATGACTTGGTGAAGAAAATAGGAGAAAATGTGAGGAGAAGGGAGGGCCACGAGCTAAGTATGAGATCTGGGGAAAATTCGGCAGCACTTCGTGGCAAAATCGGGGCTCTCCTTTCTCAGAAGGAGAGGCCTTGCTTATATAGGATAGGAGAGAGAAAATCCATCCATGGGAGACAATCTTCAAAATGAAAAGATATATCTGAAGGAAATTCATGGGAAGAGTCCTTAGGGAGCCCCCAAGATGATCCACAACCTCAAACTGCGGCTAGGGGGTTGGGAGGTTGCATGAGGATAAAGATAAAGGCCATGAGAGGATAAATATGAGGTGGTTGCGGAAGCTGTTGCCGCGGCTGTAGTCGTGACGGATCGTAGGGGCGCGACAAGGATGAACGCGACGGCCACGCAGGTCACGACTCTAAAGCCACGTGCATAGACATGCATGGGCTGTTGCGACGCCCATGGAGGGCGCGACAAGGCTTACGCGGCGCCCCGACCCGTCGCATTAATGAATATCGAATATTCTCAAAATTTGGCCATTCATATGGGAGAATAATGGGCAATGGGGTTTGTGGACTCTTTTAAAAGGATAATGGGGGGGATATCATGAAAATTGGGCTTTTAATGGGCTCAAAGCAAGGCTAATAATGGGCTCAAGGTGAATGACCAACTTGGGGCTCATTAAGATAACAAGAAATGTGGTTCGACTTGTAAGCCAGAATCGGGTGTCTACAGATTGCCCCTCCTTGGCTTCCACTTTGCAAGGGAGCGAAGCGGAAGTGTAGCGGAGGTGTCATGAAATGACGGTGAAGTGGAAGTAACGTGGAGCGGACTGAAAAGATGGGAGCCAAGGTAAAGAGACACCCGATCTAACCAACAAGCAATTAGAATTATCTTGAAAGCCCCGAGTTAGCTGCTCAAGCAGAATGCAAGGAAAACACAAGTTTGGACGAGAAGGATAAAGAAAAGGATGATCAACCCCTCGATTGAGAGGTACCCTAGCCGATTGGCCTGCAGGTTTCATTTTTGAGGGACATGTGCGTGCCAGGCAGGTAACTCATGACTCTATCATTGGAGCGGTTCACAACCAAAATGGATCAAAGGAACAAGGATGATAATTGTATAGAGAATCCAGACAGGGAAATTCTTGACAAACTGGCAGGAACAACTCACTCGGAGGCAGACCTTCCGATTCATAGTGGAATAGGATTTCTTGTTTAACACATGAAGAGTGGTTGGGTACTCAACAAGGGCTCACCATTAGCCAGGAATGAGTCATGATAGCTCAAAGTCCTACATGATGCATGCTGGGCTAAAGGAAAAGAAATTATTAAATCAAATGCAAAGAAAAAGAGAAAATAGAAAATATATCAAGGATAATATTGCTAAGCTGAATAAGAATGGGTCAAGAGACTACCTGCAACTACAGTGTAGGCCTGAATCTGTCGTTCCCAAACTTATCTAACTTAACAGCCTATCCAGCGATTAACAACGCGCACCTAGATCATCACCATTTTGGTAAAGGGGAACTCAGATCCAAGAGCACATTGAGAAACAACCGGTCCTTGAAATGATATAATAAGTAAGGTACCTTATAGTAATGCAAGGGATATGGGTAGAGATACTCATCTGACTTACCTGTGATGTGCCATTTTTTGTGATTTTGTGATTTTCTAATTTTTTTGATTTTCTGGTAAATAATCAAAGCAACAAGCAAATAATATATGTACAAGTATGACAATATCACACACAAACTATGTACAGACACAAAGAAACACCCAATTAGCACGAAACACAACTGCAATGTTCTTGATTGATTGATTGGGGGCTGGATTAAGTGGGTGCATGTCGCGACCCACAAAGAGGCCACCTTCATGTCGCGACGCGGTGGTACGCCGCGACAGTGTCACGGTGTACGCGGCTGTCGCAACATTAAGGTGTCGCACAAAGGCGACGCGACTTTACCTGAGGATTCAAAATGCAGAAAGCCCTCTTTCTCCCTCTCTCACGCTCACAAGCTCACTGCTCAGGTGATTTTTCTCTCTTGCTCCGATTCCCCTCTCTCCCTGCATTCTCGCTTTCTCACTTGCTCCTTCACTCTTCCTCTCTTCTCACTCTCTCCTCTCCCTTTCTCCCTCTCTTTGGGGGCGATGGAAGGAGGTGGAAGCGGCGGTGGCGACGGTGGAAGGGGGAATAAGGCTAAGGCGAGGAGGCCCTCCTAGAGGAGAGAGGAGGCTCCTCCGGCAATGGAGAAAGTCCCAGAGGTGGAGATGGCGGAGGAAGAGGCGCCGGTGGTGGATGTTGAGACGACGGCAATGGCACAGGAAGCCGCCATGAAAAAGGTAAGTCCCCAATGCCCTAAGCCATTGATTTATGATGAATGCGTGATGAGGAAGCCCTATAGAGAGCGCATGTAGGGCAAGATGCCCAGAAAAAGAGACCCCGGACAGGGAAAGCGCCGGTCGGTCCGCGTCTGAGAACGCGACGGCCTGCCCGGTCGTGACACCAGCTGTCGCGA
The DNA here is from genome assembly GCA_014218235.1 of Colocasia esculenta. Taxonomy (NCBI): domain Eukaryota; kingdom Viridiplantae; phylum Streptophyta; class Magnoliopsida; order Alismatales; family Araceae; genus Colocasia; species Colocasia esculenta. The sequence continues at coordinate 14,835,944 of CM024755.1, read as the reverse complement.
TGAGGACACGGACCGCGACCTGTTCGCGATGGCCGATGGCTGTCGTGACAAGGTCGCGATCACCAAGGTAGTTGCGACCATGTCGCGGCTCATCGGGGTGTCGCAACAAGGTCGTGCCATCCTGGCCGACACGACCTCAGCCGAGAGACCAACAAGACATGCTTAGACTGACCAAATGGCTGATTTTATGCTTGCAGGGAGAAATGAGGGCCCGCGTTTCCTGGATTTTGGTTTTGGCGGTATATTTAGCCTTCCCTAGGTTCCAGATAGAGAGGTTGGATGACATGGGATTTGGGGAGGTACTTAGGATGGAGAGGATGAGGGCGGATGCCCCTCTCACTCAGGCCCTGTGCAGCAGGTGGGATGTGGAGGCGACTGCCTTCGTATTCCCATGGGGACACATGATCCCCAGCCTAGAGGACATGAGCAAGATTACAGGGCTGAGGGTGCATGGGCGGCCAGTGAGTGGGTTCACCTACCCATGCTACCAGGGATTGACATGTAGACTTCTAGACTTGACTGTAGGTCCCATGTCTTCTCTCATCTCTAGAGTGGAGCTACAGGAGAGTCTAGGGCTCTTCCAGACGGGTAGGGAGGTGGCCGAGACTGTGGAGGAGCAGCTGCAGAGGCTAGCGAGGGGTTGCAGGGAGGTACTAGCTAATGAGCCAGGGGTTCAGGCAGATCTGGACTTGCGGCGCTTCCTCACTTTCTTCCTTGGCAGACTCTTGTTTGCCACGAGGGGTGACCTAGTCCACTGTCGGTTCCTGCCCCTGCTAGAGGATTTGGACCAGGTGGGGAGCTATGTGTGGGGAGCGGCGTTCCTGGCGCATCAGTTCGAGAGCCTGGATTCCTCCGACAAGTAGACGACCATCAGCGGCTTCTACCCCTTCCTTCAGGTACACTTCTTTTCCTTTGCTTCTTCACTTAAACAACCCTTTGATAGTAATTGTGATCTGACTGCCTTCATGCTCTTGCAGGTCTGGGCCTATCTCCACCTCCCCGGCCTGAGGAGGGGGACTTTGGAGCGCGACCGGGCCTCGTGCCCATAGCTCGACGCTGGGTGCCATGTCACGACACACAACCCCTGGAGGAGCAGCTTGCATCCATCCAGGACGCCATTGACGTCTACCCTCAGCTTGATGTAAGTATTCTACTTTCTCTCCAAGTTCAATTGATTTGAATTAATTGCTTGAATACTGATCAGGTGTGCTATTTGACGCAGGTGGTGTGGCAGCCATATCTGGAGGAGGTGGACGAGGGACAACCCTTGTTGGAGTCGGCCCGCCCCTACTTCGGTAGGACGGTATGGGTGCATGCTCTAAACCTTGTGCTACCTCTCCACCTGTATCTGACTCAGAGGTCGCTCGGCCTACGTCAGAGTGCAGTGGAGTTGCCCAGTCGAGGTCGGACCCCTAGGCCCGGCCGGAGGTTTCGGGGACTCCACGACACCACCGATTGGCGTGAGCGGGCCCGTGAGTAGATAGCGGACTGGGAGCACAGAGGCCGATGGGTCCGGTCAGACGCCGAGTCCGATGAGGCGTACTTGCAGGCATTCGCCTTACAGTACGGGGCGAGGGTCTACAAGGGTGCGAGGCGACAGGTAAAATTCTAAACCCAGACCCTATGAATTGTTCTTTATTGAATTGAGCTGACAGATCTGGATGAGTTGCAGGTGGATGTGACTGGGGAGATTGCCTCACTCCGGGCCTTGCTGCATTCGATAGTACAGGATCGAGAGGTAGCCAGGAGGGAGGTAGAGCAGCTGGTAAGTACTTACTCAGACTTCAGTAACTTACCAATTTCTTTTAGCTGATTAAGAAATTAACAAATGTTGCATGTGCAGCGTGCGGAGCTAGCAGGTGTGAGGAGGGCACATGCCGGTGCATCCTCTTCCAGAGCAGTAGTGGAGAGCTCCCAGTCGGATCTAGTGGACCAGCTGGCGAGCGCAGTGAGGAGGGATGAGGAGGCAGAGACTGAGCTGGCAGAGAGGGTAAGCATGACAATGATTTGAATTGAATTTGACTTATGCTTGGCACTGACTTGATCTTCCACAGGTGATAGAGCTGAAGACTACCACCGACCGGGAGACCCACTTGCAGGAGGAGGTTGACACAGCAGCGGGGTCAGTTGCCCATTGGCGCCTCCAGGCGGAGACGTCGACAGCGGAGGTGGGCCGGCTGCGTGCACAGGCAGATGAGATGACGAGTGAGCTGGCGAGGCTATGCACGTAGGGGCTAGTAGCAGATTAGGCAGAGTTGACCTGCCTACACACCGAGCTGGTCGTGCAGCAGTCCCTGGCCCGGGAGCTTCGGGGCATAGTGACAGACATAGGTCAGACCCGGAGCAGAAGTAGGAGCAGGACCAGAGTGAGTGGAGCGAGTGGTACTTCAGTCAGGTAGTTTTTGGCCAGTTCCTCCAGTCGGCGGAGGAACGAGGAGGAGGAGAGGCGCTTAGCCAGAGAGACTAGCGCTAGGGGTGGTAGGGGTAGTGGTGAGATGCTACCCCCGCCCGAGAGACACGAGGGATCCGGGGAGAGTGGCGGTGGACAGTGAGGAGTTTTGTGAGCCACCTCCCCCTTATCTTTGTACATGATGCTTATCTTTAGTGGATCTTTTTATGTTCTGTGCCAATGTTTGCGATTGCATGGATTGTGATTGACACGAGTGTGGTACGAGATCCGAGAGAGGGAGAGACGTTGTGTTCATTGCTGCGTTGTTGTTGTTGTTGTTGTTTTTTGAATGACACCTAAAGCCGATGTTAGCCCTTCCTAAATCAGATGCGTGAGGTAGAAAGATACTCACCCTTTCTACTGCAGCACAAAAGCAAGATCAAACTACTGGCCAGTGGTCCTCATTTATTTCCCTTTCATTAGAAACCACCAAAAGATCGGATGTGCATTAGGGAGGTGGCGTCCTGTAGTTGGTTGCCCCTAACTTGCGGTGCCACTATAAAGGCCATATTCGGGGGATGTTCGAGTCTTATAGGAAGAAAGGGAAGAAAGTCTGAGGATAAGTCTCGTGCAAGTTTTAAAGGACAAGCTAGGCTTAGCTTCCTTCTACGGCACACATCTTAGAGATTCAATCTGTTGAGGATGGACTTTTGGTCCGCTAAGGAGACCTTTAATGACAGGGAATGAACATCGGTCCCCTAGCGCAGAGCAATCTCTAGCCTGAGTACTGTAGAAGCAAAATAAACCTAAGCCTGACTCGACCACTCTAGTTGTGAACTGAGATGACTCTCTTTTTTTGGGTTGAAATAAATATTTACATGTACAATGCGACCCCTATATTGAAAGTACGACCTGCACTAGTCTTCAAACTTTGATTTTGGTGGATTTTAATTAGCTCATTTGCAGAAGATGGTGAAAATATGGGTGGCAAGAATTGGAGTCAACTCAACACAAGAACAAGAGGGAGACAAAACTCTACAAAGAATATGAGGGATAAGAACAAAAGGATTTTCAAAGGAGGAGAAGAAAGTTAGCGAGGACTGAAACCCCAGGAATAGTGAGAGAAAGGGTCAGGACCCTGAGTAGATAGTGAAGGAGGAATCGGGTCAGGCCTGAGATCAAGAGGGGTTAGAAGAAGGAACTGCAAAATAGAGGGTGGAGGATCTGGAGAATCAGAGGGGGAAGTTGAAGGAAGGGAATCAGGACCAAGATCAGACGTCCCTAGAGAAGGTGGACCCGACCTACAGTTAGGAGGCTCGGGTGGAAGAGGAAGAGGGGAATCCTGAGCACCAAGAAGAAGGTCAGGTGACTCAGGTAGATGTAGAAAGAAACCCTGAGAATCCATAGGGTGATCGGGTGGCTCAGGAGGAAGAGGTAAGTGAGGGGAATCCTGAGTACCCAGAAGATGATTAGGGGGCTTAGGTGGGGGAAATAAGTGAGGGGAATCCTGAGTACCCACAAGATGATTATGAGGCTTAGGTGGAGGGGATGAAAAGATGCCCTGAGTACCCAGAGGATGATCATGCAGCTCAGGTGGAAGAGATAAGTGAGGGTCCAAAGACCCTAAAGGAGTAGGAGGGGAAGAATGCAACACCAGCCCTAGATCGAGAGATCGGGTGCCTCTTCTGGGAACAAGATTGGCCAGAATGAATAATATTGAGAGATCAAGATCGGGGGACGCCAAACTAGGGAGATCAACATTTCTCTTGTAGAACTTTGATCTTGACCTCAGCTTCTTTCGCTTCTTGGGAGATTCCCTTGTGTGGTGCCGTGGCTTCTTTGCCATTGCAGACAGATATGACCACTTCCTCTTGACATGTCTCCTCAGATAGCGGGACCAAGCTGCGGATGGTCTCTCCCTTCTTCGTAGCCACATGGCTCTCTCATCTATTGTCATGACTGCTCCGAGTGCCGTTGTCCTTTGGTCATCATTCGCATGCCCAACCTCTATAGACTCCCATGGGGGAATGCCATAAATTGGCTTCTTCACTGAGAAGGTTTCCTTTAACATGTGGATAGTGCAGACCCATGGGAACTTGATGCTTGGTACCATAAGCTTGAGATTTGGCATCTTGGCCTGATAGTCTGGCATGAAGACCAACTCCCTTAATAGTTGAAGAGGGGAGGCTTCTGGGAGTGTGATAGGTGGCACTAGCACGACCAACTAACTAACAGGCTGAGGCAGACTGCAAAGGACTCTTGGAAAAACCTTGAATGTTCTTGGTGGCATAGCAACTTGCCCCTGGTTTAACTGGAATATGGCATGGAAAGCTTTGGATGCTTTGGGCAGCATGACTTCTTGCCCCTTAAGCAAAAACTGATTCATGACAGCTTTGGCACCAGCGTGAGATAGGAGAACATTTGTAGAGAACCACTTCTTTTGTCCGGTCATCTACAGTGTAACTGAGCGAGGGGTAATAATGGCATTAATGGTAGCATCTCCAATGAGCAGTGTAATAGCTACCGTCCCTGCTTTGGATCTAACTGGCACTAATACTTGGGAACTCCTTTTGACAATCGTCTCATGAGGGGATGAAGGCTCACCCTTCCCGAATGTGCCTGAGATAAGGACATAGACCGACATGCGATTGATGTAGTTGTGAGGGTCAAAACACATGACTGGAACTGGGCTACCTTTACACGGTCCATCTTGTACATGGGAAGTAGATCCGAGGCATGCTCTTGGTAGTGCACACCCGCTCCATTGGGATGTGGTGGTGATGGGATGTGTGGTAGCTATGGTGGGTTCATTGGATGAGAAGGGTTTAGCGTGAGGTGATTGGAGGGTGGCAAGGACATGCTCGTGCGGAGAGAGCTCTTCTTCCAACTCAGAGGCTGAAGCAGCCTTAAGCTTAGGAGTGGGAAACTCTTGCTCCGGCTCAGAGGTGAGTGGAGCTTGCTCGAACCTTGGTGTGGTGGTAATGGCTTGCTCAGGTGAAAGTGGTGGTGGTGTGGAGATAGTACTGAGGGGTAAGGATGGAGGGTTTGTGGGAGGTGAGGGATCAATGGCTTGTGGTGCTGGGGGAGATGACCAACGACATACCGACACAATACGTCGAGCCAACAGCTTGTCATCAGGGTGCGATGCGGTGTCAAGGATAGGTGTGGTGGTGATAGCCTGAGCAAGGGTTGGTGGAGGGGGTTGTTGAGGTTGTGACGGACCGGATGATGCACTTGGAGGGTAAGTAAAGAAATGCCTCTAGCCTTGAGCCTTTGGAGATGACGACTACCTCGATGTTGGGCTTGTTGTCTTGACTGTGTTTCCAGTTGCTTGGGCGGCTGTTCCGCTGCCTGTGATGGAGAGGACTGCTGCCCCTAGCCTTGTGCTTTTCTCTTCTCTTGACAATGCAGGATGAGTATGTGCATTTCAACCCAATCTATCTTGTGCTCTAGATCATAGATCACATCCCGAAATTTGCAACAGTTCGCGACTGTATGCCCCGGATGGCGATGATATGGGCAATATTCAGATTGGTCCACTGTCATGTCCCAGCTTGGCTTTTCTAGAGGGAGTTGCAATGCATTGATGGACATCAAGGCCATGAAGACATCAGAGAGGGACTCAAGCAACGGATGATAATGTGCTCGCTTTGGGCCAATTGGATGTTGTGATGGGCGAGTATGGGATGCTGTAGTGCGATGGCATGGGCGAGGGGGTTGTTCTTGTGGAAGTGGTGTGAGTTGGCTTGGTGGGAGTGGTGAGGATGCGTAATGGTCAGCGGAATGGGTAGGAGTGGTACGGTAGATAACATCAACTTGGGCCTGGGTTTGGACTCCCTCATAAGTGGGCCCTTGAAATGTGCAAATGGGTTATTGGGCCTCAAACAAGGATGGCATAGGTGAGTCATGGAGTTGGGTTTTGATAAAGCGAGCATGACTATATAATTGTTGCATGGATGTGATGTTGTTCATAGCCAGAATGTGGCAGTACATGGGTGTTGCATTGGCAATGATGAGCTTGATCTTCTCCTCTTCTGGGATGTGCATTTGGGCATGGGCAGACAATTGACACCACTGGTCAGCATAAGTTGTAAATTCTTCATCAGGCTTCATCTGCTCAGTTACCAGATCGGCCATTGAATACTTGGGCCCGGCCTAGTCTTGATATTGCTGTAGGAATCTGACCTTAACAACTTCAAAATTCTCAACTTCGTTGGGAGGCAGGGAATAAAACCACTCTAGAGCGGGTCCATCCAACGACCGCCTAAAAAGGTAAGCCAATAAGCGGCGATCATGTTGGTAGGACACCGAGTCATAGAGGAACTCCTTCAGATGGATGTAAGGGTCTCCAGCTCCACTATATTTGCGATAAACAGGGAGCTAAGAAAGTGGAGGGATCCGAAGACCATGGAAATCAGGGAGTGTATCATTGAAGGAGGGTTTGGGATTTAATTGCCTCCGCAGGTGGCTAAGCTCTCGCTTCATGGACTCGAACTTGGATTGGAAGTCTTGAGTCGAGGTGGATTGTGGATAGCGAGGGCCAGCTTGGGCATGGGAGCGTAATTGAGAGTCAAGGTCCAGACCAGAATGAGCATAATGGGCCGGTCGCAATGATGTGGGCTGAACAGAAGAGTGGCCCAATCTAGGAGTGACAATGTGAGGAGATTTAGCATGAGAAGGATCATGTGGGCCTATTGGGTCCATCCCAGAAGAAGTCCATAGAGCAAAGGTGGACAACAATTCGCGGGCCTGGTCGGGGCCCATTTCAAGAAGGAGGCGCTCCAATTCTGCGGCCTCATCGGAGGAGAAGGGTGACAGGACGGCGTGGGAAAAGGTGGCCCGATGGGCCCTAGGCTGGGCTGAATTCGAAAGAAACTCATGAGACAAGGGGTTTGCATGAGGAGAAGAGGTTGGAGGATAAGTGAAATAGAAAGGAGCCATGAGAGGATGTGAAATGGTGGAATTAAAAAGGATACACTTAAAAATACAAATAAGGAATACAACAACATGTACAAACACATAAGAAGGGGATGAGAAAAGGAGTTCTCAAGCAAACACCCAAGTTAACATGATATGCATCAGGGTTTTAGGGTTATCACTTAGCCTTTTAATGGATTGATTTAATTAAATTACACTCAGCTAAAGAAAGACCCTAATGGGTGTGTACTCAAGTACTCCGGGATGACTAAGGGGGACACAACTCACGCGTAAGATGGCCTGAACTAAGGGTACAATAGGTACAACCAGCCCGGCGAACAGCAACATGCGTATGGCCACGGGGACTTACGGAGGTCCTCGGTAGGCGTCCTTGGTCAGCCCACGAGTGCTCGCAGGTGAGAGGGTCTACTCTGCCAAGGGGGAACACCTAAACTGCACGGAACAATAGTGTATGCATGTTCCTATGCGCACCGAGGTGCATGCAAAGTCTAACCTAAACTAACAAATAGTGACTGTGAGGTCTCTGCTGACGTTGCGACGACAAGGTCCGTCGCGACCTTATTGCGACCGAAAATCCCGGTGCGATAACCATTGAGTGCAGAAACCTACAACCATATGCAAACAAGTGGCAAACAGACTATCCTAGGATGCAATACAATCATGGAATAATATAAAAAACACAGTAAGACTCAATCAACACACAGAAATTGATACATGGATCAAAAGCAGTAACAATAACGTGTACCTGAAGACCGACATCCACATCCGACGCGACATTGTCACGGCCACACGATCCACCATGACCCGATCCGAAATCAAACAGTAAAAGAAACGGAAAATCCGAACCCTAGCGGGATTCTAACAAACACAAACGCGAATATACATGGTAGAACAGGATGTAACAGACATGGACGCACCCTCAATGAAGGAACAATGCATGGGGGAGGGGGAGGGGAACACGTACATCAAGTCGCATCCGCCTTCTAGAACGGGATAAGATCGTGATGGCGTGATGCGCCGTGATCCCAACCGAACTCAGAAAGACAGGAAAAACACATATATATACCTAACAAGGTTCTAAAAAAATATTTAAACAAATCAACATGACAGGCAAGCAAGCAACAATCACGAGGCTAGCACTAAAGGTCCCATCGCGATCGCCAAAAGGTGTAATCACGGGGTTGTGCACCCCTTGAAACACGTTTTAAAATTAACTAAGGGGCATGGAAATATGGAGGATGTGATCGCCACCTAACATGTTGCCATGGATAAGAACTACGTAGGCTAACTGTGCTAGGAAAAGGAGAGAGAACAGGGCACTGACCTTTGTTGCGACGGGTTATCCGCCGCGATGGAGCTGATGTCGCGACGCCTTAGCAAGACGCGTTAGCATTGTCACGACGCCCTCTTAGGTCGTGTTCTCTGCAGTGTAGGAGAAAGTTGGTGTGGACCTTCTTCCTATCCTCCGGCCGGCTAGAGAACAAGAGCCCCTCGTAGACTGATGCTTGAGTGCCTGCCAGGACGATGAAAACAAATAAATAACCTATTAGAAAATATTAAGTGTAGTAGATATCCATGAATGAAATGAAAAAGGGGAGCATGGAGGGAATTGACCTGGGGGGTGGTTTTTAAGCCCCTTGGGTTGTGGGAAAACGTGGGAGAAAAATGGAATAGATTCCTATCTAAAAGAAACAATAAAATGCATGAAAGAAGAAATGAGGAGGGAGGGAAGAAAGAGCCCCAATAGGGCGACTCCCTGGCTGCTGATGACGTTCTCAGTGGGTGCAAAAGCCTTAGAGGTCGCCTCCTCCACGTCCAAGCTCCATGGATGAAGAATGTAGCATGGCTTGGTGAAGAGAATAGGAGAAAATGTGAGGAGAAGGGAGGGCCACGAGCTAAGTATGAGATATGGGGAAAATTCGGTAGCACTTCGTGGCAAAACTGGGGTCTCCTCTCTCAGAAGGAGAGGCCTTGCTTATATAGGATATGAGAGAGAAAATCCCGTCCATGGGAGATAATCTTCAAAATGAAAAGATATATTTGAAGGAAATTCATGGGAAGAGTCCTTAGGGAGCCCCCAAGATGACCCACAACCTCAAACCGCGGCCAGGGGGTTGGGAGGTTGCATGGGGATAAAGATAAAGGCCATGAGAGGATAAATAAGAGGTGGTTGCAGAGGCTGTTGCCGTGGCTGTAGTCGCGACGGATCGTAGGGGCGTGACAAAGATGAACGCGACGGCCACGCAGGTCGCGACTCTAAATCCATGTGCATGGACATGCATGGGCTGTCGCGACGTCCATGGGGGACGCGGCAAGGCTAACACGGTGCCCCGACCCGTCGCGTTAATGAATATCGAATATCCTCAAAATTTGGCCAATCATATGGGAGAATAATGGGCAATGGGGCTTGTGGACTCTTTTAAAAGGATAATGGACGGGATATCATGAAAATTGGGCTTTTAATGGGCTCAAAGCAAGGCTAATGGTGGGCTCAAGGTGAATGACCAACTTGGGGCTCATTAAGATAACAAGAAATGTGGTTTGACTTGTAGGCCAGAATCGGGTGTCTACAGTTACATGATAAAAATTGGGGAAAATAGGATCATTCAGACTCTAACATCATGGAGCATGTATGATAAACATTGCAAGGCACGGGATCAAGTGTATGCATGGATTGAAGATAAACATGTTGGTTTGGGTACATGTTCATGACAGGAATTGGAGCATGAAATACTCCCAAATGGCACGGTAAAAATTGGGAAAAACATGGGGCTTTGCAAGAGGGGATCATGGTCTACCTAGGGTCGAAGTTAATTAGGTTTTTGCTTGAGAGATTGCCTACCTTTAAGCCCTTTGAATCCTAGGGTTTGAAAACATGAAGAACTTGATGAAGCCCTTCGTTCCTAGCCTTCTCCTCCTTGATCTCCACATCCCAAGCCTTCTCTCCTTCGTCCTCCAAGTTTTAGAAGTGGTCTAGGGTTGGGTTGGTATGAAATAAGAGAGTATTTATATCTCTTAAGACTCCTATACCCTTAAAACTCTTCCCTCTCTTCTAGCTACGAATTTCACATATTTATCTCCCTTTTTCTAGCCTTTATCCATCTATTTAGCATGGGGAGAACTCTAATTTCGTGGCTAAGGGATTAGGGTAGGTCTAGGACTCTTTTTAAGATAATTATGAGTTATTTTAGTCATTATCTTAACCCTTTTCTATTTATTAATAATTAAGGTACAAATTACACTTAATTATCTCCCATCCAACAATGGGCTCTTAGCTTTTGGGCCCATTAATCTATTCATGGACCATTAGTGTAAACCCAAGTCCTATTTTGACTTAATGGGTTTATTTATTCTCCTTTTCTTTTAATTATTTTTATTTTATTCTAATTTAATATCATTTATCAAAAGTTTAAAATTCAGAGTTGCTACATCCTCCCCCTCTTAAAAAGAATTTGGTCCCCAAATTCACATGATCTTAAGAGGAAGAATGACTTACTGAATAGATCCGGGTAGTTTCGTCTCATTGTCGCTTCGGATTCCACGTGGCTTTTTTCGACTCCATGATTGTTCCATAGTATTTTCACCACGGGTATAGATCGGTTCCAAGTTGTTAGATCTTCTTGTCCAGTATTCTGACTGGCTTCTCTTCGTATGTCATATCTTTGTGCAGAATTATATCATCATAGCTGATCACATGTGATGGGTCGTACACATACTTTCTCAGCATAGATACATGAAAAATATTGTGTACGGTGGAATATTGTGGCGGTAGTGCTAGACGATAAGCCACTTCGCCAACTCTTTCTAGTACTTCAAAAGGACCTATGAATCTTGGCCTTAACTTTCCTTTCATCCCAAACCTTTGAAATCCTCTGGTCGGGGATACCTTCAGAAGTACATGATCTCCTATTTGAAATTCCAGATCCCTTCTTCTTTTGTATGCATAGCTCTTTTGCCTGGACTGAGCTATTTTAATTATGTCTCTGATGATCTATATGTCTCTGCTTGTGTTTTGCACCATGTCTGGCCCCAACCATTGTTGTTAACCCACTTCATTCCAGCACATGGGTGATCTACAACTTCTTCCATACAGAGCTTCAAATGGAGCCATCTTAATACTTGCTTGGTAGCTATTGTTGTATGCGAATTCTATTAGGGATAGTTGTTCATTCCAGTATCCCTCAAAGTCTATAGTGCATGCACGTAGCATATCTTTCACGATCTAGTTTGTTCTTTCTGTCAGCCCATTGGTCTGTGGGTGGAATGCTATGCTAAAATTGAGTTTGGTGCCTAGTGCAGTCTAAAGTCCCTTCCAGAATCGAGAGGTGAATCTAGGGTCACGATCCGAGACTATGGATATAGGGACTCCATGCAATCTCACAATCTCCTTTACATATAATGCAGCTAGTACATCCACACTCCAAGTACTTTTGATTGCTAGGAAATGTGCGGACTTAGTCAGTCGGTCTACTATGACCCAAATAGCATCTAGTCCACCACGATTTCGAGGCAAACCCATGATGAAATCCATGCCAATGCTCTCCCACTTCCATTCTGGTATGTCCAGGGGTCTCAGTACACCCGCAGAACGTCGATACTCTGCTTTAACCTGTTGGCATGTGAGGCAGTGTGCGGCATGCTCAGCCACTTCACACTTCATGTTGGGCCACCAAAAAGGCCTTTTCATGTCTTGGTATATCTTGGTTGCGCCTGGGTGAATTGTGTACTTAGTCTTGTGAGCTTCATCCATTAGCTTTCTTTTCAACTCTTCATTGTCAGACACACATGTCTTGCCCTGAAATAATAATCTTCCATCCTCCGTAATGGAAAAGTTTGGTCTGTTAGCTAGGGTTTCTTTAACTCGGATTAGAAATAGATCATTAGCTTGTTGCTCCCTGATCTCGACAAAGATGTCGGGTTGTGCTCTAAAGTTGGCCACTAGCACCTGATCACTTCTCTGCTCAATATTATGTTCAGACTAGTGAACTGTTCTAACAATTGCATCTCGCCCATGACTAACCAAGACAAGGATGCCACAGGCTTCCTGCTGAGTGCATATGCTACGACATTACCTTTGCCAGTGTGATATTGGATGTTGAGTCAAAATCCTTCAGATACTACAGCCATCTTCTTTGTCTCATATTGAGCTCCTTCTGAGAGAATAGATACTTTAAACTTTTGTGATCGGAGTAGACAATGAATTGCTCTCCATAAAGATAATGCCTCCAGATCTTTAAGTGCAAACACCACTGCAGCTAATTCTAGGTCGTGGACAGGGTAATTGACCTCATGAGGCTTCAAATGTCTAGATGAATAGGCCATCACTTTTTCATTCTGCATTAGAACACAACCTAGACCGATTCCAGATGCATCAGTGTAGACTAAGAATCCTTCGCCCTCGACTGGTAACGGGAGGACATGTGCATATGTCAGGCATTTCTTTAGTGTCTGAAAACTCTTTTCGCAATTTTTGCTCCAGACATAGGGATTCTCTTTCCGCGTAAGGCGAGTAAGAGGTACAACTATCTTGGAGAAGTCTTTTATGAACCGCCTGTAATAGCCAGTCAGTCTAAGAAAGCTTCTAATCTCAGTGACATTAGTTGGTCTTTCCCAATTTAGGACAGCTTCGACCTTGGAAGGATCAACAACGTACCATTCTTGGATATCACATGGCCTAGAAATGACACCTCCTCGAGCCACCATCCTTTAAACACAGATAGAGTGTCGTCAAGACCATCTTGACGATAGTCGATCTCGCCGTAACATATGTTAACATCATTGATATTGTCGTTAACCATAAGTGTTAACAACAGTCGATCCTATCATCAATAATAGTTAACATCAGTCGATCTTGCCGTCAACCACACTTCGACTGCCTTCACAAGGAAGACAAAGTTCTTGACGGCAGTCGATCACGTCGTCAACCTCAGCTTTGATTACCTTCACAAGGAAGATGAAGATCTTGACGACAGTCGATCATGCCGTCAACATCAAATTCTTCTTCCTTCACAAGGAAGGTGAAGTTCTTAACGACAGTTGACACTAACATTAACCCTACTTCGACTGTATGACTATTATGGTGAGAGAAGTCCTATTCGATAACTCTTATTCAATCATCTATTTTCATCGCGTCATCCATCTTATGTGTGTGACCTTCTAGGCCCAATACCGAGTTGGCTGTAAGTTGCACTTGTCAGAACCTCTTCTGACCTAGTGAACTATTATCTCTATAATAATTCACTTAACTCATCGACTATAGACGTACTAGGCCACTACACCATAGTCCCCCAGATGGTACATGGAAAACTAATACATTGGACCTTTCTGCCCTCAGTTACCGTATACCTATAGTCCTTCATCCATCTAATATCTCATGGACTATATAATAGGCATGGTGCAGTCAGGGCTATACAGATTCCATTTGAGTCTCACTCTTATCAGATTCTCCCGGAGAACTCCTCTCTCAATCCGATTGACCCTGGCCAGAAATTTGTCTGAGTAAGAACACACGTGATATTCCTCTCATGATACCGAGAGTGGATGATTCTTTATTGACACTCAATTATCTTCATAAAGTTGGCTACCATTCTCAATAACCAGTTGTACTAGATCTGGAACTACCAAATCTATAAGTCCGACATCAAAGAATGGAGTACTCAAATAAGGCATTCTTAGTGTCTCAAGTCAAAGAACCAATTACACAACTGGGACCACAGAATCAATGTTTGACAATTAGGTATCATCAACCATATAACATTTCGAGAGTGGATTATTCAGTGAACTCATTCTCCAATGAGCACCTGCACTATACCCTTAGGCCATGTTTAGTATCAGGTTAGGGCTGGAATAGTGGGGTCATATCTCTATTTTTCGTTTGTTACGGTTAATGTTTACGGGAATAAGAGGGATTAAGGGAATGGGGATATCCCTAAAACCAGGGATAATACTGGATATAAGCCATTCCATGGGGACCCCTGGAATGGCGTATCCCTAGTTTGCCATCCCCGATTGTGGCTTCCCGAGGCAACGTCGCATCACCCCCACCACTTTTGCCCCTCTCGTGTGTTTACTCTCTTGCTCCTTCTCCCATTTCCACTGTCGGGCTTCTAGTGTTCCCTCCACAGCGACTACTCTACTGAACAATGATGGCGGTGGATGATCCCCAGCTCTCTCTACATCACAATGACTGCTCTTCGGCGTCGAAAATAGTTTGACGCCTCCGATCGCTCTCCTGTACCACGGTGAGCGCCTCTGCGAGGTTGTTTTCTAAGGCACCATCATCGGATGGTGTGAGCTTCTTCCCTCTTCCATCTTCTTCTTCCTTTGTATGTACAAAAACCCTTCGACGGATCTCACGATGCTTTAGCTCCTTCCCCTTTATTATCAGTGTAGTGGCCATTATGTTCTTGTTCCAGGGCACAAATAGCGTCTGTTTATTCTTCCACATTCCTTCCCTCTTCCATCGTCTTTTTCCTCTGTGTGTAGAAAAACCCTTTGATGGCTCCTCATCGTCGGACGTTGCTTTAACTCCTTCCCCTTTATTGTCAGTGGTTTGGCCATTGTGTTACAGGGCACGGACATCGACTATGTATTCTTGGACATCAAGGTATAGTTCGCTAATAAGTTCATATTCCAGCCATGTTCATTCATTTGTTCTACGATTTCATGCTTCATTGTGGTACCCTACTTGCAGTAGGCATTTTGGTATATATAAACAGATGTATTGGAAGTTTCATTTGTATTCATCTACGTTTTCTTATTCACGATGGTTATAAAGTCATATGTAAAATAATGATGTGTTTTCGTATTTCCACTGTTGAGCTCGTATATTACATATTCTTTTAGCTTTTTCATACTGGGTGTTCGCTCACATGTTTTTCGTCGCAAAAGAATGGCCACACAAACAAAGGGACGGGTCCCTAATTGGAGGGAGGATGGTGATCAAGTACCGGTGGACATCTTAATTGAGCACAAAGTCCAGCATGATGGGTTCGTAAATGGGACATTTACAAAAGAGGCTTGGAGGATGGCACTGCGGCAGTTCAATGAGAAAACACACTTGTCTTACACACTCTCTAACCTGAAAAATAGGTTCAAGAACCTGAAAAAATGGTATGCTATGTACCTTAATCTTAAGAGCAGGTTTGGATGGGGTTGGGATGACGAAAAAAATATGTAAGTGCCACCTTCGGAAGATGCTTGGGAGGGAATGTTCGCGATATGTGTATATCCAACATAAGTAGTGTCATATTTCATTCCATCTAACATATGACATGGAAACTGTAATTTTTTTTAGATTAATAAAGATTACAAACCCTGAAAGGAAAGTTCTTTAATTTCATGGACCAAATGCACATTATTACTTCCACTTCAATGGCAAGGGGTGACCTAGGTGCAGGGGACTTTGGCAACTCTTACTTGGACCAACGTGATGAACCTAACATGGATGATGATGACCTATTATTTGACATGGTTCAAAATGATGGTGATCCTAATCCTTTTGACAACCAACAGCCAACTTTGACTGAAGACATACCAACCCATACTACTGATCATACCCCCACCCCCAACACCACACCACACAACACTGCTACTATTGCATAGACATCAGGTAGAAAAAAAAGACGTTTATCAGATTCATGCAATGATTCACTTGAAAAGATTGCTAAGTTAGGAGAGGAGAGGCTAGCCCTTCAAAAAGAGGCCCTGGAGCTCCAGAAGAGTGTTGCTCCATCAGTTTCTCCTGCATTGGACCAATTAACGAAAGTGGATGGCATATCAGATCACCTGTTGTACAAGGCCATATATGTAATGAAGGGGTTGGATGACCGGTGCTTCTTCCTTGGCCTTCCAGTATATCTCGGCTTGGTTGGATTCTAAGCCGTCTTGGTTACATGTGATGACTTTCATACCCTTTTCTTCATATCCATTTTTTAGAAATTACATTATATATCTCTAAGTTAATTAATTTTCCTGCACATACATGACAAATTAGCATAGTACATCAAGCATCTGACATGAAATTTCCTTCCATTTCCGTGGTTACATGCTTCATGTACTCATTCTTCATTATATGCATGTTTTCATAGTAGGTTTCCCTTGGTCTAGTGGATCTTAATATTGCTCCCACTGGTCAATTTCTACAAGTTTTCATGGACGAGGAAGACTACTGGGAGGAGGTGGATGATGCACTACTCCTTCTGCATAGCACCCCGGTATCGAGTCCGGCACCAGGTAGGCCAATGCATACTAATGAGGGACAAGGTCATAGATGGGTTAAAGAGTTATGTCTGGGCATTTAGGTAGATCATATTCTTCTTTCCACATCCACCCAAGCATGTTTGTGAAATTGAGGGACAAACTAATAGAAATGGGTGTCTTACAAGACACCAAAAGCCACAGAACAATTGGCCATCTTCTTGTTAGAGGTCGGGCATGGGATTGGTAATAGGCTGTTGAGAGAATGGTTTCAACATTCTAGTGAGACCATCAGTAGGCATTTTAATAATGTCCTCATGGCAGTGCTAGCAATACGATGCGATTACATAAAGATGCCCACCGAAGATAGCCTTGTGCATCAGAAGATCCGACATGATCCAAAGTTTTACCCTTTCTTCAAGGTGATCACATGATTCATTCCATTTACAACACAATGCGATATCATACATGTGTGGGATGACATTTCTTGTATGATGCGTAGAATGCTATTGGTGCAATTGATGGGACTCATATCTCCGCCAAAGTTCCTTGGTTGACCAACCACGATACCGAAATTGAAAAGGTGAAACATCACAAAATGTGATGGGATGTGTTGATTTTGATATGAGATTCAGAAGTGTGGTCGTTGGATGGGAGGGCTCCGCAGCTGATATGCGAGTGCTGAGGTGGGCACTTGAGAGTGGAGGTTTCAAAGTACCCGAAGGTAATATTTTCAAATTTCAATTGATGATATATCAAAGGCATGATTCCATTTTCTGAGGATAAAATATCACATGGTTGACTAGGTAAATATTTCTTGGTGGATGCTGGTTATGCAAACACTCCCCAATTTCGAGCACCGTATCGTGGCATCAGGTACCATCTCTCTGAGTACAACTCTACTAGGAGCACTCATTCAATATAGGAGTAAAAAAGACCTATTCAACCACAGACATGCACAACTTCGTAATGTTGTTGAGCATGCATTCGGGGTGCTGAAAGCACGTTTTACCATTTTGGTAAAACATCGCAACTACCCAATTAAGACTCAAGCCAGAATTGCTATGGCCTATTGTGTCCTTCATAATTTCATACGCATGGAAGGAGGTATTGACTACATATTTCGTCGAGGACAATGCGATGAACTGATGGAAGGAGATGAGGATGTCCAACAGGATGAACAAGTGCCTCGAAGTGAAGCTGCCAGGGGGACAGATTTCGGAACGAATTGGCCACCCGATTATGGATACAACACATTGTTTGAGGGTATTTCTTGAACACAATCACTTGTAACACTGTAATTGGGAAATGATGAGAATTTATCCTAATGACATATCCGACCATATGTGCAAGGCACCTATACATATAGATAGTGGGGATTTACAAGACGATGCTTGCACGAACAATAGTTCTGTGTAATTTCATGTTAAGTACAATACTACATGTTAATATGCACCTGATAGTTATGAATAGTTTGTGGCATGTATATTGTTACTTTGTTCATTTCATAGTTATGAAGATTTTTTCTGTGCATTTCGTGGATTATGTGATGTTCATTCTGTGATTATCCATCCTCTTTACTTTTCACAGATTTCAATGTAGTACTTTGCCTTAACTACAATGCAGATATGACCTGGTACTTTTGCGGCATGAGGGTCATGCCTATATGAGAACAGGGCTATGACCTTGAATTTGGTGACCAACCAACACATGGTTCATCTTTTACCTTTTTGGTGCTACAGGTGGTGAAGGGTATCTATGTTATAGAATGATGTTGTGGTTGATACAATGATACACTGGAGGCACTTGATATTTTGTAGATGTTGTGATACACTAATGGCACCTGATACGATTTAGATGTTGACATGTTACTATCTACTTCATAGATGTTTGTAATTAGATTTTATCTGTTGTTGTGTCACTAACTGTTTATGCAGGTTACATGTGATATGGGCAATGATGATGGGAAGGAGCATATATGAGAAGAATGATGTAGATTATACTTTTCGTTCTTCGGGAGAACTACGAGTGTCCATAAAGAAAATATGAATAAAATTAAATAAAAATAGATGGAGCACAACTCCTGGATGTGTACGTGATCGCCAGACACACGGGGGTGTCGAAGGAGGTGCACACGATGGGTGCAAATGAAGTGATTGCGAGCATACCTTTTGCGGGGAGATTGAGATGGCGGAATTCTCTTTCTTCTATGAGCACGGCCAGCCGTGGTAGAAGGCACTTCAATTGATTACCCTTGCAAAATAGACAAAGAAAAGGGGATTAGCCAAATATGTAGTATGCAATTCTCAAATAAATAGATGAACATAAAAGGGCATGGAGAAGAACACACCTTTGGATGGCTTTTAAACCCCTAGGAAAATAGGTGTGGTGTGTGTATGCATGCATGTGTATGTTGATTAAAAGAAAAAGTAAAGAGAGTATGAAAAAGAAAAGATGGGGGTGCTTCCCCAATGAGTTGAGTGGCGCAGGAGGTGCTTGATTGGAGAGGTAAGATGCAGAGGATGTTGCTCCGGTTGTGGATTTGGAGGAGACGACGTTGACACGCTTGAGACGACAATTCGGCAAGGCTCTGCCTCGAAATGGCCTCCCACAACTCTCTGGAATCGAAGTTCTTAACCTCAGGACGTTGGCCCATGGGTCATATTTATAGTGGAAGGATCAGAGCTTGAGGTTGGCAGCAGTTGCAAATCGCGTTGGGTATGATGGACGCGTTTAAGGTTAAATTGTGATGGGGGTCATGGTTGCTTTTAAGAACTTCTATTTTCGGCCAATAGCAAGACTCTAAATCGCGACGAAATACCCCATCGAGTTTCAGAGTTTCCAAATTCTACTTATAGAAACTTGCCAAAACTGAATTATGGAAATGAGAATCGTGATGGTAGATTCAGAAAAGGCAATCGGCGTTTCCTTAAGTAGAATTAGGAAATGATTTAATTTTTGAATCGCGACATAGACCCCCGATGCGTTTAAGAATGGCGCAACAGTCCTTGTGAATCATGACGGGATACCCCGTCGCAATTCAACTCAGCCCGACAGTCTTTGTGCGATTTGCAATTTCTGTCTATAAGCCTTGAAAACTAATGGGGATGCACCGGAACAATTGGGAAAAATTGGAAAAATAGGAAAAACTCCTGCAAGGCAAATGAGGATCATTTTGTGGCATTATTGCGTAATTTAAAATTTACCCGCGGTGATGACAATTTTGTGTGTCTACAATGCTTAATTGGTAGGTATGCCACTAGTAACCCCAACCATGGTGTTACTCTCTACTATATGAAGGATGGCCAATTTTTCCTGGCAACCACTATAGTACTTGAATAACCTTCCGTGGTTGGTCAAGATGCTTGTGTCTTACTTCCGAGGCCTTTCTTTGATGTCACACTACTACCCAACTGAGCCCATTTGCTTCAATATAGAACATTGGACATCTTAATTAAGGTCTCCACCTTGTACCGTGTCATTTCATCTAGGAAATCTTCGTCCATGGCTTCACCACTAGGAAGTGTGGATAGAAAAGACAATGGTATTGTTTGTTAGTGCGGAGCAGGGTGGTGTATTACTCGCATGTCACATAGTAGTGCGAATCGACAACGTCCCTACTATTGTTGCCCATTGTTGGTGAGTTAAGTCATCATTTAATTTCCTACTTGTCGTTTCTTGGCATACATAACTTATCACTTTATGTAGGCAAAATCTGACAATCCTTGTAAATTTTTCATGTGAGTTGATGAGGTCATACAATGTTCTTGTGGGAAGGGACACTGTCGAAAGTGCACTTCGAAGACTTTGAAGTCTTATGGGAGGAGTTTCTATGTTTGCCCTCAATCTAAAGTAAGTATTTCATATGTCTAATCCTTTTGATATATGTGATTTTTTCTGAACATTATAAATAGTGAATATTTTTTTCCCTTGTAGGCTGACGATCATCGGTTAGGCTGTGGCTTCTTCCAATGGGTAACAGACTCATACAACAGTGGAAGTTCGCAACTTGGGGAAGGGAAAAAGCTAATGCATTCCGTCCATGAGTATCATACTTTGCTTGAGAAAGAGAAATTTGCTGCCGACAGCAAGAAGGAATTGTGTGATCGATTGTTAAACTCATTCAAAAAGTTACATATGTCTGAGAAGTAAACAATAGGCCATGTTTGTGTGAGGATCAGTTTCCTTTTGTTGTACTATGTCAAACGCAATGTAATTATGTTATATGTGCAATGAGAAGACTTGCTTTTAGTTGTCATCATTCTTCTTCGTGTGTTAAAATAATAACAATGGGTGCGCAAATGGCGATGCTATGATTTTGTGATGTCTAGTTATCGATTATAAGGTACATCATATGGTGAAATTTTTTTACATGCACCACAAAGTCATACGCCAACATGCTTTAGCTGTGTAAGGAAAATGTATACACATATAGATATATGTGAGTGTTAGAATTTTGTTAAGTCTCTGTGAACTTTTCCGAAAAGAAGATGACTATCGATTCAAAGGCCTTCAAATTTTTCTAATTTTGTCTAAGTCCTAATGTTCATAATGAAAGGATGATGTCCGCCCTAAGGGCCTAAAAAATTTTCCAAGTCCACAAAAATTTTCTTTACTTTTCACCATGTACACAAATATTCCTTTTTATGTTTGTTTAATACTTATTCTTATTATTCATTTGATCGTTACCAAACATAGAATGGTGGATGCCCTCGCCAGTAGGGATAGTAAGGGTAACATGGTCAGAAAAAATGACATATCCCCATTGCCATCCGTGTTTCCACCAAATGGAGAATAAATTTGAAATTGGATTTAACCTAGCAAATACCAAACGATATCAGGTTAGAGAATAAGAATAACTTATTCTAGAATGACTTACACCTATTTCGCACCTAATGTAACCCGATACCAAACATGACCTTAGTGTATCCACACAAACAAGTATGATATCAACTGCCTCCATCATATGGAACGGTATATAGCACATCAATCTGTCTGGTTGTATCGATGTCCTTCTCGAGTAACATAAGACCAAGATATTTAGTATCTATGTTTAAAGATGATAAATCTCATTATTATGATATCATCATGATCCTGATCCTCATTGCACAGTCTCATGGACATCACAATATATAAACATCATCCTATGCATGTAATATAGAGTGAGAAAAGGGCATTAATATTATTACCAAAAGAGACTAGTACAAGATTACAAGTGTCATCACTAATATGAGTTAACTTGCAGGACACTCATAACTAACACTTCGCCCTCTCACAACGCCAACTTTCTCCTCCCACTCTTGCTTTTTGCTTGTTTTTTTAGTTGCGTGCATTACATCGCTCATTGTTCTTTTTGTTCTTCTTATTCTTAGCAATTCTCCAAACACAACTCATCATACACACACCACCCTATCACCTTAGGGATTTACAAACCACCACAAGGTGTGCTTGCTCTCATGTTCTTCTTTGTTTGTTTCATTAAGAGTTGATGCTACACACTTGATCTCTAATCTCTCCCTTGCTTTTCTTATCTTTTCTCGTTGTTTGTTTATTTACAAGGTAACCAAATTTGAACCTTCTTCATCAACCGATAGAGAGAAGTAAGAGTCAACCCATAAATTCCCGCTCTTCAAGTCAAAGTATCATATTTTTTTTTCTTTCCTTCAAAACCCACGTGTTTCTAGTGATCACACTCCATCTTGTGCATACATGCACTCCTCCCTTTCCCACCACTTTTATCATTTTTCCCCTTCCCTTTCCACTAGCTACTTTCTAAAAATTTCAATTTAAACTCTTCTCATTTCTCTTCGTGATTTTTCATATCCATGGGTACTTGGGTGCTATATGAATCGGTAGACCGATCAGAAGAAATCAATCAACCGATTTTGCACCTAGCTGATCGACCGTGCCAGGACTCATAAATGTCCTATCATGGTACGGTACGCCAGTGCCACAACGAACCTTGATTCTAAGATTTGTGCATTGCAATTCATTGTTTAAAGGGATATAGGAGTAAAGACTCATACATTACATCTATGTCAAATTTGGGAAATCTTAGGGTGGAGGAATCTTGATCTTGTGGCCTATATATGGAGAGTGATTTAATATGCTTTATCACCAACTAGCAAACCCATAGCTATACATCATGCTGTAAAATTTCTTCTTTCAAGAATTTATTGTCATGCCCCAAATGGCAGAATCATCAAGGCACAACCAAGAAATGTTAGATCAAGTGGGTTCAATAAGAGAAATTTTCACATGTACATTTTATTCACAAATATTTAAACAAGGCTTACATCACTTATGTCTATTACAAGCTAATCACAAGAGTTTACACTCTGCGCAGTGAAGACCAACAACTTCTAAACTAAAGGTATGTCTACGCAGTTGGGGAGTTCTTGATGACAAGGTAGCTGGTTTGACATCACAACACTCGCCCCATTCCAGCTGAACTCTAGTCTTGAAAATTACCTAAAGAATAATAAAAAAATCAAGATGAGCACAAAATGCCTAGTAGGCTTTACCCTCTTTAAGTGAGCCAAATTAGAAAATCACTGGAGAAAATAATCATGATAGAAAGAGAGAGAGAGTTCTAACAATTTAGAGTGATAAATAAAGAATGAATTTCTTTCATAACAGAAGATTTAAGCAAACATGAGCGAGTAATTATATATTGATCATGTAGAAATATAAATAATTCAATATACTGGAAAATAGTAATCGTTTTCAAATGTTTCATTTCATATAGCAATAAAAAAGTCATATAGGATTGTCATTCAAGCATTCAAATCTAGCTTATAGTGATGTCATGCCTAAACATTTCTAGTTGGTAAAAAATTGAGTATTCAAATGCTCCTCCTGGGACCAAATTGGTCCCCATGCATAGGCATGGTCTAAAAGAGATCCAAGATCCTAAATATACTCTTTTGACAATTCATGCATATAAATGGCTAATAATTTCAAGAAATAGTTCAAAGTTTACACTATCAGTCAAACCTCTCGGGTAGGTAAGATTCCAGAGGTGGCCTTCATAGCATCCATCTATCATGTAGCACTTTGTCCCATCATACGAGCAAGAGGTAACTTCCCGTACATATCACCTTGCCATGTGTGTGGCACTTAGCTCCCACACTTCTAGCTAGCTAGGTTGACTAATTGACTAAGGATTTTAAGAAATAATATAGTACAAGATTTGTAGGAAATAGCCCTAGGTGAGCTAAAAAAGAAAGGGATTAATCATGATTAATCGGTGGAAATGGATAACAGTTAAGGGTTTAATATCTTAGTTTTATCGGGTCTGTGACTAAAAGTCAATTCCATAAAATAAGTTATAGTCAATTTGTAAGGCTAAGAATCGATTCATTAAGACAATAGAACTAACTTAACAAAGCTGGCAAGAGTCACTTCTACTGGGCCTGAGAGTCGATTTTATAAGCAAGGTGTCGTTTCTTATGTGTCTTGGAGTTGATTCTTATCTTATACTAAGAGTTGATTTAGGGAGTCAATTTTTATAACTTAACTGAGAGTCGATTCTTAGGAGTTTGAGAGTCAATTATTATAAGTCTTGGAGTCGATTCTTGAATGACTTGGTCTAGGAGTCTATTCTTCAACACTGAGAGTCGATTTTTAAGTGAGTCAATTTAGTGAGAGTTAATTCGGTGAGAGTCGATTCAATAAAACAATCGATTCTATAAGAAAGTCAATTCTATAAAAGAGTCAATTCTACAAGAGAGTGGATTCTGTAAGAGAAATGATTTTATAAGAGAGTTGATTCAATGAGAGAGACGAGTCTATAAGAGAGTTGATTCAATTAGAGAGTCGATTCTATAAGAGAGTCGATTCATGAGAGAGTCAATTCCTAATCATTTCGAGAGCTGATACTTATAAGGCTGATGCTCGATTTTTATAAGGGCTGAGACTCGATTCTTATCAGACTTGATTTTTAATATGAGACTCGATTCTTATGAAATCTAGGACTCAATTCTTATAAGACATCGAGACTCGATTTTTATAAGGGCTGAGACTCGATTCTTAATCAGACCTGATTTTTAATATGAGACTTGATTCTTATGAAATCTAGGACTCAATTCTTATAAGACATCGAGACTCGATTTTTATAAGGGCTGAGACTCGATTCTTAATCAGACCTGATTTTTAATATGAGACTCGATTCTTATGAAATCTAGGACTCAATTCTTATAAGACATCGAGACTTGATTCTGAGACTCAATTCGATCTTATGACTCGATACATAAGACTCGATTCTAATGAACATTAAGACTCGAATTCTGATGGACATTAGACTCAATTCTAATTAACACTTAAGACTCAATTAATCTTAATTTAGGGGACTTGATTCTTACATTAGACTTGATTCCTATCTTATTCTCATGAAACTTAATTTTTTGATAAAGAAACTTAATTCTAATGAGACTCGATTTCTAGTTAATAATGAAGCTTGATTCTGGTTTACTAAGAGTAAGACTTAATGCTTGCCTAACAATGAAACTGATTCTAAAAAGACTCCGGATGAAACTAAATTGTCATACATATAGTGCTATGTATCTAAAACCATTCCAAATGTATAAACATATACCCTAACTTCTTTAAGTATGTTTCTTGAGCAAGGATTTCATGGAGGGAATTCACATAAGGGATTCCAGCATAAGATACAAAGATGAGGTTCCAGATAAATATGACTATAACTTGATAAGGCATATGGACATAGCCTAAAAATAAAAATCTTCCAAGGAACGATGCATATGGGTAAATACTTATAGATCATTTGATAGTGCAAAAGTAAGGTTAGGACCTTATAGAGAAAAACCCTAACCTCCTAACAAAACAACTTTAAGGATTTCTTCAAGAATTCAAGGACGAGGTTAAGCATGAGACATGATATCAAAGTCCAAGAAAAACTTTGAACTATAGCTCAATGAGAGACACATAAACATGGCTTCTTGTTGGGAATATCAAAGGAAGAATTACTAAACGTCATGCATATCAAGAAGAAAATTAATCTTCGTGGAGTAACACAGTTAGCATGTAAGCATGAAAAATTCACAATTTAACTTGCATAGAGATGCCTACCTTAGCAAAAAGGCTCAAGAAACTCAAGAGTAAGAACTCTAGAAGGTCTCTTTCTAACTTAGACATCGTTTTGTAATATTTTTGAAGTGTAGATTTCAATCGATTGAAAATTTACTTTTCTCCCTCTAATTACCAACATACAAAATGGATTTTAGATTGTGTTAATGTAGATTTTAAGAGAGAGATAAAGAGAAAAAAAAATGTAATGATGATATGTTGAATTTTGAGCTCACATATAGAAACATAACATTACTCTTTATTTTTGAGCACTTTTTTTAATTATTGACATAGAATTTTACTTTTGATATATGCAGGGCGCGCGGGCAAAGACAGATAAGAAGAAGTTCGCTTTTTCAGAAGCTGGTCTTTGTTCTTTGTTAGGGACTTCTAATAATTTTTATAATTAGTTTTTAGTCCATAATTTTTCTTGGGTGCATAACACCGGATGTGTTGAAACATATGTACGTAATGATCATATCAAGTTAACATAGACTATACAGAATAACATGCATGCATGCGTGCGTGCGACTAATTAATTACCAGCAAACCACCATTAACATGGGCCGCATACCCCAGAAACCTAGGCCACGCGTACGAGACATCAACATTTATGCATAATTAGAAGAAAATTATGAAGCATTAACACTTCAATTCGAACACAACCATGGTTTTTTTTCTTCTCAAAATTAAATAGCCTCTATTAAAAGTTATTTTAATATCAAATTTAGCGCTCTTTAATTTGAAATTCCAAGAATAGCGACCAATATTGGGTTCTAAAATTTATTGTCAAGAACAACTTAATTTCCATGCAAGCATCGCACGCTGGTACTGGCCCCAACCTTTATCTGTCTCCAGCTCTCGCCATCCTCCGTTAGCTCCTTCCGATCCACGCCCACCGTAACTGCTGCAGGAGGCAGATGTTGGAGTGGGCCAGCAGCTTCTGCTTGGGCTTCTCCACGTCCAAACCCACGACATCAGCCGCCGCTATCACGTCTCTCCACATGCTCACGTCCTCCGGCAGGGTCGTCCCGGCGTTCGTCATCTCCTTCTCGACGTTTTCTAGCAGCTCCTCCATCTCCGCCTTGCACGCCTCGATCAGCCGCCACCGGATCGGCATCGGCAGGTCTCCAAACCTGTCCTCGAAGGAGCGGCGTTCCCCTCGAGCAGCAGCAGCTAATCCGAACGACACCTCCTCCTGAGCTTTCTTGCCGGAGGAGGAGAGGGCGCAGCTGGGCGGCGTGGATCCCTCCGCCGGCTCGCCATCGGCGAAGGCGATCCTGATGATGTGGGCGTCGGAGGGGGAAGGAGGCATCGGGAACTCGTATAACTCATCGACGAAGCCACGGTACTCCTGCTTAGGTCGGGAGCGGGTACTGTTGACGGGACGAAGGCGGAGCTGTTGCTGCTGGATGGTGGGCGACATAGTGAGACGACGGAACTCGTCGACCTGCAGGCTCACCGTCGAGTACATGGTGGTGGTGGTGGTGCTCGCGGGAGTACGTTCTGCTGCTCTTGCTCAAAAGTGAGACGGCGGTGGTGGTGATGTTGATGGGATCCCGCGGGGGAGCAGGCGCTGCAGGCCGATATGTGTATCTATACTATTATAATAAAACTCAGTTTTAAAAGTACACGCCAGAATTTTTCTTTTTCCGCCCAAACTGAGATATGTGATACCGCTTAAAACTATCCCCCTTCTTCTTTCTCTCTATTTTTGTATTTTTTTCTCTCTTTATGTGCTGCCACCGTAAGCAGCAAACTCAGCGAGATTTAAAATTTAAATTCTCTCCCTTCTCCATTTGGTCCGTCCTTGACAAAAAATAATATTTTTTATCTAATCCACCACCCCCATCTAAAAATATAAGTACTCGCCTCCATTATAATATGCATCTCTCATATTTGATCTATTTAGTGTTCCGTATGAAAATTAAGTTTTCTTTTCTTCTATATAATACTCCTCTATTATTATTAATAACAATTATATCAAATCTAATTTATAATTTATAAATTTATTATAATTAAATATATATTTAGAAAAAAACACGGGTAGAAATCTAGTATATATATATATATATATATATAGATGTGTTGCAATCCGAAACCTACTCCGATAAGGATCCGTCAAGCTTATGACGAGTCGGACACGGCTTAATATATAGAGCACATGTTTTATTAATTTGTTAGATACTGATCATAATCCGAAGTTAAGTCGGATCACCTTTTCTCTGAGCTTTGGTACGAAGATGATCAGATAAAAAAATATCAGTCGACAGGAAATAAAGCTCTATATATCCTTATATTAATGTCAGCCGAATTCCGATTCCGAATAGAAATTTCTCATTTCTTTCAACCGGATAGAAATTAGAAAAAGGTTTTCTTTAAAAATTACATACTTTAAATTTTTAATTAGCTAACTAACACTCTAAAAATTAAAATTTGTAGAATACCACTGTTTGACCGTCCATGGTCGCACCAACAGTAACTAAAATATAAAAATCGATCTTTGCAGAACCAATTTCATTAAAAAAAAATAAAAATAAAAAATGAAATCAGTCTCTCCAGAACCGATTTCAATAAATCGGTTTTGCTGAAGCCAATTACACTACAGTCAGCTGACCGATTTAGTGTAATCTTCTCTATATTTTGGCCCTGCACTTTTGGTTGACTCTTTTTTTTTTTACAATATTTTTTAGATTTAGAAAAAATAGTTTATGAATGTGATATCTTAAATTAGTAAGCTGTTAAACTGTCAAATTTCACGTATTACCGTGTTAATACGTTAAGCGTTAACTTGTTAGTTCAATATTACTCCAAAAGATATATGCATGTTAATGCTAATATGTGAAAATGTGTTGACGTATTAGGATATTCATCGTCAAAACATATTAATATGTTAAAATATCCACCACCAAAGTACGTCAAAAACTTTTTAAGTAATATTATTTAAATAGAAAAAATGATAAAATTACATAGCAAAAAGATAGGCAACTCTGAGCGGCCCACACTGTGATCATGACACAGGGCCTCTTAAGAGTGCGCCTAAGACCGGACAAGATCGTTGTCCCGCACAAAATATCACCCATCTGCGGTTAGTGTAAGATCTCCCAAGAATTTCTAATTGATTATCACTATTAAAAGTTATTTCATTTGCCAACAAATATCATATATTTTGATATGTTGACTCATTTTTTACTTTCTTAATGGAAATTAAAATTATTATTTTTATATTTGAGAATTTTCATATTTTAATAATAATTATATTATCATTTAATAGCATATATATGTGAGAAGGTATGTATTTAAAATGAAAATTTTAAGTAATAATTATATTTATCATTTATCACTGTTAATAATAATAATAATCATCATCATCATATGAGCTTTATCCCATTATTTGAGGTCGGCTATCACTGTTAATAATAATAAATATGTAAAATTGGTAGTGGATTGCGGTTCAACAACTATCTTGTCTAGCCCTAGGCACAACCCTAAGGGGCCTACGCCACGGTGGCACTGTGAACCCCTCAAAGTTGTGTCTAGGTCAGACAAGATAGTTTTTAAGTCGTCGGATAATTGTCTTTTCTCTATTCAAATGTCAATTTCATCATTTTTTATTTATAAATATTACTTAAAATTTTTGACGTGCTTTGATGGTGGATATTTTAACATATATATATATATATGTTTTGAGAATGAATATCCTAATAGGTTAACACATTTTAACATATTAGCAATAACATTCATGTCTTTTGCAGTAATACACTGACATGTTAAGGCTTATATTTTAACGGATTAACACGGTAATAGGAGAAATTTGATAGTTTAACAGATTAGTAATTTAAAGTATCTCATTCATAAACTATTTTTTCTAAATCTTAAAAATATTGTAAAAAGAATAGGTCAATCTACGTGCTAGACCAATTAAATGGGGAGAAGATTATACTAAGGGTCTATTTGTTTAACCGTAAAATCTCGTCCAAGAAAATCTTTTCAAAAAAAATTATATTTTTTTATCATTTGATATCCTGGAAAACTAAAATATGTAAAAACTCATCCTAAAAATCCCAGATTTTGGCATCGGCGGCAAAGGTTCAGAAACCATTTTCCTTTCCCGCGTGTGGGTATTCTCCTTCTTCCTTTCCATACAGAGCCAACCTTCTATCTTTTGTTTTTTTTCCCTTCATTTAAGTCATCTTTGTCAAATCTAATTATTTTTCATTAGTTGTTTTGATTTTTAATTTTTTATTAAAATATCAGTAGAATACTATTCATTCAAGTTATGTTTTTATATTATTTCTCCTAATTTAAATTGTCTATGTCAAAGTTATTTATTTTCTATTAATTTTCTTATTTTTTAAATATTAAAAAAAATAAAATAATTTTTTTGAATGAATAGTACACTAGGGGTATGTGGCCCCCTCTCATTGGAATGGACTATAATATCCGATGTGCTTTCATGTAACTTTCTACTAAAAATTTACATTTGATGTTGTTGACTTTTCACCTATTTTTTAATCTTCTATTTACACAAATAACTAGTGAAAATATTTACCTAAGAACTAAATAGACAATTATGATTTTTATTTTCATGTAAAAGTTACTCCATAAAAAACTATTTTTCAATGAAAATATTTTACATGCATCCAAATGACCCTAAATCGATCAGTGGCTGACTGATTTAGTGTAATTGGCTTCTGCTATGCAAAGATCAAATTTTATATTTTAGTTTTTTTTAATGGCCGTGACAACCCGTCTGTTGGTGTGGCCATTGACGGTCAAACAGTACTATATATTCTATGAATTTTAATTTTTAGAGTGTTACTTAGCTACTTAAATATTTAAATTATGTTATTTTTAAATAAAATCTTTAGAAAAATAGTTTAATAACACATCATATAGAGACACCTTAATTTTAACACAGCAATCAAAATATACTACAACCTCCTCATTTTGTCAATCTCTTTAAAATGGCTGATGTACCATATTTTTAATGGTAGTATCACTTTAGTGTGTTACCAAAAAAATATTACAAACACTGTTTTCCCAAGAAATTGGTATCTCTCTCATCAGTACTTGTAGTACCTCGAAAAATTTATTATTTTAAAAATTAACGATAAATTAAATTTTTATCAATTAATAAAAAATAAACTAGTTAAAAAGGTACGCATCGTTATTGCATGCGTAAAAACCCATACAAAAATTTCATAAAAATAATAATTACATCTTAAATAATATTCTCTAATGACCCATCAAGAAATTTGGGTATAGAAAAATCATTTGGACTAAGTTTATGAATTTATGCAACTTATTGTCGTAAGTAAGGAATAAGTCGAAGAATCCAATATTATGAGCCAAAGTGAATTATAAATTAAAATAAACATATGAATAGATTTTAAACAATATGGGTTGATAGCCCATTATGATAATTGGACCAATAGACAATCTTGACCCATGAGTAAATTATTTAATAAAAGATAATTAAGACTCATTAAGCAAATGAGTTGTACAATTAAGCCCACATAAGTTATTAGGCCAAAAGCAAGAGCCCAAAGCTGTGATAGAGGTTAGAAATAGTAGGATAAATAATATTAGATTAAATTGGAATAAGAAACCCATTTAATAAATATGTCAAATAGATTTAAATTAGAATAAAGGGTGAATAAGTAGAATTTATTGGGGATCGGATAGGTGACTTAATCAGATGAACTAAGAATGTGTGTGAATAGCAGTGGAATTAAAATGAGTGAAACACACAATTCAATCAGATTCAAGTGTGGTGTGTGATTATAGTGAATAGGAACAACAAACCACACATCAAACCACAGTGCACGAACGATTTTTAAGGTGGTTCGGAGATCACAACTTATGTCTCCTACGTTCACCTCCTCACAATGGAGGAACCACTAGTACAAGTGCAGTACAAACTGGAGCACGACGACTCCGACCTCTTTGAGTGCAACGACTCAAAGAAACACAGGAGATAGGCACGACAACCTACTCCACAGACCACTTGTGAATTCAGCAAATTCACAAGCCCTTGAGCACTACGGCAATGTTGGGTTGAGTGTGTTTTGGAATTTCCTAAAGTTGTGTTTAATGATGACCAATAAACATCACTCATATCTTGATTTTGATGATGACTAATTGAACATGTTATACATTTTATACATATCACAACAATGCTTAAACAACATATTTTTGATGTTTAATATCTCACATTTTAATGATAATATCTTGTATTAATGGTTACACTTTATATTTTCAGGTTCACAGAAATTTGTCACAGTGGGGTCGACACAGTCCACCTGTGTGTCGACACTAGTTCACTGTCCCAGAAGCCTGTTCTAAAGTTAGCAGTCGAATTTAGCATTCGACTGTAGCAGTCGAATACTGAAGTCGAAGTTAGCAGTCAAATTTACCATTCGACTGTAGCAGTCGAATTTAGCATTCGACTTCAGCATTCAACTACAACATTCGACTGGTGCAGTGTGTGGCGGAACACCTCGGCCTAGCCCGTTAAACTGATAACGTACTTGATCCGAGTCCGCCTCCCGCGAATGGGCCGAAGCCTCGCAAGGGATACCAAACTACAGTCCGTGCAA
This sequence comes from Colocasia esculenta, assembly GCA_014218235.1. Lineage (NCBI taxonomy): Eukaryota > Viridiplantae > Streptophyta > Magnoliopsida > Alismatales > Araceae > Colocasia > Colocasia esculenta. The sequence goes on along the minus strand of CM024755.1, from coordinate 14,803,730 downwards.
ACATAAAGGAACACACCACATTTTATATATATTTCATAAGTTACATAGCCATATTTCCACAGAACTGAAAAGAAGTACAAGAGCCTGGGGCATACCCCGAGGTACAACTGAGGAAAATAAACAACTAACTACACTACACTGCTGGAGTTGCTACTACACAGCTGGAGGTACCGACCCTGCACCGCTACGGTGCGGCTCTGAACTGGACGACGGTCGTGAAACGTCCTCCTCGCTCTCACCTGTGGGGGTAGGGGTGAGCCTCGCTAGTCACTGGCTCAGTAGGGAACTCCCCCAAAACCTAGCAAACCAAAAACCACAGGTACAAAAGCAATAAACAGTACCAACAATTTATAGAACAACTAAGCAGGATATAAAAGCTGTAAAAGTACTCACCGTCTGCCGACTACGAGAAACAACTTTAATAATTAAACGGAAAACCAGTACAGGTGTACAAGTTAAAGTAGAGACAGCCAAACACGAGTCACGTGAACTGGTTTGCGACACCAGAAACTGACTCGGACAAGCTAACACAAGTCTACCTCTCAGTCTCGAAGCCACGGACGAAAGGTCCAGCTGCCGCTCCACGTGAAAAGGTCAAGCAACTGTGGAGACTAACTAAACACCACCACCTGCGGACCACACGGTCACAGGCCCATGCCTGGCACCTCCAGAGACCCTGGCCCGGGCTCACTAGAGTGAGGCACTGGAAAAGGACTAGTTGGGGACCAGTGTCGACTACTGGTGTCCGTACCCCCAACTACGAGCGCGCTACAAGTGACTAAAGACAAACACAAGTGTCACTGTTCCACTGTCGTCTTTCCCTCAGCCGGACGTACAACTCAAACACAAGAGTGAGGGTGTCTAGGTCAAATGACACAGACCTCGACGGTACAACACAAGTACGGGGACAAAGCCCTGAGCTAACAGCCTGGCTCACAAAGAACCTGGGGCACCCAACTGGAGAGGTAACCACGGTAGGCGTCGTACTACTCGCCACGTACACAAAACCACGTGCACGTCACACACAAACCACGTGAAACCTCACGTAAACCACAAGTAACAACGGTCCACTACACGTGAACCCAACTGGACTCGCGTGAACAACACGCAGCCTCGAAAGTAAGTAACTAACTGCATACCTTGTATGCTAAACACAGAAACCATGTGCACTCGGTGCACCACAGGTGCCAACGCACCACTTATTATCGATACATACCATAAATAATCATTTCTGCTTATAACAAGTTAACGGCCACATCGATTGCCGCTTACAAGAAGTAGACGGTAATGGATCTGGCCGTCTATATCCCGGCTGATGAGCTTGGCGACAAACGATGTTGACGCCAAGTTCTTCGGCCTCTATCCCTACAGAAACCCTAAACCGATTCTACAGGTTTTACAACCGTTAAAACAACGGTAAAACATACAGAAACAGTTCCTCTAGCATGCATGAATCCTAAACAATCCAATACAACATGCTTTACTGATTAAATTCGTCAAACCACCCATTAACCCCGCATGGTGCAACTTAATCCAAAAATGCATTTAACATGCTGATTCAGGTGGTTACGTCGTGTTTTAATGTTCCTACAGAGCTAACAGGGTTCGTCCCCTACCTCAGAACACGCTTAAACCTCCCGAATTCTCCCAGTTCACACCGAACCCTCCGCGAGCTCCCACGGGAATTGCACCACGCCACGGCGTTTCCTCGCGCGATTCGGCAACGCCACACGTCCCACGATCCTCCAACCACCCTTCAGTACCTGTTGGAAGCTTTAGAAACATGGGACGTGAAGCTGGGGCAAGGGGAAGAGAGAAACATGTGGGAAACTGTTGGATCAAGCCCCAACCGTTGCACCAAAAGCTCGAGCTGGTAGTGAAGGTGGACTGTATTTCCTTTATGGCAGCGTAGAACCCCACACTAAGCGGTGGGCGGACATGAGGGGCTTCGCACAGGGCAGTTAGTCCCTGCGGCGGGCTGGGCTGTCAAGCACCGATGCGACTACACACACCCGATCCCGGGCCAGCATGTAGTAACAGCGAATCCTAAGGGAGTTGATGGACCCCATAATCCAACAACTCCCCCCCAGCGACACCCGGGGATTCGAACCCGCAACCTCGCTCTGATACCACTTGTTGGATCAAGCCCCAACCGTTGCATCAAAAGCTCGAGCTGGTAGTGAAGGTGGACCGTATTTCCTTTATGGCAGCGCAGAACCCCACACTAAGCGGTGGGCGGACATGCGCACAGGGCGGTTAGTCCCTGCGACGGGCTGGGTTGTCAAGCACCGATGCGACTACACACACCCGATCCCGGGCCAGCATGTAGTAACAGCGAATCCCTAAGGGAGTTGATGGACCCCATAATCCAACAGAAACCTGCTCTCGGGTGACCCTATAACCTGTAGAATTCTCAGGTTAGCGTCAACCCCTCTGCCGCCAAGGACAACCGCCACCCTAAACGTCCACATCTTATGCCACCAAATTCATGCAGTCGACGGCAACCTATCTGGATGCCAAAAAGTCAGCGACCACCCCTGGCCGCCAACTCCAACTCAACTGCAGCAGGTCCTATTTCATTTCAGGACCAAACCTGCACTTCACCTGAACAAACCACATAAAACATTCCACACAACCAACTCACACTGGCCTCACAACGGCCATCACAACCATTACACACATGATCCGCATGGATCTGAAAAGCATGCGACGTTACATTACTATCATCTAAAAAGAAAATTTCGACCTCGAAATTCATAACACAACTCAAAGTGAAACAACTTATACATACATACCTTTACAAGCACTATCATCTAAAAAGAAATACAAAAGCTTATTCAAACAGATAGGATATACCCTTTAGCCATTTCCTCGGCTAACTCCCAGGTATCCTCACCACCCAACCTATTCTCCCATCTCACTTTAACTAGCTCAATTTATTTATTTCGCAACTTCTTTACCTTTCGATCCGTGATCTGTACCGGATATTCTGGCATAGTCATATCCGGCCTCAGGTCACCACCTTGATATCTGATTATTTGAGCTGGATCTTCAATACACTTTCTCAACATAGAAACATGGAAAATATCATGCACATCTGCAAAATCTGCTGGCAAATCCAGCCTATAAGTTGTTTCCCCAATCCTTTCTAACACTTTAAAGGGTCCCACATACCTCGGACTCAACTTTCCAGTCTTGCCAAATCTCATGATTCCCTTACTTGGAGAAACTCTCAGGAAAACAAAATCTCCCACTTCAAAATGAAGTGGTCTCCTCCGGATATCTGCATAACTCTTTTGCCTGCTTTGAGCTGCCTGCAATTTCTCTTTAATAAGCTTCACTATTTCTGTGGTTTGCTGAATCAATTCAGGACCCACTAACTGCCTTTCTTCCACTTCATGCCAGTTCAATGGGGTTCTACATGGCCTTCCATATAAAGCTTCATACGGTGCCATCCCAAGACTGGTATGATAACTATTATTGTAGACAAACTCAACCATTCCCAAATGATGCTCCCAGCTACCTCCCCAAACTAAACAACAAGCTCGCAACATATCTTCAATCGTCTGAATAGTCCTCTCTGTCTGACCATCTGTCTGGGGATGATAAGTGGAGCTATACCTCAACTCAGTACCAATTACTTTCTGCAAACTTCTCCAAAAACCAGAAGTAAATCTTTGATCTCTATTAGATACAATAGTCTTCGGAATACCATGCAGTGGAACAATTCTTTCAACATAAATATTTGCCAATCTGTCCACTGTCCAAGACATACTTACTGCCACTAATCTGCACACCTTGGTTAGTCTGTCAACAAACACCTATATTCCATTATGCCCGGAACTCGATCTTGGTAAACCTGCCACAAAGTCCATAGCAATGTCATCCCATTTCCACTGTGGAATGGGTAACGGTAGCAATAAACCTCCAGGCATCTGATGCTCTGCTTTAATCTGCTGACAGATAGCACATCTTGCAACAAACTCTGCTATTTCTTTCTTCATATGAGGCCACCAGAAATGCTTCCTCAAATCATGGTACATTTTAGTACTACCCGGATGAATAGTGTACCTAGATTTATGAGCCTCTTCCAACACTCGCTACTTCACCTCTTTTTCAGCAGGAACAAACAACTTGCCTCTGAGCCTGACCACACAATTATCATCAATAGTAACTCCTTCCATTTTCACAATTTCAGCTAAACTTGCATCTGCTCTCTGAGCCTCAATAATCTGCCAATACAAAGATGGCTCTACAGCACTAGCAGCTAGTACTGCCCATCACTGACTACTAGGCACATACAAGGAGTTCTCCACTACTTCTTCATACAATTTCCACTCTTTAATCATCATCAAGCTTACATATGCCTTTCTGCTCAAGGCATCTGCTACAACATTGGCCTTACCCGGATGGTAAGCCAAACTGAAATCATAATCTTTCAAATATTCAATCCATCTGCGCTGGCGAAGGTTTAAATCTTTCTGCGAGAAAATATACTTTAAACTTTTATGATCTGTAAAGATCTCAAAACTTTCGCCATACAGATAATGCCTCCACATTTTCAAGGCAAACACAACTGCTGCCAATTCCAAATCATGAGTGGGGTAATTCTCTTCTGCTGGCTTCAATTGCCTGGACGCATAAGCTATCACTTTGCCATGCTGCATAAGCACTGCGCCAAGTCCTCTCCTTGAAGCATCAGTATACAACACAAAACCACCACTCCCTGCCGGTAATGTCAATATAGGTGCTGATGTAAGTCTCTTCTTCAATTCCATAAAACTTTTCTGACATTCACCGGACCACACAAATGGCACCCCTTCCTGGTCAATTTAGTCATAGGTGCTGCAATCTTAGAAAAATCTTGAATAAAGCGCCTATAATAACCTGCCAATCCCAGAAAACTTCTAATCTCAGTTATTGTCTTAGGCACTCCCCATCTCATCACTGCTTCCACTTTACTTGGGTCCACTGCTACTCCTTTGGCTGAAATAACATGACCCAAAAACTGAATTTCTTTTAACCAAAATTCACACTTACTGAATTTGGCAAACAACTGGTTATCCCTTAGCAACTGCAGAGTAAACCTCAAATGAGCTGCATGCTCCTCTTCAGATGCTGAATAAATTAGGATATCATCAATAAAGACCACAATGAATTGGTCTAAATATGGATGAAAAATTCTATTCATCAGATCCATAAAACCTGCAGGAGCATTAGTCAACCCAAATGGCATAACCACAAACTCAAAGTGACCATATCTGGTTCTGAAAGCTGTCTTATCTATATCCTCCTCTTTGATTCTCAACTGATGGTACCCGGACCTCAAATCAATTTTAGAAAATACCTTTGCTGATTGCAACTGATCAAACAGATCATCTATTCTCGGCAACGGGTACTTATTCTTAATGGTCACATCATTCAACTTTCTATAATCAATACACATCTGAAAACTTCCATCTTTCTTTTTCACAAATAAACCGACGCTCCCCACGGGGAATGACTCGGTCTAATAAACCCTTTCTGCAACCATTCTTCTAACTGCTTTTTCAATTCTTTTAGTTCTGCTGGTGCCATCCGATATGGAGCTTTAGAAATCGGCATGGTACCTGGCAGCAACTCAATGGTAAAGTCCACCTCTCTATGTGGAGCTAAACCAGGCAAATCCTTCAGGAAAAACATCAGCAAATTCCCTAACCCCGGAACTGCTTCCACTGGCTGACTAGCTTCTACCAGACTTACCGAGGCTAAATAAGCCCACATCCATCAGCATTATCAACTTTCTAGCTTTAATTGTAGAAATTAGAAACTTAGAGGTATAAAAAGGCATACCTTGATATTCAAATTTGCACCATTAGGATGACAAAACCTGATCCTTTTCTTTCTGCAATCTAACATTGCTCCATACATCTCAGCCAATCCATACCCAAAATAATATCATAATCTAACAACTGCAGGCATATAACCGACCCGGCATCTGGTTCCCTTCAATCATAACAGGAGCTTCATCTATATAGCTTGAAGTGAGTAGGAACTCACCCGAAGGAACTTCCACTATAACTCACAGGACTTCTCCTCTAAAGGATGAGCTATACAATCCAGAAATTCTTCGGAAATAAAAGAATGAGAGGCACCCGAATCAATAAACTCTTGCTGATAATTATAAAGAGGTAAAGTACCTTCTATCATATTCGATGCCTCTGCCTGGGCTCGGGTGATAGCCATAACCCGCCTCTTCCTCCGCTGCTGCGGTGCTCCTCTGCCACGACCTGCCTGTGGCTGCTGAAACTGCTGAGGCTACTGCTGCTGCTGCGCACACCTCTTCCATACCCATATTCTCTCGGATAGGGACAACTGCGGATCAAATGCCCCGGCTGATTACAATTATAACACCGTACCCCTGGTGGAGTAATAGGCTGCCTGGCAGTACTCTGCTGCGACTCCTCCACCTCAGGCCTACCTCGGCCCTGCTGAACTAACTGCTGACGACCTCCCCATCCTCTTCCTTTGCCTTTAAATGCTTGCTTTAATTTCTGGCCCCATTTACCAAAGCCTGATGAAGAAGGTTCTACTGGTGCCTTACCCTTGCTTGCACCTACTGACTGCTGCGGTAGCTGAAAACTACCTGAACCTGACTCGCCCACCTGACGAGTCCGAATAGACCTCTCCAATGTAGCTGCTCTCTGGGCTGCTTCTTCCACTGTCTTGCACATGAGAGGTACTATCGCATCCTGCAATTCACTCTCAAACCTCTAAGAAATACTCAACCATCATATTATTATCTGAAACCACATAAGGCGCATAACTCTAAGGTCATAAATCTCATCTGGTACTCTAAAACTGAAGAGTTACCTTGCTGAAGTGTCCGAAACTGCTCTCTTTTTACTTGCTGCACTTGAATCGAAAGAATGTATCATTAAATACATCGAGAAATTCTGACCAAGTAATAGCCTCCTCTGTCCTGCCTGCAAAGGTGGTCTGCATCTTCAGTCGCCACCATTCTAATGCAAAACATTTCAACTGATAAGCAGCTAACACAACTCTATCTGCTACCGGACACCTCATAGTTGCAAAAACTCTTTCAATTTCATGAACCCAATGCTCTGCTGTATCTGGATTCGGCCCTCTTGAATAAGTAGGCGGCTGCAATCTCAGAAACTTCACCACCTGCATCACTGGTTCTTCTGCTATCAGCACTGGTGGTGGTGGTGGCACAGGTGCTGCAAAAGGCACCTCTACTCCTGGCGGGACTGGAGCTACAGGTACAACCTCTCCATCTCCAGGTGGCACTGCAACCGGTGGTACCGGCGCCTGCTGATCCATTCTCGCCCGAATATCCGTGAGGCTTTCCCAAATTCTTTCTATCATATGCTGAGTACTTTCCTCCGTATCATCTCCTCCACCACCCCAATCTCTTCTATCATCCATTCCAGAAATTTCTACATAAACAAAACACCAGACAAAAATCAAAACAACAAATTATCAGAAACCAGGGTCCCTACCAGCAGTGTACAAAGACCGAAATAAGGCTATGTATCTTACTAATTCCCTTATATTAACACGGACCTTGCTCTGATACCAACTGTGGCGGAACACCTCGGCCTAGCCTGTTAAACTGATAACGTACTTGATCTGAGTCCGCCTCCCGCGAACGGGCCGAAGCCTCGCAAGGGATACCAAACTACAGTCCGTGTAAACACAAAGGAACACACCACATTTTATATATATTTCACAAGTTACATAGCCATATTTCCACAGAACTGAAAAGAAGTACAAGAGCCTGGGGCATACCCCGAGGTACAACTGAGGAAAATAAACAACTAACTACACTACACTGCTGGAGCTGCTACTACACAGCTGGAGGTACCGACCCTGCACCGCTACGGCGTGGCTCTGAACTGGACGACGGTCGTGAAACGTCCTCCTCGCTCTCACCTGTGGGGGTAGGGGTGAGCCTCGCTAGTCACTGGCTCAGTAGGGAACTCCCCCAAAACCGAGCAAACCAAAAACCACAGGTACAAAAGCAATAAACAGTACCAACAATTTATAGAACAGCTAAGTAGGATATAAAAGCTGTAAAAGTACTCACCGTCTGCCGACTACGAGAAACAACTTTAATAATTAAACGGAAAACCAGTACAGGTGTACAAGCTAAAGTAGAGACAGCCAAACACGAGTCACGTGAACTGGTTCGCGACACCAGAAACTGACTCGGACAAGCTAACACAGATCTACCTCTCAGTCTCGCAGCCACAGACGAAAGGTCCAGCTGCCACTCCACGTGAAAAGGTCAAGCAACTGTGGAGACCAACTAAACACCACCACCTGCGAACCACACGGTCACAGGCCCATGCCTGGCACCTCCAGAGACCCTGGCTCGGGCTCACTAGAGTGAGGCACTGGAAAAGGACTAGCTGGGGACCAGTGTCGACTACTGGTGTCCGTACCCCCAACTACGAGCGTGCTACAAGTGACTAAAGACAAACACAAGTGTCACTGTCCCACTGTCGTCTTTCCCTCAGCCGGACGTACAACTCAAACACAGGAGTGAGGGTGTCCAGGTCAGACGACACAGACCTCGACGGTACAACACAAGTACCGGGACAAAGCCCCGAGCTAACAGCCTGGCTCACAAAGAACCTGGGGCACCCAACTGGAGAGGTAACCACGGTAGGTGTCGTACTACTCACCACGTACACAAAACCACGTGCACGTCACACACAAACCACGTGAAACCTCACGTAAACCACAAGTAACAACGGTCCACTACACGTGAACCCAACTGGACTCGCGTGAACAACACGCAGCCTCGAAAGTAAGTAACTAACTGCATACCTTGTCTGCTAAACACAGAAACCATGTGCACTCGGTGCACCACAGGTGCCAACGCACCACTTATTATCGATAAATACCATAAATAGTCATTTCTGCTTATAACAAGTTAGCGGCCACATCGATTGCCGCTTACAAGAAGTAGACGGCAATGGATCTGGCCGTCTATATCCCGGCTGATGAGCTTGGCGATAAACGATGTTGACGCCAAGTTCTTCGGCCTCTATCCCTACAGAAACCCTAAACTGATTCTACAGGTTTTACAACCGTTAAAACAACGGTAAAACATACAGAAACAGTTCCTCTAGCATGCATGAATCCTAAACAATCCAATACAGCATGCTTTACTGATTAAATTCGTCAAACCACCCATTAACCCCGCATGGTGCAACTTAATCCGAAAATGCATTTAACATGCTCATTCAGGTGGTTACGTCGTGTTTTAATGTTCCTACAGAGCTAACAGGGTTCGTTCCCTACCTCAGAACACGCTTAAACCTCCCGAATTCTCCCAGTTCACACCGAACCCTCCGCGAGCTCCCACGGGAATTGCACCACGCCACGGCGTTTCCTCGCGCGATTCGGCAACGCCATACGTCCCACGATCCTCCAACCACCCTTCAGTACCTGTTGGAAGCTTTAGAAACACGGGGACGTGAAGCTGGGGCAAGGGGAAGAGAGAAACAGGTGGGAAACCTGCTCTCGGGTGACCCTATAACCTACAGAATTCTCAGGTTAGTGTCAACCCCTCTGCCGCCAAGGACAATCGCCACCCTAAACGTCCACATCTTATGCCGCCAAATTCATGCAGTCGAGGACAACCTATCTGGACGCCAAAAAGTCAGTGACCACCCCTGGCCGCCAACTCCAACTCAACTGCAGCAGGTTCTATTTCATTTCAGGACCAAACCTGCACTTCACCTGAACAAACCACATATCCATACCAAACATTCCACACAACCAACTCACACTGGCCTCACAACGGCCATCACAACCATTACACACATGATCCGCATGTATCCGAAAAGCACGCGATGTTACACAGTGGGAGTCAACCAGTGGTGTCGACACAGTCCACCTGCGTGTCGACACTAGATGAGTGTCCCAGGAAGCAGTCAGAACAGTTGAAGCCTGTGGTGTCGACACAGTCTGCCTGTGTGTCGACACACTTCGATTAAAGCTCAAAAAAGGGAATTTTTTGGACACGTGGTTGTTTAGGGATCAAGGGAATTGACCTAGATTTCCGTGCCTATGCACCCCAAGGCACCTTATGATCATATGGGGCTATATATACCCATGATCCTTGTACTCCAAAGGCATCCCACGCAAAGAAAGCTCAGAGCATTCCAGAAGAAGAGCATTTGAGCGGGAAAGGCTCCTGCGTCTAGAAGGAGAGCAGCATAGTGCCGCCAAGGGGAAGAAGAAGGAGAAGAAGGGGAGGAGCTCGTGATTGCAGCAGTGCTAGTCAGAAGGAGATCCAACCGAGTCTGTACTTGGTTAGAGTGTCAAATTTCACTGGGGAATCTGTGTATGTGTTCTACACAGATCTCCCAATTCTATTTGTCTCTACCATTTCTCTTGTACTGAGATAGATCGTGCTAGAGGATCTATTCTCTAAGTGTGCTTGTTCTAGCAGAACTTGGATCTACTGTGATCCAAAGGTTTTGAGTACCTTGTACTCAGGTTTGGTGTCATAGTACTCTGGGTTGGAACCGTTGTGCTCTGGTGCTTGAGCCGTAGTGCTCAAGGGCTTGTGAATTTGCTGAATTCACAAGTGGTCTATGGAGTAGGTTGTCGTGCCTATCTCCTGGGTTTCTTTGAGTCGTTGCACTCAAAGAGGTCGGAGTCATCGTGCTCCAGTTTGTACTACACTTGTGCTAGTGGTTTCTCCGTTGTGAGGAGGTGGACGTAGGTGACACAAGTTGTGTTCTCCGAACCACTTTAAAAATCTTCCGTGCACTGTGGTTTGATGTGTGGTTTGTTGTTCCTATTCACTATACTCACACACCACACTTGAATCTGATTGAATTGTGTGTTTCACTCATTTTAATTCCGCTGCTATTCACACACATTCTTAGTTCATCTGATTAAGTCACCTATCCTATCCCCAACAGAATTAAACTAAAACCCATTAAGCTAAATTAGAAATGGGTTGTATTAATGGTCCAAGTATAAAAGAATGGGCCCAAATGTGAAGAGCCCATCTTGGGATGAGAATTAATTAAGCCAAATTCGTACTTAAAATATTAATAAATAGAAAAGGGTTAAGATAATGATTATTTTAACTCATAATTACCTTAAAAAGAGTCCTAACTCTACCCTAACCCATTACCCACGAAATTATATCTCCCCTAAAGCCAATTAGAGGATAAATGCTAGATAGGGAGAGATAAATGTGGAAATTCGGAGTTAATTAATAAATAAATTAACTAAGGGTAAGAAAAATACTAGAAAGGGTTATAAATATCCTAAAAAGAGTCATCATCCTATCCTAAAGTATTACCCACGAATTTAGACTTCTCCCCAAGCCTATTAAGTAGATAAAGGCAAGAAATTGGGTGATAAATGTAGAAAATTAAGAGTTTGAAGGGGAAGATGAGTTTTAAGAAAGAAGAACTCTTACACAACCTAATAGACCTCTAATTCATGTCTACCAAGCCCCATTACGTTGCTGGAGCTTTAGAGCACGAGGGAAGGAGGCTAAGGACGAGGAGCAAGGAGAAGAAGGAGGCTTGGAGCAAGAAGAACTTGGAAATTCGTTACCCCCAAATCTTATGATCCTTATAGTGCAAAAGGTAGGTAATATCTCAAGAAAAATTTGTGTAAAAATTACCCTAGCTAGTCTTGATGATCCCTTTCAAAAGCCCATTAGATTCGCTCTATTTCGCTCTCCCATGAGAGAGAATTAATTCTTTGAAGCTCTGTCATATCCATGTACCCGACCCTTCATGTTTGCTTCCAAGCCCTGTGCATACTTGATCCCATGCCATGTGAAAATTCTCATAAATACTACATCATGTTAGCTTTCAAACGCCCCTAATTTCCCTAATTTTCATCATGTATCCATTGCTAATTAATTCGTTAATCCATGACTATGCATATTTAGGTCACTGAAATGTAACCTAATCAAAGCATGCCTACATCTTGTCTATTTTCAAATTAATCATGCATGTTGATAGATTTATGAGTCTACTTTCATTTAAAACTAGTTTCATGATTTTTGGATCATCGTGTGATTTTATATTAATTTTTGAAGAGTCCTATATCACACTTTAGAGGGAAGGACCAACCCAAAAAGGGAAAATCCCCTTTTCTGGGTCGGCCCGCGCCTCTGAAGTCGCGACGGCCGACCCGTCGCGACCTCAGAGGAGTCGCGGTCGGCCAGACCGTCGCGACAAGAACGCGACGGCCCGCGCCGTCGCGTTCCCGACCCCCGAACCGGGCCAGGCCGGCCGGTTCGGCCGTCGTGCCAGGTCGCCCCGTCGCGACCTGAGTCGCGATGGAAACACCCGTCGCGTTATGCCCGTTGTCGCGCCCGGACCCCGTCGCGACTTGATCGCGACGGGCACCCCCGTTGTGATTTCAAGATTTCGGCCAGAACTTATAATTGTACATGTGTCCCTACTTTATATGTCATTTAACCTTTGTACAAGTTAAACCATGTACTGTTAAGCTTAATAATTGACCTGAATACTTTTATTTGTTAATATTTAAATAATTTTTATTAATTAAAAGCCATGTACACGATTTATCATATTCTCATGATTTCTTTACACTTGCACACACATAACATTAATGTTTGCCATTTGACCCTATTAAATTACTCAATAATGTATCTGGTAATTAAGTGAAATTAATTACCTAATTTCTCTATTATTTAAATGACACATGTCTTCATTTTATTCGCATAATTTGTACACCGTTATCGCGTCCCTCTGCCTTCGAGCACTCGAGGCAAGACGGATATCATTTCGTTACACACTTTCTCTTGACTTGGACCACCTCTCCATCCGGAATATACTCTCGACTGGGCCATGGAATCCTTGTCAAGGCTTCCGTAAGTCTTCTGGCTTTGGCGCACGTCTATTGCCGACGAGCTGGTTGTACCCTTAAAACTCGATACCCCCCTAGGGATCAGTACGATCCAAACGGCCTTAGTGTGTTCTCTCTCTTACCTTGTGATCACCCCGGACCATTTAGCCTGTGTTCATAGCCCGGCTAGTGGGCGGTTGTGACTTCTACTAGACTGCCAGCACCCGACCTGGTGCTATGAAACTGTTACTATCGATGTTCCACGTTGTTTTATGATTGTACCCCTATCTCGTCTACTATCTCGTCTCTCTCATCTGTTCACTTTCATTCTATACTCTCATCTAGTTCGTCTATTACTCTCATCTCTTCTTGGTACTCTATTTGGCCATTTACAACTGATTGTCTAAAACAAAATAACAAAACAGTGCTATATGCCAAAGCAATAGGGCCCAGTCTGGTCCTGGGAGGAGCGCCCGAAGAGTGCTATTTCCTCGCGAGGGTAACATGATCAGGATGTGTACGATATGCATCCAGCGCCATTTAACAACAAATACAATTCAATTTATGACAATCAAACAATCGTTTTACTATATCTCTGGGTTGACATGATGCTCGACTAGGGAAGTGCTATTGCACCTTTGTGCAGACGTTACACATTCTTTCACTATATGGCCAATCCTCTATCATGCTAGTTGCAATTACTTTTGATGTGTTATCATTCTCTCGTGTGCTATCATTCTCTCGTTATCACGTACTATTACTCTCTCGACTATACTTGATCGATCTCTCTAGTTAACCTGCTTTATAAGACATTAATCATTTAAAGCTTGCTTGTTTACATGAGATATTAAGTCCTACTAAGCGTTATCGCTCACCCTTCGTTATTTGTTATTATGTTTTCAGGTAAGTCAGATGATGACCCTACGCACACCAACGAGAATGGACTGGAGTGATGAGCGACCAGGAGTCATAGCGATGGAGGGTCTTCAATACATAAGAGTTTAGTTAGCCATTTACTTAGTTATCCTTTTCAAATGAAATGATGTTATTGAGCCCTATGTTTTGACTCAGAATTAGTGGTTGTAATAGTTAAGAGATTTATCAATAAAATAAGGAATTTATTGCAATTATTGTTCATTAGTTACTCTGATACTTGCGATTGTATGCGCACTTGTTGTAACGTCGCGCGTTTTCCGGATCCCCGTGGATCCAGGTTTAGAGGGTTTGGTGGCCAATGTGTGGCCCATTAGCTTGTGTGTTTCTTATTGGATCCTTACCGGGCTTGGTTATGGATCTTGTTCAGTGTGCTGGACATCAACAGTAGGTTGGCGTCCAGGTGTGTGACGTCGACTGTGTGTTGGCGGCAATGGTGTTGCCGTTAACATGTTTTTGGCGTCCATCGATGTGGGCGTCTATCGTTTATTTTAATGGGTTTTATTACATGAACTTGGCGTCGAGCGATGTGGACGCCTAGTCATGGCGGTTTTGGTCAGCGGCGCAGAGGTTGACATTACCTGAGGCGCCTGTGTTTTTAGGAGAACCCGAGCCTTCTTCTTTCCCCACCTTCTCCCCTCCTTTTTCCCCCACCTGTATCCTTGTGCCTCTTCACTACTTCGGCGGTCGACGGGAGCACGTGGGAAGGCCGTGATGCGCGCAGCAGTGGCAGATCAGACGGGGAATGACGGATTGAAGGGCGGTATTCGCGGGAAGCTCCTGGGGTTTCGGCACGATTTGAGGTTCTTTAGGAGTTTGTTTGCATTTCTGAGGTAGGGACTGGACCCTTTGATCTCTCCTGGTTGATTTGCCATGCTTTGTTGCATAGATCGTATGTTAATTGAGTTTTTGGGAAAGGATTCTCCATGTCGGGAAATTGGGTGGTTTGATCGATCCAAGTGTTGGATCTTGTTTCTTCAGTTTAATTATAGTATTCAGATGTAAGGGGAATTGTTTCCCCTTGTTTTCTTATTGTTTATAGGGCTAAGTTGCCCATATGATTGGCCTCGGGCCGGTCAGTGTGTTTTGTATACGCTGGGAGCTGAAGATCTTAGCATCAACATCGATTGACGTCAGGTTCTTCAGTTGGAGATTAACGGCCAGATGTCTAGCCGTTAATATCGAGTTTACTTAGTATTAACGGCAGGGGATGCTTCCGTCTATAACCAATGGACGGCAATCGATGTTGCCGCCAACCTGTGCATGTGCACAGTGTGTTTCACGGTGTTTTTGTTGTATGTGTTGCGGTGTATTAACACGTGTGGTGCTTCTAGAGCACAGGGCTTTTGAGGTCAGCTTACTGGCTATGTAGTTTACTAGTTCTTTATGTGTGTGTGTGTATGATTTACTACATCCTAGCGCACAAGATTAATGTGAAATATTTCGGGGTTTTGATGTCGTGCTTATGGTTTGTGTATGCATGGCACATTGTACGTCATCATGTTTATTGTACATTAATTATTGTGGCTAATTCGTGGTGTTGTGGCGATGAGGTTCACGTCTGAACCTAGCCTCAATCCTCCTGAATCTTATATAGATTATTTTGGATGGATAATTAGTAAAGTACAAGTGTGATTATTATATGATTATTGTGATCAGTGTTTAGTGTGACCTCCACTGTCACTTTGTGACCGATGATAGGCCGAGGTATTATTATTAATGTGGTTTATGTGTGTGATTGTGTAGGTTAGCTTGTAAGTCACCGGGTGACTGGAATAAGCTATTCCTAACATATGTACCGTGATCGGTAACAGAAAGTGTTTGTGAATATATCACGATTTGAGCTTGCCGAGTGTGGTGGTCCGGCGCCTATTTCGGAATGCCATTCTAGTCGGGTACCCCAGGTTCTTTGTGAGCCAGGCACGTGTGTTTGTTGTGCTCGTGGTTTGTCCCGGTACAGTGTGGTACCGTCGAGGTCTGTGTCGTCTGTCCTGGACACCCTCATTCCTGTGTTTGAGTTGTACGTCCGGCTGAGGGAAAGACGACAGTAGGGCAACGACTTATGTTTGTGGGTGTGCAGTCGCTTGTAGCGAGCTCGTGGTTGGGGGTACGGACACCAGTAGACATACTGGTCCCCAGCTAGTCCTGTTTTCCAGTGCCTCACTTTAGGGTGCTCCGGCCAGAGACCCTAGAGGTGCCAAGCATGGACCTGCAGCTGTGTGTCTGCAGGTGTGGTGTTAGTTGGTCTCCATAGTTGTTTGACTTGTTCTCATGGAGCGGCAGTTGGACCTTTCGTCCGTGACTGCGAGACTGAGAGGTTGTTCTTGTGTTGTGTTGTCCGGGTTGGATACTAGCCTGATCAGCCAGTAGTCCGTTCCCATGTGGTGGCATCGTTCCTTTCCGACTCGAGCTTTGCTACTTGTCATAGTTCGTGAGTTTGTGACTCGTAGTCAAGGTTTGACTCGTTCGAGGTGTGCCCTGGTGTTGGCACAGTTGTGACTACGGTTGTGGTCTGTGGTGTGCCCGAGTGGTGGCACAGTTTTGGTTATGGTTGGTGAGTGTTGACTCACTAAATGTGGTTTAGCTCGCTATCTTGTGCCCTGTTACGGCACTGGTTTACTTGTGGTTTCCGTGTTGGTGCCTTGTGGTAATAGGTACCTGTACCCCGTGTGGGTAATGATTTGTGGTGGTACGTCGTGTACCAGTCTGTTCTGGTATTGACATGGAACTGTGTTTCGTGGAGGTTGTGAGGTGTGACCTTCCACTCAAAGTGTTTTACCTTTCTCGAATAAGCTACCGTATATGGTTTTCATGTGTGATGGATTGGCCCACTGTAGTCGATCATGTTACTTGGTGTGTGTGGTTTCCGACATATTGTGATTTGAGGTATAAAAGACCAGCTTTTAGTTAGCAGTCTTGTTACCTACGTACTTGAGATTTACTTGTGAAGTTTGTAGCCTAGGCAGTGGTTTGCTTGTGCGGCTTATAGCTTAAATGATTGGTTGTGACTGTGGTTTGCCTATGAGGCTTGAGGCCTAGGCGTTACTATTGTTAAGTGGACTAGTGGTGTGGAGCTAGTCCTATTGTTATCTCTTATTTTTCGAGGTTGTGAATAGTTAATGTGTTTATATTTAATTGCAGTATTAAATACAATTGTTGTGAGCATGAAATGGTTTGGTTATATGTGTGGCCAGTGAGACCCATTGAGGTTGAGGTCTCTTCTGTTTAGTTGTTGTGGTCCTTGGGTGGTCCCTACTGAGCCTGTGACTTGTTGAGGCTCACTCCCCTATAGTTCGTTTCAGGACTTGCCGAGTGTTTGGCTTGTAGCGGCGTTGTGTCAGACTTGTACCACCAGCAGTTGTGTAGTAGTTAGTATTGTGTGAGCTTGTGCTCCCTCGGGATATGCCCCAAGTAGTTGTACTTTTAATTGGACATGTAATAATGTAATGGGACAGTTGTAAATTGTTATATGCAGGTATGAGCACATGTACTTTCTTGTGTCTTATACTGTGTAGTTGTCTTTTATATTCTTACTGGACAGTTGTGTGAGATATCCCTTGCGAGACTTCGGTCCGTTCGCGGGAGACGGATATGGATATAAAGCCTTATTGGGCATAAATACCCCGGTCCGTCACAGTTTGTATCAGAGCATGGTCCAGTTAGAATATGAAAAGACAATTGAAGTTACAATGTCCCAAGACATGGTTAATGTCCACTGCTGGTAGTAAGTCTGTGGTTTTATGTGATTTTCAGTGTGGTTTTCACGAGAGTTTTTGGTACACGAATTGTGAGTTATTGTTTGTTAAAGCGGTAACTGTTAGAAATAGCACAGGAATGTGCATGCTTGCAAGGAAAGTGGCGGTGTTGGTAGTTATTAAGGAATGGTATGGTTAATGGTACAGTGTGAGAGGTTGCACCAGAGTGCCAGTTCACAATTAAGAAGGTGTTCAGTTATGGAAATTAAAGGAATTAGTGAATTCAGTTATGGAATTCAGTAAGAGTATTTTAGTGAGGATCAGAATTGGCAGAGACAGGTATAAGAAAGTAATGTGATGGAATAGCAGAGAGAACAGTGTTATGATGAGAAATAGAATAGTGTGATCAGAATTATTAGATGTGTGAACTGTGGCTGAGATTTGCGTTATTAAGTGTTGAGGAGCAGCTTGGATAATAATGTCATTAGTGTTATGCCAGATTTGAAATGATTGAAGAAGGCAGTTTAGCTTGATATGGGGTGAGATGGGGTATTAGTAAACAGAGGAGCAGTGATTAAGATGATCATTAAGTATGTTTTGTAATTTGAAGTGGCTGCAGTGAAAAGTTGAAGAACAGTGCTGTTATGAATAATAAGGTTAATGGAAAGTTTGACACAAAGATTCATGTAAGAATAAACAGAGATGAGCAGTTGAGTAAAGAAAGAATAGAAAAAGAATAGTGAACAATTAGATTTTTCTGAGAATTTCATAAGAAAGATATTTGTTTAGTAAGAGGCATGAGATCAATCCAGAGGTTGGTTCTGGCATGTCAACAAGCTGCCCAACTGCTAGAAGGAGCCCTGAGGACGACCAAAGAGACTAGAAAAGTGACCAAAAAGAACAAGAAGAGAAGACACAACCAAGATAAGAAGGCAAACACCCAAAAGAAACGTAGCAAGATCGTCTGCCTTCATTGTGGTAAATTGGGACGTGTGGCTAATGAGTGCTGGCGAAGAGTGGGTGCTTGTCTACGTTGTGGTAGTTTGGAGTATCGGATACAAGACTGCTCTGTCCTAAAGGAACCACCCACTAACACCAAAGATCTCAACTCTATGACAGTAGAGCATCATCCAAATGATGATAAGAGAACGATAAAGAAGAATAAAAGAATGCCATACAATTAGCCCTTATTCGTAAAGGACAATGCGAGCACTGCAATAAGATAGATCACAAATTGGAGGAATGCTGAAGGAAAGCAGGTGCTTGCCTATGCTGCGAAAATCGCAATCATCGCATTTCCAAGTGCCCTATACTTGAGAAGCAGGTGAAAGAGAAACGCCCGGCAGAGCAAGAGAAGCCTGGTAGACTACAAGCTGTGCAGGAAGTTTAGACCACCAACGAGGGTGGAGTCGTGGGAGGTAACTCTAAACTTACAACAATTAATATGTATTTAGCATGAAATGATGATTTATATGTAATCGAAGTAGTCGAGGAATTTGGGGACCAAATTCTTTTAAGAGGGGGAGGATGTAGTACCTCAGAAAATCTATTAATTTAAAAATTAACGATAAATTGATTTTATCAATTAATAAAAAATAACTAGTTAAAAAGGAACGCATCGTTATTGCATATGTAAAAACCCATACAAATTTCATAAAAATAATAATTACACCTAAATAATGTTCTCTAATAACCCATCAAGAATTTTTGTATAGAAAAATCATTTGGACTAAGTTTAGAATTTATGCGACTTATTGTCGTAAGTAAGGAATAAGTCGAAGAACCCAATATTATATGAGCCAAAGTGAATTATAAATTAAAATAAACATTTGAATAGACTTTAAACAATATGGGTTGATAGCCCATTATGATAATTGGACCAATAGACAATCTGGCCCATGAGTAAATTATTAATAAAAGATAATTAAGACCCATTAAGTAAATTGACGGAATTCTATTCAGATTCTCGGATTGGGTTCGACTCTCAAACAACTAATCTAAATAAATTAAAGTGTAAATGATCATAAATATTTTATAATTAAACTTAGTGAATATTCATATATTTTAAATTTAATTTTTTGAAAATAATGTTTGTATATTATTTTTTATTTATGTTTCTAATATTTGTTTTTTTTAATATAGGATCCTCCGGCACCTGACGATCATGAGGCGGGGACAGCGGACGATCCAGCAGACCTTTCTTGATTTTTATTTCTTATTATTGTGTATGATTTATATTTGTTGTGATTGATGATTGTTAGTTATTGTGGAATGTCTGAATTTTTTAGCAGGTTTTGTAATTTATCATTGTTAATTTAATTATATTTTTTAAAAATAAGTGTGCTATTTTTGGCGAATTTTTCGACAGACAATATCTATCGGAAAAAATGTCGGCACACAAGACTACAGACGAAATTTATCTGTTGGCAAACTGTCGAAATTTTCGACGGTTTATCGATGACAATTTCCCTCAGAAGTTACCTACTACCGACGATTATTTCCATCGGTGAACCTGTCGAAAGTTCTGACGGGGTTTTTGACCGAACTTTCCGTCGGAATGTACCGACTAATTTTCCGACGGAATTTACTAACAACTTTTTGTCGGAAGTACCGACGGATTGTCCACTGATTTTTTTCCCGTCGGTAATTTCTGACGCTATTTTTTCGACGGACTGTTTCCGACGGTCATTCGCCGGAAATTAAGTTGTCTGATGATCTATTTTTCGACGAATTTCCGGTGAATTTTCGACGGAATCTGTACATCGAAAAACCCATTTTTTCTTGTTGTGGGTAATAGGGAGCCGGTTATAGTGTATGGCATGTTCCTAGACTACGGTGTTGGAATTTGAGGTTAAGTTTGCAGATTTCAAAGGTTTCTATCATGCTTTTATTCTTTATTTTTATATATTTAAAGTTGTGAAAACAATTTAATTTCAACTTAAATATATATGCATGACGAACCCATCCTTCCTTTCGATTCACTTAATAGCCTTCACAGGTGCGCCCAGTTTGATCCCATGGGTGTGCATCCATTGCATTGCATCATAGCAGGAGCGAAATGACTCTGAAGGGAACAAATACATGCCCTGACCCTATTTGCTTTTGATTTCTTATAATAGAATTAATTAATTAACACCCGATTTCCATTATAGAGGCGACGAATCTTTTCCTCAAGAGAACAATATCGAATAAACAATTGCTCGCAGGAGGTCTATCCCCATGACGTTCCTTCAACGAGGTTCGGCATCGACTCCGACGTTCGTTGTTGTCTTCAGCAGTTTTCGTCACCAGCACTTTGGTGGTCTCGTCGTTGGCAATTGACGATCTTACTCACTACGGCGGATTAATTTGTTCGCCGCTTCGACAGTGATGTCTTCAAGTGAGAGGAGTCACCCCACCCCTCGTCCCTGCTCACTACACAATTTGGCGATCATGCTCACAATACGTACGGCAGGTTTGTTCGCCACCTTAACAGTGGTGTCTTCAGGTGGGGGGACACCCCACCCCCTCGTCCCTTCTTCGTGATCTCACCGTTCATTGGGGGGACCTCCGCTCCGATTTCTGCTCTCTATTTTCTCTACCATGAATCCCTCTCTCTTCCCCCTGTCTACTTCCCTGTTGTGAAGAAACGAGAAACTGGAGAGACGAATTTGAGCAGAAAATCTCTTACTGCTCTTGTCAGATATTTCTTATTATATATAGTGCAAATGAATACAAAGAGTTACAATTGTAAGCGGTCAATCTAACAATATTTACTTATATATAACAAAAGTGTAATAAATGGGAAGTCATGCAGACGCATGCAGGCGCAGCTCAAACATTTATTAATGTTTGAAGTTCGTGAGGACGTGCTCGTGCTCGAGAGACTTGTTCTGCTCGGCAAGTTTGTTCTGCTCAGGAGATTTGGTCTGCTCGGCACTGCTGGTGCATATGGTGTCGCTATCACCTGTGTCCCCTCTCGCCCCCTTCCCCCACCCCTGTTGTCTCCCCTCTACTTTCTCGTCCCCTCTACCCCTTTTGTTTCTTTCTTCTTGCTCCTTCCCCCTTGTCCCTGCACTACTCCTCCCTATTTCTTTCTAGGGCTTTCACCTTCGTGTCCTCCTCCCTATCCAGATCCACCGCACCGCCTCCTCAACCCCCTACCTCTTCTCCCTCTTCACCCTATTAGTCACTTGTTCCCCCTTTTCCTCTCTCTCCACCCTTGCCACTGCCTTTGTTTGTACTCTTCCTCTTCTATCCCCTTTTTCTTAAAGCCAACCCTTAGCCCTTAACTTTTTTCTCATCCCCTTTCAGGACTCCCTTTTTGTCTTAGGGTTATCTTCTCCCTCATTTTGATCTCCATGGGCATCCCTATCGACTTACCTAGTCTTCTGGTGTTTCTTCTTTGACCTTCTTCAGGAGCATTTCTCCTCTGGATTGTTGGCAGCTCGTCACATCTTTGAGGTAATAGTTCGCGTTGTAAGTCTCTGGAGCCCCTAAATCTAGAATATAAGAGTTTCAGATATGACTCGTGGTATGAGGCTATTCCGCATGAGAAATGCTATGCTCCCGGGAGCATAGGGAAGCGCAATGGAGCCGTGCTCCTCCACAGTACGCCATGTGGAGGAGCAGGGCCCCAGTGCATTAAATGCACCTTTTGTTGTTTTTTTTTTTCACCCTCAAAACAGTGCATACAAATATCCTTATAGTGCACACAAATATCTATCTTGTGCACACAAATACCTATGTATCCACTAGAAGGATATTAATTTGTGTGTACTGTTTTATTTTTAGCTTCAAACAGTGCACACAAATACTTATCTAGTGCACACAGATACCTATGTAGTGCACACAAATATCACAATAGTGCATACAAATAGTATAAGAATGCACACAAATTTTTATACTATTTGTATACATTATTGTGGTATTTGTGTGCACTATAAGAGTATTTGTGTGCATTGTTTGAGGGTGGGAAAGAAAAAAAGTAAAAGGCGCATTTAATGCACTGGGGCCCTGCTCCTCAAAAAAAAAAAAACAAACAAACTGTGGTGGCTATTTCTAGCCACCATTGTGTACTGGGCCCATCATGGCCCGGCCCAGTCTGGCAGACAGACGTGGCCTCATCACAAGGCACCACGGCGTTCCAAGGACGGCTTCGAAGATCCATGTTCGGTTCCTGCAGACAGGTACCAGCGGGACCCAGTGATCGCCTCCGAGCACCAGCCCGCCTGTTCAAACAGAGGCCCTTCCTTCCGAACAGAGTCAGCTCGTTACCAGGTGCCGAGCAGCGGGTGTGACTACCGAACAGCAGGCCTACCTCACCTGATAGGCTACCTGCTGTACTTTCCTCCCGCGATGGAGCTGAGCAGCCCTTCATTACCATATGACAGTTACAACGGCTACGCCGCGCGCGCCCCACGATCAAGCGGTGCGTTAACTGCCTAGCTCCTCAACAGGCGCCTCAACGCATAACTTTCCCCGTTGTGCAAACCAATCGACGCGCCCTTCCAGGCACAATCCAAGGACGTTGCACCCGTTCGTATCAGCATCTGTACCTATATAATACACAGGTACAGGACCATACAGAGGTACGTTGATACACAAACACGCCTTACCCACAAAAGCCCCCTGCTTCTCAAGTCTCTCACTGACTTAAGCATCGGAGGGTTTTTCCCGGTCTTCACCGGACCCCCTGATCTTTTCTGGTGATTGTAGGACCTTCGTCTGCCTCCGACGTCTGTCATCATCCCTACTCTAGTGTAGGCCTAATCCGCTCCGACCCAAACAAAGAAAAGGCCTCCACACAAAAAAAGGCGCATTTAATGCGCTGGGGCCCTGCTCCTCCACATGACGCGCTGTGGAGGAGCACGGCTCTATTGCGCTTCCCTATGCTCCCGGCACAGCCGAGAGCATAACATTTCTCATTCTGCATACCTCTTCAGTTTGTGTGTTGTCGGAGTCATCTCCGCTCATTTGCTGCTTAAAGGTTCTACAGCCCTCCTCTAGAGCCGGCTCTCTCCTTGATTATTCTACAGTGCTGCTCGAGCTTTGGTCGAAGAAGTTGTTTGATCCTATATATAGTTCCTTGTTCTAGTGGTTTCCTTATCTTTCCTATCTCTTGAGGATGCTTATATTGTTTTTTGCTATGTACACATCTTTGCAATTATGTCTGGTTTGGGAGCTTCCTCCCATATTATATTCTATGTACTAGTTTCTGCGTAATGAAATGGAGCACTAAGCTCCCCTTTTGTCCCAAAAAAAAAAAAATCGAATAAACAATTCCATTACATGCAGTAAGAGGCACACAATGTAGAAAGACATCCAGCATTGATTAAATATATATTAAGCAAAATATTTTCACTTATTTCATGTACCCGTAAACAATTAATATTACGTACACAGTATCAAACAAACATAAACTTTATACGTAAAAACGGTGGACAGTACTGGAGACCTTTCTAGATACATGAATCAAAAAAAGAATAAACCAACATCCCCTTTACTAATTAGACTTTTAACTCTAGACTTGACATATATACTTATTTGGTGTCCTTCTAGTAGTTCAAGACAATAGAGTTATGTGACCATATATATATATATATAAATGCTTAATTATTTGTGATCAATGATCATGCATGCAGCTAGGCAAAGAGAGGTGGGACGCTCTGCTCGCTCCAGAAGAAGTTGTCGGGATCCACCTTGCCCTTCACGTACGCCAGCCTCCTGAAGTTGCCCTTGAAGTACTTCGTCCCCCAGTCTCTGGCCTTCACATAGCTGCCCCCGGCCCATGCTTCCCCCTCCTCGTTCCTCCCCAGGTCGATGTCCTTGTAGTTGATGTAGGCAGCTCTAGGGTTCCTGGTCACGTAGGGCGCCATGAAGCCGTACAACTCCCTCATCCACTCCAGGTGCCGCCGGGTCACCGCCGCCTCCGTCTCGAACCACCTCATGAAGTACTGGATGTTGTACCTGCTCCCCCTCCGGTGCGGGAATGGCGTGGCCTCCGCCGAGACCTCGTCCATCCTCCCACCGAATGGGTCTATTATCATCGTCATGGGCTCACCTGTGCTGTTCAGCAGGAACTCCCAGATGTGTTCCAATCCCTCCACCGAGATGGGCTGCTCCAGGAAGTCGGACTTTGCCTTGAAGGAGCTGTTGAACTCGGGCCTTCTGTCGAGGAGGATCTCCCTGCTTCGGTTCTGGTAGCCGGCGAAGTATTTGACCGAGTCGATCCAGGGGAGCTCGATCAGGTTGCCGGCCTGCGCTCCCAGTTCAGGGAACGCCTTACCCATGTAGTCCAGGAGCTCCTGGGCGCCGCCGAGGTAGAGACACTCGAACGCGGCGTTGACGGTGCGGTTCCTCCCGGCCTCGCCGACGGCCTGGGCGAGCACCCGGATGAACAGGTCGTCGTCGAACTTGTCGGCGATGTTCTGCCACCGAGCCACCAGCTGGGTAGCGTTCTGTTGAAGGGTCTTGTTGATGGTGAAGACGGTGACAGTGCGAGGGACGTCGACGACACGGAGCCTGTAGGCGAGGACGACGCCGAAGCTGACGGCGCCGCCGCCCCTGATGGCCCAAAAGAGGTCCTCCCCCATGGAGGCTCGGTCTAGGAGCCGGCCACGGGCGTCCACCACGCGGGCATCCACCACTTGGTCGGCGGCTAGGCCGTACTTTCTCAGCATGGTGCCGAAGCCGCCGCCGCTGACGTGGCCCCCTACGCCGACCGTGGGGCAGATCCCGGCCGGGAACCCTGCCGTGGGGCTTGCCCGAGCGATGTAGTAGTACACTTCCCCCAGCGTTGCGCCGGCGCCAACCCACGCTGTTCGGGTCTCCATGTCCACGTCGACGGCATGGAGGTTGGCGAGGTCGATGATGACGAAGGGGCGGCTGCTGGTGGCGCCGGGCACGGCGACGTAGGACAGCCCCTCGT
The DNA here is from genome assembly GCA_014218235.1 of Colocasia esculenta. Taxonomy (NCBI): domain Eukaryota; kingdom Viridiplantae; phylum Streptophyta; class Magnoliopsida; order Alismatales; family Araceae; genus Colocasia; species Colocasia esculenta. Next base: position 14,778,329 of record CM024755.1, on the reverse strand, counting down.
AGTCGTGCCCCCCGCTGCGGACCCTGACACGAAGGCCGTGCCTCCTGCTGCATAGGACGGCGGCCTGGGCGTGGGCCTCCTCCGTAGGCGTCACGATGAGCACCGGCCGGGAGTTCTCGGGCGACAAGAACCGGACGTTCTGGATGGTCGACCGGAAGACGTTGAAATACGAGGTTGTGTTGGGGGTGTACACTATCTGGGAACGGAGGGTTCGTTCATGGAAGCACCGGAGGAAGCTCTCATGGGCGCTGCCGTGAGCTTCTCCTACTGCTGCAACCCAGAGAGAAGAAGAAGAAGAAGAAGCTGAGAGGATCAGGAGACAGAGAAAGGCGAAGTATGCAGAGACAGGAGACGCCATGGCTGATCCCATTCCCTTGAACGAGATTATCTCTTCTGCATGGATACGAACGAGACCTGGCAATAGAGGTAGGTATTTATAGAGAGAGCACACACGGCCGGGCCACGGCTGCAGGTTGGAACCCTAAAGATCCCAATCAAAGTGGGAACGATCGAGATGAAGGGTGCATGGTCTTTGAAATCGGCTTGCGTACTCCATGAAAGAAACCGGAAAAATCTTCTTCGTCGTTCTCTTCTTCTCCTTCTCCCCTGTTCTTGGGGTGGAAACTTCCCATGATCCAGTAGGCCGTATACCTTCTTGTGGGCATCCTTGTCCGGAAGACCAATTAAGCAGTCTATAGCTACGTACGCACGTTTCCGCTGTTGTTCCTCCATGCCATTCTTCAACAGCGGCATGCAGCCGCCACCGTGTTGGAGCATAGACGATCGAGTTCATATATCTGTAGATCGGATTAAAACGGATGGTGGGTTAATTTAATCGTTCATATATTATACTTAGGTCAGGTGTTAATAATTAACCAAAGTTTGCTTGATGTTGATCCTAAACAAACCTTTTGGATCTGTAGGGTTTATGGGGTATTAATTAGAAAGAACGCCTTGATCATCATGATTAAGATGGTATTGCTTGCATAAGAGTTATTTAATGTGCACTTAATATGACTTTCTGCAGGATCTGAAGTCAATGATCGAGAACTCCAACTTATCAAATAGGAAAATTTTGAAATGAGAAAATTTATAATATTTTTTATTGTAATAAATGTAAATTAATTAGAAGTTTCTATCATATGTTTAACTTATTTTTCTAACCCATGTCGGAGTTGTAATCATTACAATAAATATTATCTCTTGTTACATTATACGTTAAGTGCTGTTTTAACAAAGACATCTCTATTATAGTAAGAGACATCTGTGTGCACCCTTTTCGATCCTCTTATTCTTCGAGTATGGAGATATCTATACTATTATAATTATAGTTGTAAACGAACCAATACACTCAACAAGTAATTCGAATTTGGCTCGGATGTTATTTGAATTTGACTCGTTTAATAAGGTAAACGAGTCAAACTCAAACAAAAATTTAAACTCGTTTCATAAACGAGCCAAATATGAGCAAATGTCTACTCTACTCGTTTAAGTTCGTGAACAAGTTTGTAATTTTTTAATTATAAAATTATAAATATAATTATTAAATATTTTAAATATTATACTAAAATAATTAAACAAATAACTTATAAAGGATCTTGAGGTATGACCTTGAAATAAGATCAGATTTGGATCTTATAAACAATTAATTTTTTACTTGTAGATTGAATTGGACATATATATATATATATATATATATATATATATATATTATATATATATATATATATATATATATAGGGATATGCTTGGATACGGCAGAGCCGCACCGTTGGATCCCAGATCCAACGGCCCCACGCGGACCTTGCGCGCGCCGCAGGCGCGCGAAACGGCAAGGTCCAGGTTTTTTTTTTAAACACTTCGTCGGATGGAGATCCGACGGTGTGGGTTGCGGTATGGCGGGGCCGCACCGCCGTACTGCAGCATTACTATATATATATATATATATATAATATATATATATAACTCGTAAATTCAATTGGACTCGTTAATATACTCGTTAAGGCTCGAACTCAAGAGTATTTAAATGAACTAAGTTTAAGAAACTATTTTCAATACTTGATAAAGCTCGACTTCGACTCAAGTTGGATTAAAAATTAACGAATAGAGCTTGAGCAGCATAATACTCGGTTCGGCTCGACTCGATTATATCCCTAATTATAATATAACTCAGTTATAGAGCAGCCACGTGACAGCACTAGAAAACACATATTCTCTCCAAAACTCACAATACCTCTCCTTTCTCACTCCTTTAACGCAGTTATTAAGAAGGCAAGTCTCCCACTTAAAATTGTGAAGAAATCTTCTAAATCGACATGTTAAATCTTGCAAATTTTTTTAAAAATTTTTGTAATTTTATACCACTATAAAAAGACTACCGTAATTTTATACCACTTACAGTGTTTTAAATCTTGCTAAATCTTCCAAAACAAATCTAACGAGACTGACGTGCAATTTTATACCACTAACTGTAGAAAATTTATACCACTTGTAATTTTTTAAATCTTACTAATATATACATAAACTAAGATATATTAATATATTAAAAATATTTAAATTTAAAAACTTTCCGTGCATGCCACGGATAGTCATCTAGGATCTATATATATTTGACTTGACGGCTAAACTGCGGCCAATATGATTGAGAGGGCTTGACCCTTTGCCGGTCAACAAATACTTTTCTGTGGAAGCTTGTAACGGAAGCAAACGGAAGATTTGCTCAAGCCTTTGTGTGTAAAAATTCAATTTTGGATTGGGCCTAGTTCATTCACAAGGGATCTTAGTACAAGGTGGGCAGCCCAGGTTTTGAAGCATTCTGCTTCCTAAACTGGCATTGCCGTGTAACTTTATTTCCTTTTTTCTTTCCCCACCTCAAGGGCCTCATCCTAGCTTCGTACTATCTAATCTGACCCCATAATCACATGGCTCAAAACCGGAGAAAAAGAGAAACTGTATGTCTTTAAGAGGCCGAAATAATGTTTAATTAGCATATTCTTGACTTTGAAAGACCTTTTGCGCCTTGGACTATTCAAAATTGAGCAACTCCTGTTGCATGCCAATCCAGCATACCACCAGTTCATTGCGTTATCACTTATCTGGCAAGACAAGATGGATAGAGCAAATGGACAAAACCAGCAGTAGACTCACAAGAGATTGGGCAAACAGTAGAATAAAAGTCATACCTCCAGCTACTGATCAGACATACATCCATTTTCCAGATGGTTTGATTTCAGATTGCTTCCAATAGAAGAAAGATCGCATTCAAATGACCAGAATCGATCAAAGTACACGAAATTTGCACATTGGATGTTTTAGAGAGGAGAAATGCTGGGCGCCCGGGCGCCGGATTTGCCCGGGCGCCCAGTTCTTAAGCATTTCCCTATAGAGAGTAGTGAATCTACGATGTGACACTCGGCATCCCATGCCCACATTGCGTATGATAGTAATATATCCGAAGGGCTCACCGTAAGTTGGGTGGTTCTAAACTTGGTTACTAATTGTCAAAAGTTAATTAATCTCCCTTCTTAGAAGCTCTTGATGGCGGTGGTAGAGTTCCAAATATTCTGTCCCACAGAGTGGAAGTGATCCCGAAGGCCTTGTTTTGAATCCGGAAGTGATGGTTCAAGTGAAACCGCTGGCAAACAAACCAAACAATAATCGCAAATTTATTAGCAATACCATCAAAGCGTAAGGGTAAACCACATAAATCAGAATCCAACTGAGAAGTGTCAAACCGTATGACAACCCCACCTTGAGATTGCGGACTGGATCTTTAGATGGTCGTCCATGATGCAGGTAGTAATGAATGCAGTCATAAATGACGTAACCCAATAATCCACCTCCAAACAGGGCAGAAGCAGTTGGAGGTGTTGCTACGATATTGAAAAGGCCCCAAAACTGGATTTATTCAACCAATAAGAAAAGCATTAATGAAAAGATTGCAGAATTTGAAGTCAACGTTGACAAACAGATTAATGGATGGTTGAGCAAGAGAAGATAGCAAAAGGAAAAGAAACTACGAAGTACAGAATGTAGAATACATTATTAAGCAGTTCCTAAGCTTTATTTTGGCATGATTCCAATAAGAAATCCGTCAGCACTGAATTTGCATACAGTTGTTTGTCCTAAGGTTCTATAAAAGATCAACAGAAGGGTTTCGTATTTTCTGGGAAACAACAGATCAATGCATATCCTTCCTGTCTGAAGGTCTGACAGATGACATATGCAGAAAAGTTTGCTCTTTAACAAATATATGGGTGTTAGTACATACATGTGACTACAATACGGAACAGCTTAGCAGGTATTATCTGAAAAAGAATTAAAAATTAGAGGGAAGGAAAACATACTGGGATGCATAGAATAGCTGTAGCAGCTGGGGGAAAAACAGGCGCAGAGCATCCATAGGATGCTTATGGTGGCATCCATGGAGAAGGTAATGTACAGTGTTTCCCCTACATTGTCATATAGATGCCATGTAATGTCTAGTTCTTCAAAGCCAAATGATGATCACTCTAGACAAGCAAAAGATAAGTTGCAAGGATGGAGGAAAGAAAGGCCCTCACCAGTAACTACTTGTCTTAATGTGGAAAAGAAAGCGATGTAAACCGTACTCCATCAATGACCACACAAATATTCCACAAACCACCAATATTGCTACTTGAGGAAGTGTGCGGCCCATCATAATCGACCTGGACACGAACCAACATACGACTGGCAGCCAGACCAGAGGAATAACCCACCATACTGTCCGTGTTAAGTGCTGGATTTTGTAATACTATGAATCAACAATGTGCATAGGGAATTATACAATTTTAAACCAAAAGAGTATAACAAAAAATACAGTTTTTAAGTTATGATCCAGGCTAAAAGCTTCACAAGTGAATGAGTTATACCTCGAAAAAACTATTCTCAAAAACCTTGGACCTTCCTTGCTGACAATTGGTTGGTGAACCCAAGCTTCATAGGCTTCCCGAAGATGGCCAACCTTAAAAAGATTAGAGAATACATTGTTGTTATAAGTTACATATTGTCAATAGATTGTCATACCATCTACGCTGCAATTTCTTGGTAACAATAACTTAGATCTACGGAGAAATGCAAGAAGCATATGAAAGCTAACCTGGAAAACAAGGGGCTTCGTTACGTCAACAGTGAAACCCTCTGAAACCATTGTGACACCTATTTGATTCACAACAAATAAGATGAAATTGTCTTCATGATATGCACGGAATTGATTTGTCAATGGGACACTGCAAGTCAATAATCATGTAATGCAGGGTTACACAAGGCATGAGTGATCTAATTTTCATAATTGATTTGTATTGAAGCTGTTTCATTCCTAAGGAAGATGGAAAGGCAAGACAAGCTACGTGGCAGGCCAAAACACAAGTTAGATGAATTATGGTTTTTTACCAATTCTTGGATGAATGATGGTTTTTATTAATTATTGTCCAATCTAGTTCAGAAACTGAACATAAAAACAACATCGTATACAATCAAAATAGTGAAGCAATATGATAATGCCTCTTGTGATGATATCCAATGCTGATCCCTTTATTTTTCTAAATGTCAAACATGCTTCTATGACTTGACATTATTTTATTTTCTCATAAGTTGTGGCTCCTTGTTGCTCATAGTACGTTACAGCTGTTTTTGATGTTTCTCATAAATCATTAATGTCTTCACTCATCCAATGGTTGATTGGATAATGCCTCTTTTTTGTTTTTCTTGTTTTGAAAGATGGATAATGCCTATTTTGATGACATCCGATGTCTATCCCTTTACTGATTCTTATTTTAAATGAGTCCTGACAGTTATTCTAGCTTTCCTAGACTCCTAGTCCAATATTATTCTGCATCGAGTAAGGAATTTCTATTCTTCAATAATAAGCTACTTTGGATTAAAAGATGAGTAAGAATTACTCGTGTAATTTGATTGACGCAAATGTGTTCCTATATAAATGAAGAAATCGGACCATATTTCCAGCATGCATAAAAGCCCTCTTATGAAATTGATACAAAAGCTCTCATATTCTAACATGGAAAAAAAGTTGGAATCCATATTCGCCCAATTTCCTAGAACACACGTTCTGGCCTTTGACCACATTGGAGTAGGACTTAGATGCTTTTCAATTTCAAGTTGCCAAATTAACAGCGACCCCCTTCCAACCTTTGGTCTGGGCTTATTTTTTTTTACCAAAGCAAGGCATAGATAACAATCCAAAGAGCTCCTATTTGCTGTCATCATCCCATCCGCATTACACATTCCCAGTACTAAACAATCATATCAAGAGATCCATAAAACATTCCGTCCAAATTGCTTCATTGTCGTTCCTCTCGAGACCCCCCCCCCCCACCACCACCACCACATCCCGCGCGGACACAACCAAAGAAAAAGAAGGAGATCCACAATGCCCCATGTTGTTGCTCAAACGAAAACCCACACCAGAATCTAAGAGTTCAGGGGATTCTCTCATTGTAGAAGACAACAAGCTAGTACACTACGAAGACAACTCCGAGACCAACAAAAGCGCAGAGCAAGGAGCAGCGGGAGAGAGGAAATGTGGGGCACGAGAAGAACAGGACGGAGAACCCTTTCACCTTCGCAAGATGGAGACACCAGAGCCCACGAGCTGAGAATGGCGCAGCGATACCAGCGCCTGCGTCGTCGTCGCCGACGGCAGCTCTCCGCTCCTGTGTTCCTCCCTCTCTGGTCTCTCTCCTCCTCCTCCTCCTCCTCCGGGGACACCGGAGCAGAGGAGCGGGGCGATTGCGGAGAGGTGGAAGGGAGAAGGAACGCAAAAGCCATATAGAGAGAAAAGGCGACACGGGTAGAAGGAAGGAGAGCCCATAATTAGCATGTGGCGCCAGCGTGGCGACCTGTGGGGCCCACGCGATCCCAACGTTCCCCACGCCACCGCGTCTCTCTCTCTCTCTCTCTCTCGCTCAGCCTCCATGGGAACAACTAAAGAAAGAAAAATAATAATTAAATCTTGGGGTTCTTTTTACATAAATACTTTTCTTCATGTAAACTTATGAAAAAGTACACCTTGATTTATATTTTTATATAATCTTCTTATGTAAATGAGAAATCGCATGTACTTTTGAGAAATACTTCTAAAGAAAAAGCAACTTAATTGATTGAGAGTTCATGACAAATGTACATAACATCTCGACCTTTCGAATATTTGTTATTCAGTTTTTGGATCCGCAAGTTTGTTCGGCTTCCAAAAGGCCTTGGATGGAGGTGAGACTCTCCGTCACTGGTGGTTTTTCCAATTCTTGAGCTTTCACTGTGGAATCATGAAGGCAATTACATGCATGAAAATTATTTCGTGAAGATGACACAGGGGGATGTTCCGTGCCAAAAGTTATCAGGGGTTCGTTTCCATCTACCATGTAGGTGTCGATTTGAATGTCTTTTTAACACGACTTGTCAGCAAGGTTCGCCGTACCGTTCAGATCGACCGTACCGTATTTTCCGTGGTACGGTACGTATCGAACCGTACCGTACCGCTGAGGTACGGTGGAAAATTGACCTATTTGATTTATTTTTTTAATTTTGTGACTTAGTTAATATTTGAAATGAGTAAATTTCAAAAGAAATGAGTAAAACATAAGAACATCACGTAAAGAGGTTGAAAAATATAAATAAATTTATTTACTCATTTAAGTCAACCTACCACAACCATTTGATATTCATTAACATACATACAATCATACCAATATGTTATCAGTTCTGATACCTTTTTGAATAGCTTAGTAGAGCACCGTGATCTCGACCATCTTGGGTAGTATGCGTGAACTCAGACTCCAATGAAAAGCATGCTACCACCACCACCACCATCACCACCACTACCAACACCACCACCACCACACCACTGCCGCCTGTAGTAGATGGAGAAGAATGATTTGACGTAATTAACCCATAAATCAGCTAGTCTGAAGATCCCAAAAAATACTTGATGTAATTAACCCACAAATTAGCTGACCTGAAGATCCTCTTGTAAACCATTCAAATAATATCCATTTGTCTTGAAATTTTAGCTATAAGCTAATGTAATAGTTTTATAAATTATGGTGATTTTAGTTTAATATTTAGAATTTATTTTACAATGGGTGAAAAATCACCCAGAAAATAGTTGCATCGGCTTAATATCGAAATCCATACGTCAACAATTCTGGATATTTACATTTCTGATATCATCACATTTTTCTAAAAATTATGATTCTCAAATTTTATTTTCGTTACAGTTTTTCGGTGTCGCTCCGTCAGAGCGCGCACTTCTGAGTATGACATTGGACTATCATTTATTAATGCTAATTAATCCATATATTAATAAAATTACTATAATTTATATCATCTCTAATTAGTTTATGTTTGAAATTTTATCTCAATAGACACTAATTAGACCCCTTAAGTGCACACAGAGTTTGTCACGGTACGACGAACTCTCTGTGCACGTACTTCAACGGGACGACATTTGGTTTCGAAAATAAAGTCAAATATGAAGTCATCATAATTACTAAAAAAATGTACTGATTATAAAAATATAAATATCATGAGTTATTGATGTATACATGTCGAGATTAAGTCGACCTAATGATTTTTGGGACAGTTTTTACTTGACAAAAAATTAATTTAAAAAATTCAACTAAAATTATTACAATTTGTATCACATATTAATTAGTTTATGTTTAAAATTTCATCTCAATTAGACACCATTAGATCCCTTAGATGTTGAGATTAAGTCAATTTATTAATTTTTAGATATTTTTACTTGATAAAAAAATAATTAAAAAATTAAAATAAAATTATTGTAATTTATATCATCTCTTAATTAACATATGTTTAAATTTTCATCTTAATTAGATATCATTTACATCACTTTAATACACCTAATATGAAAAAGTTATAAAAAATAATAAAAAAGATGACGTGGCGGCCGGTCCGGTGTGTACTGGACCGGACCGTGGCGTCCCGCCGCGTCTCGCGACGGGACGCCCGGTCGACCCTGGTGGTCGACCCGACCGTGCCTGGGCGCCGCTGCCGCCCAGGCACGGTGCGGTTCGACCGTGCCGCCCCGGTACGGGCGGCACGGTCGAACCATGCTTGTCAGTAAGTCATGTTAAGATTGTGCGTCAATCAACTATAGCCAGCCTGCGCGTTCACTAGGTGTTGTGGAGTCGATTGAAGAAGGCGACAACTTTTGATGTCGTGTTTATGTGATTAAGATGACAAGGTCCCATGTCATGTTATCTATATAGTTGAGTCTACAAATGTGAACTCCCTACGACATATCTCTTTAATCTTCTGTCTTCCCTCTCACTTAAGATTACTCTCTCCCATCCTCACCCTTTATTGGCCGACAATGGGTAGCAAAAGAGGTAGCGATGATGTGGTTCTAATTTCCTGGTGCACTGAAGATGAATGAGGTAGAGATGGTGAGGAGGTGGCAGCCATCTTTGAAAAGGCCCCAGCATATTCATTTCGTCAATTTTGAAGCAAAATGACATCTTTACACTCCTTGAAATGTGCTCTTGCGGTTTTCTTCGATGGAAGCATGAAAGGGAGTGATGTGAGGTTTATTGCACTTTTGGGTGGTTTTTTCTCGTACTGGGGGAGTAAAGTTGTTTCCCTTCTTTCCACTTAGGAATTTAGCTGATTGAGAGTTAGTGATGTGACCATGCTTGTGGATTCATCCTCTCTTATTAGGTGCTTCATTTTAAGCCCTTTTACAGGTAAATTTAATTTGGGTGTTGGGTTTCCTCCTCCACAAGAGCTAGGTTCTGTTCGGAGTTACCTTGATAAGGTGACATTATGTCAAGTCGCATTTTGAAGGTGGCACCATGACATGTTGCATTATAGTCAATGCAACCCATAGTTCTCGTGTGTCCTGATGTAGCTAAGTGTAGTGGCTGCATGGGTCGAAGTTGCACCATTAAGGCGACTAGCTGTCATGTCGTATTCTCATTTTGTCGTCTATGGTCACCAACTATTCATAGACTGGTTTATGATTCTATTTGAGTTATAGTGAAGGCGACAAAGGAGCAAGTCATCTTATGAAGGGGACATCATATGCCATTGCTTTCATGTACCCTGTGCCACAATGATTTTTTGGGTTGTGTTGTGTCATGCCTTTTAGTTGCGGGCACCCCTATGAGGGTTCAAACAACTGGCTCAACCTTCTGTCTCCTCGTATGATGTTGGTGGAGGTTTTCTATAAGTTTTCTAGTAGCCTATTTGGGATAGCATTGAGAAGTGTCGACATTAGGTGATTTTCATGAGTTGTAGTTTTCTCCAACAATACACCGTGAGATGGTTTTTGTAGGCTTTGAGCCTTTGAGTTCTATGGTAGTTAGCGTTCATTCTTAACGCGACTCTCTTCTTTAGTCGATTACCCCGATGTTGTAAGTAGTTCATGTGTGAATATGATGTCAGGATTTGGTCCCTCTGTCAGAGGCACGGAAAAGATTTGGAGCCATCTTGTTGGAGTCTACATCTCGACAAGGGAAAGATGGTTAGGGGCAATATTGTTCTTTCTATAGCTTGAGTGCATTTGTGGTTGGGAGAATAAACACCTTGCCAGCAATGGTTTGTGCCTTAGTTGGACACCTTGTAGACATAGTCTAAGTCTAGCTATATCTTTGTCCCCAACTATAGTCCATTTCTCTCGCAAGTTTCACTCTACAAGATTCCGAAACATGGTAGAGATGGTTATACGCGAGATTGTGGCATTGTTAGCTATGGATTATCAGTGTGTATGACATAACTTCAAATGTCTCACTCCTAATATAAGAGGTGGTTAGACATGAAGTGGTAGTCAGGAGTTGTGAAGCCAATGAATGTCCTAACTGTGAGATTAGTAGTCATATTTTCTATCATTGTAGCTAAGACCCGAGTGTGTGTGTGGATCGATACCAATCACTGTAGATTGGCCAACTAAGGGTCCATTTGGTTGCATGTAAAACAGTTTTAGAGGGAAATAGTTTTCCACGGAAAAATTTTTACGTGAAAATGAAAGCATAATTGTCTATTTGATTTTTAGGAAAATATAAAATTGTATGGAGGATATGAAATCTTATGATCTACTCAAATGAGATAGAGTCATATACTCCTTGTGTATTAACACTATTCATCAAAATTTTATTTTTTTATTTTTTTATTTTTAATATTTTAAAAAATAAAAAAAATAAATAACTAATAAAAAAAAGTACTTTGACAAATATAATTTAAAGTAGGAGAAATAAAATAAAAACATAATTTGAATGAATAGTATTCTACATATATTTTAATAAAAAATAAAAAAATTAACTAATGAAAATAATTAAATTTGACAAATACTATTTAAATGAGTGGAACAAAATAAAAATTCATCTTGAATGAATAGTGCATGTAATGGCTCCTGAGAAATGGCGCAGGCAGCTGCAGGTTGTTGCAACCGCAAAATGGCATCCGTGCTTTTTACATGGATGCCAAAATCCGTAATCTTAGGATTTGATTTTTCATTTTAATTTTACAAGATAACAATGACATAAAAAATTAAGTTTTTTCGAAAACTATTTCCTAACCCAAGTTTTCCGGGGAAACAAACGGCGTTTGTTTCCCTGTAAAATGTCTTACAAGAAAAGATTTTCCCGAAAAAGTGTATAAAATTAGTCATTTGGTTACATTGAAAAGTTAATCCATGAAACCATTTTCGTGAAATCCATGGATTTTGGCATCCGATGGAAAACCCCGAATGTCGTTTTCCTCCCACGTTCCCTTCTCCCTTCCCAGGAACAGTGGCGTCCTCCGCCGGAGCTGCCGTCATCGCTGGAGCTGTCGTCCGCCATCGCCGTTATGCCACCTCTCCCTCTTGCCCTCTCCGTCGCAGGCCGCGCCAACGCCCTGCCCCCGTCCATCGATCCTCGCACGCCCACGACCTCGTCCGTGGCCGCCCTCACCTGCATGTTCTTGTGCTTTCTCACAGGGGAAGCAATGGCCGGCTATGTGCTGCTCCTCTCCGAAGGCGTAGTTCCTGCCGTCTCTAGCAGACTCACCGAGAAGCTATGCTTGGTCCCCCGCTCTGTCGAAGGCCGTTGAGACACCACATCTCCTGGGGCGCACCGCCGTCCCGATGCTCCTCCTCCTCCTTCTCCTCGAGATCGTCTGCGATGGTAGAGCTGCTTGGTCCCCCCGGCTTGAGATGAAGAGCGCGTGAGGCGCACTGGCCTTCTCACAATCGACGGGCTGGAAGCGGGGGCGAGCGGAAGGCGGAGGTGCAAGCCCCCTGCCCGGGGGAGCAAGTCCACCTGGCCTCCCCTGCAGCTGTCGATTCTGTGTGATGGTAACTCTCTTGGCGTGGATGGCACAGAGGTTGGTGTCCTCGAAGAGCCCGACGAGGTAGGCCTCCGCGGCCTCCTGGAGCGTAGATACGGCGGAGCTCTGGAAGCGGAGGTCAATCTTAAAGTCCTGGGCGATCTCGCGGACGATGCGCTGGAAGGGGAGCTTGCGGATGAGCAGCTCCGTTCTCTTCTGGTACTTGCGGATCTCACGAAAGGCGACGGTGTCGGGGCAGAAGCAGTGAGGCTTCTTCACGCCGCCGGTGGCGGGGGCGGACTTCCGGGCGGCCTTGGTGGCCAGTTGCTTCCTGGGAGCCTTCCCGCCGGTAGACTTGCGGGCGGTCTGCTTGGTGCGGGCCATCTGGACGGAGAAGGACGAGAAGAGCGAAGGCCGGAGATGGTGGAGATGGAAGCTTGTGATGGTTTTCAGAGAGAAGGCAAGGTGATGGGAGTGGGCTCTTTAAAACATATTTTACATACATCCAAACGACCCGATGTGTTTTTAATTTCCATGTAAAAGTGATTCGGTAGAAAACATTTTTCTCATAAAATTACTTTACATAAAACCAAACAGACCCTGTCTAAGTGTGCAGTGTTGTGTTTTCTTGTTCTCGGAATTATGTAGGGTCAGTAATGCTAGGTGCGATAGTTGTGTTTCCATTTGAAGTAGCTACCATTTATTAGTTCTAGAGTTTTATTGATTCTAATTGTTACCGTTGAGGTTGTGTTGCAGCTAGTAACTCACAGCCCTGTGTGTAGTTGTTGCTCCCAAGTTGATACTAGAGTTGACTATAGTTTTCTGTGTCTTGGTAGATAAGTTTTCCTTATTAAATATGTAACATGAGCACAGCATTGTTATTTTTATTATTGGTCTCTACTATATTTTATATTATTGTCTTGTGGTTGGCTGAGTGGGATCAAGCAACTCCTACAAAGCTTATGATCACTTCTTAAGACTTTTCTCCTACTTTTGCAGATAATTAAGAGATGGCAAAAGTGCTAGAGCGCAAGCGTTTCAAACTGGGGATTAGTGTCCTTAATTATTGTACCAATAGTTGGTATAGTAACACTTCTTCAGGATATGTCCCTTAAGAAATTGTATTTTATTTTTATACTCATATTATAATTAAGTCATTAATTGTATCATGTAATTAAGATTGTAATATTATGGTTGTTATAATTATTTAAGTTCCTTGTTCACTTCTCTAGACCACAAGAAAACCCTTTCGAGTCTCCAGACTCTTGGGTGGCGAAGTGGAATTTGGGTCGTCATCAGGTCTCAGATCTCAGGCCATTACAAATATTAACTAATGTAATTATTATTTTTGTAATCTACCTCAATTTTACTATAAGACCCTACCTGTTTTGTTATCTTTTATTGATAGACCGTCAAAATCTCTCCGTAACGCAGAAAAAATGGAATATTGTATAAAAAAATTTTGGCAGAAGTTTAGTATAAAAATTTTGGTGAGAAACGATTTACATAATTCGAGTACACTTGTGAATAGAAATGTAAGGTAATTTTTTTTACAAATTTCATTTTAAGAGGGATATTTAAATAAAGAACCATAAAATTTATCTACCAATGCATCTACTAGATGTTTCATTTATCATTTATCTACACTTGCTTTCTTGATCATATCAATAACCTTTCATATATAGTTGGAAAAGTTAAGGTTCAACTCCATGAAATAAGTTTACAAAGAATTTTCCAAAGAAGATGTTTACAACTAGTTTTCCAAAAAAAAACACGTTTAAAATCATAAAAATATGGGTCATCCCTAGCATGCTGTTCACCACACTCACATGTTTAATTATCTCTAGTAAGTACATTATTCCGAGCCACAAAAAACATAACTTAATCGTGTGATGTAATCAGGTTCAACCCATGATCACAATGATGTTATCTCAGGACCCCGTTCTTTGCTTTAGTTTTCACTGTGACTATTATGGTTTTAGAATAACACTTCATGTCCATCTATCTTTGACGTGTCATCTCTGGTATAAGAATTATAAAATATTTGTATAAAATAAGTTATATGAGAAAAGAACATAAAAATGACAAATCATTATATATATATATATATGAAAGCCATATTCCTTGTGGTTTTGATGTGCATATAGAATGGGACTTGTTGTCCACATGTACTCGGTCCGTCCCGTACACATACACACAAGATGACGGATTCTATAACACATGTTGGTTACGAGACCCGACCCCTTGTGGGTGTGCAAAGGGCAGGTGAGCATCCCCGCACGAGTATTAAACATTTATCATGTATATGTTGTTTAATATATTTTGGTTATATTAAGTGATTGATTGACGATAGTGTAGAGGTCAAGAAAGAGTCGATATTTTTTCACTGTTTGATCTCCACAAGATCTTAAATTTGTTGATAGGGAATATCTAATATTTGTAGATAACAAGAACATATAGGGGTCTTGGAAGTGTTCTCATAGGAGAATTTTTTAGTTTTCAAGTCAAGAAACTAGTCAAAATGAGATGACAAAAAAGATAAAGAGGAAATAGTGGTTCCATTTTATATGCTCCTTATCTACCTTGTCTATAATAATTTATCTTTCTTTTAAATGTGCATCGAGGGTTTCTATGCCTATTCCCTTTCCCAAGGTTGTGTCGATTGACTGTTGAGATTTGAGAGTCGTTGTTGGGTGGGGGGGGAATCAACATGTGGCAGTAGGCAAGGGATGAAGATTGTCTCACTCTATCCATAAAACATAGCCAATGTCATGTTGCAACTATTCATATTTGAAGAGAAGAGGTTGTGTTGGACTGGTGAAGTGGATATCTACTAGTAAGATAGAGATGTGTCAGGCAACCGGTGAGTCCCTACACTAACATCATAGGGGGGATGCATAGCTATAGGTTTATAGTCGTTCTGTTGATTCTAGAGTGGTGAGTATTACTCTGACTCAAAGAGTCAAGAACTCGGCCTTAGTGAGAAGATGGTCGTCTAGAGAAGACAAATCGAGGTACATCCTCAACTGCTTTGGTTGGACACCAATGATCCAAGTGACTAGGGAGATTGGAATTTGGTGGGTGGAGCTCACTCTCATTCCCAACATGGGTTGACA
>CM024755.1:14630027-14762813 GCA_014218235.1 Colocasia esculenta | reverse complement strand
CTGTCGTCACCGATCTGAAAGAGATGATCGAACCTACCTGTGACAGATGCTTTCTCTCTGGATCGAATTTTCAGTGACCCAAAACGGTGGCACAAAATTGACAATTTCAGGGCGGAAAGGAGCGCCTCGAAACCAACAAAATAGTCACTTTCGGATCAAAAGGTGTGACCCGAATCCGATTTTAATTTACAGATCTGGGTCGGCTTTTCGGATCTAAGCGATCCATTGACACCCCTAATGTTGGCGGCTGCACTGGTGTTAGATAGCCCACGTCGGGCCATGAGGTTGCAGTACTATACTCTCTGTGCAAGGAGGACAGCTAGAAGAGATCGCGACAGAAGAAGATTGGCAGCGGCGAGGAGGGCTAGAGGCCGGTACCACTTGCACTTGCAGGCGGTCTCGCTTGCTGACTAGTTACGATATATGTAGAGACAGTCCTTGGTTGGAGAGAGAGAGAGAGAGAGAGAGAGAGAGAGAGAGGAGCAAATACTTTGTAGTGTGAGGAGAGAATAGGTGAAGGAGACGGCAAGAGGAAGAGAAGAAGGAAACACTAAAATTACACCCCTAGCCAATCTCTAATTAACTTGGTAAAAGTTGGGACAGAATAAGATTTCATGGAGGTTTCAGATGAGAAGAGTACTCTAAATAATCTGAATAGGCCATCTCAGACCGCGTCAGATATTAGAACTCTAATATATATACGTGTTATTATATATACTGCCAACTCAATATTGTGTAGGCTAGCATGAACTATTAAAAAGAATCGTCAGAGAACATAATTGTCATTTCAATGAAGATATGTAAGGAGCTATTGTACCTGAAAACATCATCAAGATATAACTAATATTGGTCCACCAAAGTTTAGAAACACACAATACAGCAGACAAGTATGCAAATAAGGTTGACACGTCTTGACGTGCCAACTATATATATATTCTTACAGAGTCTAATTAAAGAGCTTCAGATGGAGCTAAAAGTCCATGTCTTGCATGATATCATCCAGTTCATCAAACTCATCATCTCCATTTGGTCCCATGATCAGATCCAGTAGTGTCCCAGGGTAATATCCCATGAACTGCTGAGCTGGTTGTACTGCAAAAGCCTGGTACATATTGGCGGCCGTCGCAGGCATCATAACTGTCTATAATTAAAAAAGTCCATGCTCCCTCCATGGAACACATTCTGTGCATAAAATGGTAGGTACTGATGTGTCTGATCAGTCGAAATGACGTCGATGTCATGTATACTTGGACGGCTTCCTGCATTATTTTTATTTCTGCGAGTGAAGAACTTCTGAGCATGGCTGGCAATCTGGGTGGATGTTCGTGACAGCACAAAGTATTTTGCAATATTTTTCCAGTCTCCTTTGCCAAAACATTCCATGCCCATCAAGAATAACCTGCATATATAACGAGGAATTGATAATTAGAAAAAGACTTTAAAAGTCTAAAAAAATATTGCATTAGATACACCATTCTGTATCATATATATAGTCTATGATTATATTTTATCGGTAATTGTGTGATTCTGAGAAAAAAATCATAATTTGTGAGGACATATACATGTCCAATTATGTTCTCGATAAACTTTGAGACACGTATTGCTCTACTTATAAGGACGTTCACGATTGAAATAGCTAGTCATCCTATAAAAGTGAATAACAGTAGAAATATTTCAGAGAAATCACTTTCTTAGGGATACTTGAGAAATCTCTCTTTTAGTTTTTGAGTCCCTGTAACTTCTCTCTCATATTAAGGATGACTCCCCCCAACCTGGCCATTATTTATGACACCCCAACTTCTCAAGTTGCTTAGTGAAGCACACTAGAAAAAAGGAAAATGATCCTGAAAGGGTGGGTGTGTTTAATTATGATCAAATAAATGTAAAACAGTAAGTATCAAGGTTGAAGGGTTGATCCATAATTATGAAAGATTCCAGGGGTTAAAAACCAAACGTGTACTTTATATATATCCTCCATTAAAATTGATTTATATGGACCAAAAAGATATAGCTTAATAAGGATGATCATTAAGTACACATGTCCATGCAGTCACCTTTTCTCCTTTAATCCCATTGATCAAGAGAGAAGTTTAGTCATTAATAGATCAATAACTATCTTGACAGTGGACGTCCATTCCATCTGCCATCAATTCTTCTTTGATTACATTAACCTGTCTCCATCTTAACACACCCTTGGAGTATATTACCGACACTTAATTACTCTCCATCTATTCTCCTTTATGATACCTCTGTCACTAGGTAGAAAGCAGCCAAGTGAAAAATAAGTAGCTAAATAACAACCACCTGGTGAGAATGGTCTCCTATCGTTAGAGGGAGTTTAATATTCATTAAATAACTTCATTATTTACTAACCTTTCGTTTCCAATATACATAATATGCTATTTTATGTATAACCATCATGATCCCTGGCCTAGTTTATAGAATACACATTCTGACAAATGTTTTGAAGTGTTATATATGTTTTGAATGCCCATATATAGAGGTGGGAGCAGGAAGATGGGGCTTTATAGAAGACACCCACACACGGAGACTCCTCTATTTTGCTACTGTGAACATTAACTAATTATATATCCCACAACAGGAACACGGATGAGGAGAAGCTAGGCAAGTGCAACTACCAAAAGACCCCCCCTTAGGTTTCTATGCAGTCTGGAGGCGAAGTTCAAGTTGCAGTTCCACATAGTCACTAACCAATGCCAACCCCATGGTTTGGCACTTTGATCTTGATTTTAATTTTCTATTAACATATTTCAAACTTATTTAAAATGTTAATGAATTCCTAGGACATCTATGTCGACGAATCTGACTTCGCGTAGATTCTTTTACCCTTCTTAGATAGAGAACTTTCTTAGAGTAGTTCTAATGATTGGAATCCCTTGACTAGGATTCGGCAAATCTACACGTGGCGAAGGGAGATAAGTAGGGATGGCACCACCGACGAAAGCAATCTTGAGAAATATTCTCGTGATGACAAGAGTATAATTCTAATGATTGGAATCACCTGACAGGGGTTCAACGAATCTCAGTCACGGATCGGAGAAAGCAACCTTGAGAAATATTCTTGAGATCTAGGATTTTTTGTTTTCACATGAAAGTCCTTTTCTACCCTCCTCAAAAGTAGCAATATTGTCATACTCATCACATTTTTCTCTTGAACCCCAAATTCTCTCTTTACAATTTTCAGAAAAGGGAGGGTATTTGATAAAAAATACAACTCCAAAGCATTTTCAAACGTCTGCCTTAATACCTCTATGTTATATAGTTACTTATTCTCCAAGACATCTCTTCTTAGTCATATGCTTCACATAAATGCTTCTACCTTAACAAAGCTACAATCGTCAATATTAATTCCCTTTTCCTCTGCACAATTTATGGTCTTCACCATACCCTATATATTGCTTATTAATTCCTCCTCGGTTAAACTCGACTACAGCTTTAATTTGAATATATATTCCTTTACCATCTCATTCTACTCTTCCCACTTTTGTAGGCAGCTATATAAAAATAGTGGTAAGAGCAGCAAATGATTGTAACATGCATATTCAAAGCTTATCTCCTATACATATGCGTTAAACATTGGCAATATTTAGTCTCCTTGGATGATCATATTTCATCTCGAAGCACAACTCTAATGAAATAATTAAATACTTTGTTTAAGTGTCTTACGAAACCCTAAGAACATACTGCCCCATGCATATTATCCGGAAATATAAAGGAAACAATGAACACCAAACAAGATACTTATCAAATTTACAACTATTACTAAAAAAATGGAAACTATCATGCGGGTGCGCCAAAAGGATAGTAGTCAACCCGAAGGATATCACAGAAATGTTTAAGAATACAATCAGTATGCTCATTGTAGCTAGCTTCATGAGCATGGCACGAGCAACCTCCTTAATTTGTCATGATGCAAGGACATCGTCCTAGAAGTTTAATATGTCCATACTACCAAATGATTCGAATGAATAAGAAGAAAATAGACACCGTTTGAGAAGTAATATTCCAATGCCTAAAGATAGAGGATTAGAAGGTGCATGAAAAGGACTTGTCTTTATGCACTACTACTCTTTAGAAGGTCATATAACAAAATGAACTAATAAAAAGCTAGATCCAGAATCACCCCAATGACCATGCAACTTGTAAAAATGAAGATAGTCATCCCTCCCTCTTAAAGGATCATATCCCCATGATCCAAATAAAGGAGTTGTGACAATACACAGGCTGAGATGAAGTGGTGCACGGATGGTCGAGGGAAAAATGGTATAGAGAATCTCGGCCCAAGCATCATCATATATATATACAGATGGGGAATACAAGAAAAGGGTTGAAACAGGACATCATTTGTTTTGTCAAGAGCTCATAAACATATATGGGATCAAAACGCCAAAGAGCTATAGCTAGTGT
Organism: Colocasia esculenta; assembly: GCA_014218235.1. NCBI lineage: Eukaryota > Viridiplantae > Streptophyta > Magnoliopsida > Alismatales > Araceae > Colocasia > Colocasia esculenta. The sequence goes on along the minus strand of CM024755.1, from coordinate 14,758,385 downwards.
CCATATATATAATTAAACGAGCGCAACAGGATCGAGATCAGTAGAATATGCTTACTCATGTTCTTCCTTGGACCAAGTGAGACCATTGGTGGAGCTCCTGTCAGGAAGCCCCTCTCTCAGTGCAGCGATGCGTTCTCTCCTCGAAGGCTCTGTTGCAATAATAGGTGGGGGTTCTTGCCCGCCAAAAGAATCAAACGGCAATATGCCATGGTTTACGTAAGCGAATGAGGGAAACAGACCTAATGCAGCAGCTCCATAGTTCTTGAAGGAGGCATGACTATAGTACTCGCCCACCTCCTGAGCGCACTTACCTAATGCGGCAGCTTCATAGTTCTTGAACAAGGCATGGCAATGCTGGTCGACCTCCTGAGGAGACCAACCTGGAAACGAGGCGATGAACTCCTCCCTCGGCATGGGGGGTTCGTCTATCAGCTCACGTTCTGCAACCTCTAGAAACAGCTTGGAGATTGCACCCCTGACGTGATCCATGTCCAAACCCATGTCGACCACATTCGTGTTCTCTCCAAAAGCAGTAGGGAAAGGAACAGGTATGTTGGCCATGTCAAATAGGAAGTATTGAGAAGGGAAAGGTCTGAGGGGATATATATATATATATATATATATATATATATATATATATGGTGGTTTTTCCTTCCTTCCTTTCTTGGAAGCACCTGAAACTAGCTTGGAACCTTTCCTCACTCTCCTACCACCTCTCTACAGCTCTTCCGGAGGCCAGTACTGTTATCAACTATATATTCATGTCTTCCTCAGCGATTGGATGTCATACGTATTTATAGCCTTCAACAACCTGAATGAGATCACATAGCTACTTAATGTTCGTCTCTTGGGCAATTATGAGGGTTCCTCCAAGCGGCCACAAAGTAATGCCCAACACCTGATATGTGTAGCATAAGGAGGTGATGGCCCAACAAAACTTCTTGACATTCCATAACTGCCCTTCATTAATGTTTTATTTGTTCTCAATATATGCCATCTTCCTATATATTTTTCTCCTCCTGATCAACAACATTTTGTACAGAGATTGTGTATTAGATGTGAAGAGATGACTACATTCCACTATAATCTTAATAGTCTTTAATTGGAAGGTTTCACCTTACCGGAGAAAGTATGATTATTACAATGACAAAATAACTCTAACAATGTGCATTGACTTAGTTGTCATTGTTACTTTTATATGCCTCGAAGAACTTGAGCCAATGAGAAATATAGTATGTACATATTTAGGTGTCGTTTTCTCGAAGACATCTTAAAGTTTTACTTTGGATCTTTTCGTAAACGAACCATGTGATCCAATTTTGCAATAATCATGCATGGTTATATTCAAATTACATGGTACTGTATATATAAGAGGTTGCAAAAGTATAGAAAGTCTCTAATTGGAGACATTTTCACTGTTCACAATCTCGTAACCTTTCTAATGATCATGTATCGGATAGCCATCATTGTTGAAAAGAGTATGCAATATAGCCAACATCAAAAGTTGCAAACTATGCAAATTAATTAACAATTTTATAGCTAGATGCAAATTAACGCGCATGTAATATTTAATGTCCCATTGCATGATCTTAATTAACCAAATTAAATTGGTGTCGAATAAACGATATCAATTCATCAGCAAGAGAGAGAATGCCAAGAATCACACAAGTCGTTTCACTTCCATCCTCACCATATATGACTTTGTGATATATATATATATATGGAAGAAGAAGAATTGGACTTGGACAGCCATGTCACTAAACATGCTAGCCATGGGCAAACTTGGAAGGTGGAGCTCCTATGGCCCTTTCGCAATTTCCCGGAAGGCGCCGAGGGCATTATCCGGGCCGCGGAACAGTGCCCGAGAGAAGTCAAAAGGAAGGGACAAGGTGACCACGAAGAGGAAGGAGGGTGGGGAGGGACGCGTCAGGGGCAACACGTCCCGGCGATCCCCACGGAAGCCGACGAGAGCCCGATCGCTTGGAAATCGCGGATTCTGCGGGGGAGCTCTGCGGGGGGCCGCCGCGTGCGGGCGGATGGTGGGGGAGGAATCTGTGGGTGTAGCCGCGGAAATTAACCGCCTGCCGCCGGGGAGAGGAGAGGAAGAGCTAGCGGGGAGGGCAGGGAATGGTGGATCTGGTTTTGCGGCCTGCTCACGCACGCGTCGACCCACGTACGGTTGGGCAGAGACGCTTGGCGGCGGCGTCCGCTGGCGTCAGGGTGCATGTTAAGTGGCGGGCAGCTCCAGAGACCGCCTTGGCGGATGCGTCTGGGTGGATGCGAGGAGCGCTTCCTGCCGGCGGGGAGGGGGCTCTACCTACCTGCTGCTCCCCACACCTGTGACTCTGCGAGGAGCGCCTTTCTTTGTCTCTCTCACGCTATCCACCCTCTTCAATTCCTTCTATCGGATGGATGTTCATTTCGAGGAGGTAGTGCAGGTGATCAAGTTTAGGATTATAAACATATCTAAAATTTTGATTATCACATCCAATTCAATAATATTATAAGATTCGAAAAATCAGTTAACCATCGATAGCAAATCGAATTCGAATTTGGATATCTGATAAACTATAGAAATGCGTTGACTATTGATTTTCAAATTCGATAATATATATTATATTATATTATATATTACATAATGTATGTTATGTATATATTATATAATATATTTAAGTATATGATTTCCGAATTCAATTTTCCAAATCTACTTATATTGAATATTTTTTTACTTTTGATTTTCGATAATTCAAAGAAATAGATTCGGACCCTTATTTGAATCTTAATTCAATAATTTTCGATAATTCTTATCAAATTCAAATAGGAAACATTAATGACACCCTTAATCAAATTTGGATCCGGAACTCATGTTTAGGTTTTTAAAGACCTAACTCAAGTTGGGATCTGGAACTCACTGTTTAAGTTTTTAAAATGATAAATGCATAAATACCCCATTGATTTTAGCTATGAAACCGCGTATGGTGTTGAAATTGTTTTTTCTTTTAGCTTGTATCTGATATATACATCCATCAAAAAATAAAATTTTACAAAAACAAAATTATAAGATCTTTTTTCCCTGGCATCCAAATAAGAAAGTCTTACTTTAGAGAGACATCATTGCATTTGCAATAATTGAACTTTTATAAGTATAATAAATATTTCTCATCAATTTATATACGATCGAGTACGTGGGATTAATTTCCATGTAATCACGAATCTTCATGCCCTCTATCAAATTAAACCCAAGATGTCAAAGCATGTGAATCAATGTGCCACTATATTATGTTGATCATGCATGTTACTGAGATGATCATGGTAACGGAGCATCGTTCCCTGACATGGGGTATTTATGGTAGAAAAATAATTATTAGAAGATCAATCGTAAATTGTAAAAAAAATGATTAATTGAGAATTAGAGAGAGAAATACTCATCTTGTCTAATAGACTTCACACGATTACAAGAATATTAACCTCGCAATAATAATTTCTTTTATGGTGAAAGATCTCTCTCTCAAGCCATAATATGGCAATGCAAACCCATCTTAGTTATAAAATTAACCTTAATGTTATTTGTATCATTTTTAAATATGGTTAAAAGTTAACTACAATTAAATATATTGAGAGACTAGATTGAATATTTCTGACAAGATCATTAGCCAAAAGAATTGCATCCTGAATTTTCCTCTCCTTAATGAAGGCGAACTGGTTGTTGCTGATGAGTTTAGTCATTATACTTTGCATCCTATTGGCTAGTAACTTGGATATAATCTTGTAGAAAAAGTTACATAGCGAAATAGGCCTAAACTGATCAAAGGATTTAGCATTTTTAGTTTTAGGAATAAGAGATATAAATGTGGAATTTATCTGCCTCAAGGAAGCCCCTTCAATGAAGAAAGACTTAACCGCTTTGATGACACACTCACCAATAATGGGCCAACAATCTTGATAAAATTCCGCAGGGAAGCCATCTGGGCCAGGACTTTTATTTCTGGGAGCACTCATGACAGTGGCTTTGATCTCCTCATCAGAGATAGGGATGTTGAGAAATGTCTGGTCTTCATCAGTGAGCATGCTTGGCATCTCGAAGTTCAAGTTGCTGCTCGTTCTTTCTTGGTTCAGTAGTGACTGGAAGAATTGCACAGCATGTGTTCTAATAGTATTTACATCATCTAGTCGAGTTTGTCTTAAGGTGGATCTAAAGAAGGCGTTCGACACAGTTGACAGAAAATTCATTCTTAGGATGATGAGAGGAATGGGCTTCCCATTGGAATGGCTCTAATGGATTTCTATGCGTCTTGATACTGCTACATTTTCAGTCCTTGTGAATAGCACTCCGGTAGGATACTTCTCATCCTCCAATGGGATTCGACAAGGTGACCCTCTATCACCATACTTGTTTTGCATAGCTATGGAAGGTCTTTCACTCATGCTTGAACAGAAGGTTAGTGAGGGAGTCATAAAGGTTCCAGTCTTTAGGGGTATTGCAATCTCACATTTGATGTTTGCTGATGATTTGATGGTGTTTCTAAGACATGATGTGCAAACTGCAGCAGCTTTTTATAATGTTATGGAGGAGTTTCATGCTTTGGCTGGTTTGCAACTCAACAACTTGAAAAGTAAAGTGTTCATAGGAGGAAGGGTGCAACAGAAAATTAGACTCATTGAAACTTTGCATGTGCCAGAAGGAACTTTACCGGTAACCTATCTCGGGTTGCCCTTATTCTCTTCTGCAATTAGCAAAGGTCATTGCCAAGCCATTCTCACTAAAATTAGAGCACACATAGCATCATGGCACACAAGATTTCTCTCTAAAGCTGGGAGACTAGAGCTTATTCGCTCAGTCTTGAGCTCTTTTGCTTCTTATTGGGATGTGGCTTTCATCTTACCAAAAGCATTGTAGGAGAAGTGGACCGGTTGTTAAGAAACTTCTTCTGACATGGCTCTGGGAACTATAAACCATTTCATCTTGTCAAGTGGGAACATATATGTAGACCTAAGGAAGGAGGACCGGGAATAAGGAGTCTTCTGCATTGGAATGACTCTTCCACCACACTACATCTTTGGAATCTGATTACACAGAAGGACAACCTTCTTAATAAATGGTTCAATGCTAGATATCTATACAAAACTTTAATCTGGGAGGCTGAAACTAAACCTTATCATTCAGCTACATGGAAAGGGATTCTTGAAGGTAGAGATTGGATGATAGAACACACAAACTTCCTTGTGGGAGATGGAAATACCTTTAACCTATGGTATGACCCATGGTTAGGTAAGACATCTATTTACAAAAATATGGAGATCAGATCAGATCTAGTCTTGGACTGTCGCACAACACCAAACTCAGTACTTTTATTACAAATGGGCAATGGGTTCTTCCACCGACGACCTCACATGCCATGATGGAGCTTTGGGATATTATTAAGGGTATCAACATCCACGATGGGGAACATGATAGAATCTGCTGGCCATATGATAATGGAAAATTTTCAGGAAGAAGCATATATGAGCAAAAAAGAATATCATATCCGAGGGCTCCTTGGGCCAGGGTGATATGGCTGCGCCCTACAATTCAGAAATTTTCAATTCATATGTGGCAGACTTTAATTGGAAAAATAGCAACATTTGATATGTGCTGTAGAAAGTTGGAGTGCATGGACCAGGTAGATGCATTCTTTGTTGTTCCTCTCTAGAAACTATTGATCATCTCTACTTCCAATGTCCCTATAGCCATTGGATATGGACACAAGCGCTTCAGCGGCTAGATTTACATCGACATCCTTGTGCTTCCTTGCATCTTGAGGTGACTGCTATTGTCACCAGTTTTCATAAAGAAGGAGTAGCCTCCATGATTGCATTCAATAGTCTTCAGGCTGCTGGATGGTGGATATGGAAGGAAAGATGCAAAAGAATTTTTGAATGTCTTGAGACAAGTAGGACACAGCTGCTTCTCCAGATACTTGCAGACATCAGGCATTGCATGCAAGGGAAACATCTTCATGACAATAACTTGAGACGATCAAGAAGAATTCTCAGGAACTTTTCTATAGTGCTCTAGATTTGTTTAGTGTTGCTGCATTATTTTTATGAGGTTAAGCCTCTTTGATATCTCTTCCATTAGATTCATATGTCTAGCATGTGGATGTATGAATTCTAAGTTGTAAATTATTTTTCATTAATTTAATCTTGCATCGCTTACTTACCAATATATATATATATATATATATATATATATATAGACTGAAACATAGTACTATCGGATGATAACGACAAGGATATTTTTGCAAGTATTAAAACGTGGTGAGGTCATTAAAAATGATATAAGCATGAAATAGATAATTGTGTATATAAATATGATAGGTGGGTATTTTTGTGATTATCTCTGACATATAATAGCTGGCCATGGCATTTTATACCTAATAACATAGTGAATTAATAGACAAGGTCGACGGTCCAGAGCAGTCCGATTTATGCTGATAACTACTCAAGAACTTCGAGCTTATCCTCATTGTAAGCGTTGGGTTCCATGTGGTGGTTCAGAGGAGAGCTGTGGCCAGTAACTTTTCCAACCTAATATAATTAAGCTCTTAATTAATTAAGCCGGCGCCGGAACATATGATTTATTGAATGCTCTTAATGTACGGTTCGGTATTCTAATTCAGATTCCGGTGCCCAAAATTAAACCTATAAGTCCTCATTTGAAAGGAAAAAAAGTGATTATAGTTTATAAATGATAGCAAGTTTAGTCAATATGGAAGGATAAATATTCTGATCTACAAAAAAGAGACACACTTTTAGAACTTCTTATGTGATGGCTGAGTATACTTATATATAGTAATAGAAGCCACAATTCTCATTTCAGAAATATCAGCAAGAGTAGTCTCCAGAATATATATATATATATATATATATGAAGATGATCACTTGATAACGTACCTTATTTATACGTACAATTAAGCCATTCAGAACAGGCTACGAAATGTTAGCAGCTTATGCAAGACGACCAATATTGAGCAGTACTAGGACGGACATATATAGCTAGCTAGCTCTTAACACTACTAAAAATTTACCTATAAAAGGCAGAAAATAAAAGGCAGAAATTAATTATGACTTTTATGTTAAACTTTAGAAGGTAAAATAAAATTCTGTCTTCTCTTCATATTAAGTTTTCTCTATTAAAGGCACAATATAAATTGGGTCTTATAAAATCTAATAAATAGAAGACAGTAATGAGATTGGGCCTTTTATTTACTAAATTAGAAATAATATTTAATCCTCTAAAAACTTAATATCAAACAAATTAAAAAAAAGGATCAAATATTTTTTTCTCTTTTTCCACCCTAATAGTCCCCACCCCGCGCGCGTTTAGTCTCTCTTTTTTCCACGGAGAACAGAAACAAGTTTCGGCGCCGGCTCTATCAAGCACAGCAGCCTCCTGCGCGCTAGGCCACTCCACCGAAGCTGCAACACTGGAGGTATATGCTGCGTTCACATACTTTTTTTTTTCCTTAAACTATTCGTGGAGGCCAACAAACGCAGACATGCGTTGCGTAGGTTCTTTTTTTCTCTTTTTTTTCTTAAACGCCCCCCACCCCACCGAACCCAACATGTTACGTAGATAGGTTTTCGCTTTTGCTCTTAAACTCACCCTCCCCCCCCCCCCCCACACACACACACACCCGTTTACATCATCCTCCTCCTCCTCCCCCCCCCCTCCCCCCTGCGTATAGTTAATTTTTCAACTTTTTTTTTTCTGTTAAACTCCCCCCCCCACCACACACACACCCATTTACATCATCCTCCCCCCCTCCCTGCGTATAGTTAACTTTTCATGTTTTTTTTTCCTGTTAAACTCCCTCTCCCCCCCCCCCTCCCCCCTGCGTATAGTTAATTTTTCAACTTTTTTTTTCTGTTAAACTCCCCCCCCCCCCCCACCACACACACCCATTTACATCATCCTCCCCCCCTCCCTGCGTATAGTTAACTTTTCATGTTTTTTTTTCCTGTTAAACTCCCTCTCCCCCCCCCCCCCCCCCCCCCTCACATCCGTTCTATTCTATGATGTATGTAAATATTGAAGTTGGCTCCCCTCCCCCACCTTCCATCGAAGCAGCACCAATGTAAAATAAAAAATTTTCCCTTGAACTCTTCCCCCCCCCCCTTCATATTCGATATATAAAAATAATAGAGTTGGTAGAAGAAAATAGTTTTAATAAATTTGTGACATTTTGCACCAACATGTAATCTGATTTGCGGAAGGAATCTTTTTAATTAATGAGATCTATAGGTCCATCACTTGTATAAAATGAAATTTTTATGATAACATAAATTTTCACTATTTAAAAGAGACATTTAACACTACTTAGAAGTATTTGTAAATATTTTGAGAAAATGATATTATTGGGTTTAAGAATTTCTCTTGTCTTGATATATACTTCTTAGTTGTAGAATCCATGTTTCACTTATCATAAATGATTGTGAAATCTAGACTTGTCATCACAAATTTTTATTAATATCAACTAAAACTGTGATTCATTATTTTCAGGTTATTGGCAATATTGTAACATTGTGGTTATCTTCTAATTGAAAGCCAAAGTTGAGATTATTATAATCTTGCAAAGGTATGTGATACAGCGGGCCTGGATGGTGACTCACTTTATAATTAAATTTGATAAATGTGATCCAGGGGGCCTGGGTGGTGGCTCATTTCATAATTAAATTTGATATATGTGATCCAGCGGGCCTGGGTGGTGGCTCACTTCATTATTATATTTTATATATGTGATCTAGCGAGTCTGGGTGGTAGCTCACTTCATTATTATATTTTATATATGTGATCCAGTGAGCTTGGGTGGTGGCTCACTTCATTATTAAATTTGATATATATGATCCAGCGAGCCTGGGTGGTGGTTCACTTCATTATTAAATTGGATATATATGATCCAGCGAGCCTGGGTGGTGGCTCATTTTATTATTAAACTTGACAAAAGTATTTATATAATTTTCATGCATGAGTAATAGTTTATAATTTTATATATTCATGTGTAAAGCTTAAAATGAATAGAAGTTGGATTGGTAAGTCTCGTAACTGTCCATAATACTTAAGTGGGGTGGCTGAATTCTTGAAGGTTGCCATAGCAAATACATGATCAAAGAATGTTATTAGATGTCCATGTAGTGATTGTTGCAATCTTACCTTATTATCAACAAAGAAATTTGTAGAGCATTTACTATTCAAAGGTATGATGTTGTCATACACTGTTGATATTATCTTCTATCATACCTGGTGAGAAGTCACCATGAATGAAAATTGATGTATATCTTCAACCTCTGATTCATGAATTGAAATTACTATGGCATGGAGGTGTAGAGACTTATGATGCTGTAAGAAAAGAATCATTTAAGATGCAAGCAGTTATATTGTGGACCATTAATGACTTTCCTGGATATGCATATTTATCTGGATGGAGCACTAAAGGTGAAAAAGCTTGTCCTATGTGTAATGATGAGACAGAGGGGCAATGGTTGAAGCATTCTGGTAAACATTGCTATATTCATCAACGACGATTTCTTAAATCAAATAATAAATTTCGCACTTAGAGTTCTGCATTTGATGGAAAAATTGAATTAAGAGAAAGTCCTACAAGAAAATCTGCTATTGATGTGATGGAACAATTGAATTTGTTTAAGCAAACAATTGGACAAAAAAAAAATCCAAAGGTCAACAATCATTTATATATTGTCTACTTTATGTTATAATATCTTTATATGGATGTATAGTTATACTAATTTGATATTTTTTATGACTGAAGGAGGAGAAAATGGGACAAAAAATGTCATTGATCCAGACATTTAAAATGATGTACACAAAGAAGACTGGAGAGCCTTCTATTGACCTTGCAGCTGAAAATTTTGTATATATGTTCATATTCTTGCAAGTTGATTTCAGATTTTTAAACTTACATATTTGACTAATGTTTGTGTTATATTTTTGTTGTTAGGTTGAGATAGACAAAATAGTAGCAAGTCATTCAACAAATGATTCTGAGAATATTGTCATTGCAAATGAGAATGAAATCATAAATCAGGTGTTAGGAAAAGAGCATACAGCTAAACCTAGATGTTATGGTTCATTTGTCACATCTATAGATGTTTATGGCTCAAAGAAAAAATGTGGTAAGCTAGCACATGACTATCCAAATACACATGAGATGAGAGAAGAATTTGTTTCTATGAAAAGTAAAATGGTTGAGATGGAAACAAAGTATGCAACTTTACAGAAACAGTTGCAAATTGTGATCAATGAAATATGACTTAAGTTGATATTATATATTGATTATCTAGAGTTGGTTTCAACTTGAGTAAATGATGATCTTCTTATATTTGCAGCCTAGTCAACCAAATGACATCAATAATATTGCACAAGAAGAATCGGTGTGTTGTATATATTTTTTAGAATCTATGCTCAAATAAATGTGTGTTTGATTATTTAATTCTCTATATCTTTTAGAAATAGAACACATGTTATCTACTTGGATTTACTTTTGATCGTGTGGCGGAAGGAAAAATAATTAATAAGGATCCAAAAAAAGAAGTGGATGGACAACCTTGTAAGTATTTTATATGTTTTATGAAATAATTCTATTTCCTAGTAAGTTTTGTACTTCCTTAATTTATTAACAAAATTTGGTTAATCCTTTTTTAGGTACTTTCAAGAGAAGATGATGATGGATGCTTACAAAGTTTTGAAGATCATCATGTGGTTCTCACATTTGGATAGTTGTGAACAACCTTTTTTTTTTTACATTTCTAAATAGAGTTGTGTATCTTAAATGCACTTTGAGTGCATATTATCATAACAATATGGATGTTATACTTTCACTTATGACTTTGTATCTTTTTGTCATTTGATATCATGTATTTGTAATCTTCTATTGTCAAAAACTATTTTCATTATATATTTAACATAAATTTGTGTTTGTCATTAAATTTTATTTTTGAGAAAAGTCTTTAAGAGGATTTGCCATTAATTTTTTTACAGGTTATATAGTGAACAAGAATCCTTTGAAAAGATAATATTTTGTATATGATGTTAGTATAGAAGGCAAAAAAATTTTTCCTTCTCGTAATATATTTTGACAGCTTAGAAGGTAAAATCTTCTACCATTTAAAAGGAATAGATGACAAAAATATTTGCCTTCTATGTAGATCTTAAAAGGCAGAAATGATAGCCTTCTAAAAAAATAGACAACACAAACTTCCGTCATCTAATAGATGCTATAACTGTCTTCTATCACGAGTTTATAAGGCGCAAAAAAATTGCCTTCTATAATTATCATTTCTGCCTTATAAAATTTTCGCCTTCTAAAATACATTTTCCGCCTTCTATTTGAATAGAAGACGGTCCAAAAGAAGGCAGAACATAATCCGCCCTCTTTCCGCCTTCTAATAGAACATAAGGCAGATTTCTACACTTTAAAAGGCAGAAAAAGACTGCCATCTATCTTTGTTTTTCTACTAGTGCAAGTTAGCTATTATATATGTAAGCGGTATATATATTAATCGTCCGGATACGCAATCCATGTCCTCGTTAATTATGATCTTGTGCTCAACCCATAGAGAGCATCAAGCTGCTACTATCGAAAGTCGAACCAGAGTCGTCGGAACCGGATTATACGATATATAATCGACAAAGCTTGTTATATGTGATCAGAGTAACATCTAATATATCTTCAGAAAATTTCGAAGATTGTCGTTGTCTTTTTCAGGCAAAGACGTCAATTACACGTACACAATAATATTAGAAGACTATACGTTTGGGGGCAATCAAATACATTAATAATATTGAGGAGGCACTTCCTTTGCCAAATTAAGTTTCTAGATGGATAAGTAATTACATATGGCTTTCATAAGACCATGACGTACGTATATAAACTTCCAAGGAAAATAGAGATCACCATGCGCGTGCTACCTTAATTTATATCTCTCCCACAAAGTCCCCCCACTCCCATGCACCTCCAGTTGAGCTGCTAAGTTCAACTTGATACATATATAACATCTCAAAGCCTTCCGAACACATTCCGATCTTGGGCCATGGCTGCTGCTGCATTGGGATAGTAGATGGAGGAGTGTTGAGGTGGAGCTGGCATCAGAGGGCGGTGGTATATGTTGGGAGCTGCAGGCGTGGGCATCGTAAAGTACTGTCTATTGTGGTCCACTCTCCCCTCGTTGATACCATTATGCATATTATAAGCCGGTACTGGCTCCAGTACACTCCTCTGATAAAAGGCATTTGGCACATTATAAGGGGTTGCATAGTGAACTCGGGTCGCAGTATAAGCATTGGTGTCATGGGCCCTTTGCTTAAGTGCTCGTTTACGTTTCTCTTTTTCTTGGCGGGTGAAGAACTTTTGAGCATGACTAGCAATCTGGGTTGGCGTCCGCGACAGTACGAAGTACTTGGAAATGCTCCTCCAGTCTCCTTTGCCGCAGGATTTCATGCCCAACAGGAACAAACTGTACGTACGTACTAGGGCAAGTAACTAATAAGTATATAATTATATATTGAGATGAACTTGAAGCTAGCAGTACATATTCAGTGCTATATACGAAATCCTTCCCCCCCATATGATAATTAATTCTAGATGCCAATCAGATTACATAATGAAAGATAATAACCATATATATATATCATGCATGAATCATAAAATCATATGACGAAAAGCAAAAACTGAAAATAAATAAGGCCCTAAATAGTTCTAAATGAGGAAAATAGTAGCTAGGGGTGATGATCAATATTCTTAGTGTACATACAGCACTGTATATATATTGGAAGCTCAATTATTACATGCAAAACTGATCATGCATCATGCATCCACACAACTTAATAATTAAGGTTATATAAGAGATAGAAAGTGAAGTATCTTCATGCAAAAAAAGGGAAGAAAAAGGACTACACGCGGACTAGCTACATGCATGCATATATTTTAATTATGAGAACCAGATGGATGACGCTAAGAATATCAAATGGGACAACACATCCAAAAAGATTAAGCGAGGGATCATGCATGGCAGGCAAACCAGTGTTCTTCGCTAGACCAAGGTTGGCCCTTGGTGGAGCGCAGATCCGGGAGCCCTTCCCTCAGTGTGGCGATGAACTCCCTCGTCGCTGGGTCTGTTGCGATGATGGGCGGGGGGGAATCCTTCTTGTCGAGGTCCGAGTAATCCACGGTTGGCAGCAGACCCAGCATGCTGGCCGTGAACTCGGTGATGGAGGCACTGCACTGCCCTTCGATCTCCTCCGTGGGCCTGCCTGCAAACTTGTTCATCAGACTCGCCCACAGTGCGGACTCATCCAACTCATCGTTCATGTTCTCCAAGAAGTTCTTTGCCAATGCAAGACTCTCATCCGTCTTCTCTTTCAAAGTGGTGGTATGAGAAAAGCTAGTGTTTGCCATCTCAAAACGGAAGAGACCAAGAAGCAAAAGTAGTGCTAAACGAATAGAGATCTTCCCTCTCCTTTTGAAGTGGTGCCCTAGCTAGTTCACCATATCATTTTCCCCTCTCTCTCTCTCTCTCTCTCTCTCTCTCTTAATGGGTATTTATACTTACGGGGACAATCTAGGGTGTGGGTGAGAGTTTTTTTTTCCATTCACTAGGTTTTTGGCAGGAGGCCACCTATTAATACCCAAAACTTATTTTTTTACTTGACGGAAAAGCTCATAATTTAGCTTAGATGCCGAAGTTGCCCTTCTATTCTTCATAATCGTTAGCCTAGATGACCAAAGAGTTTCCTCATAACTTGATAGGGAGGAGCTTATAATATTTAAGTTTGCAAGTTTTGGCATCATTAATTTCCACCTACATTGGATTATAAAGATTCTTTAGTAAATTTTCTTTCTATTGAAGTAGAAAATATTGCAACAACTACGATCTCAAATTTGCGGCTTATTACAAGAGACAAAAAATAATTGTTATTCTCACATGATACCTCGAAGAATTCGACCTATCAATAAATTGTATGTTTGTCGTTATCTTGCTTAACGGTATCGATGGAAACATAAGAAGAAGGTTGGGAAAGTTAATTTAGATTTTTCATGAATAAAGTAACTCTTCCAAATCCATCATCATTTCATGGGGAACATACCGACGTTGCAATATACTATAAGACTACTTATTACCATATCTTCATAAATGTAAAATTAAATCCTTTTATATAGAAACTCTTCTTGTCAACAATCATACATAGTGTTGTCAAGAAAAGCAATAACACTCATAGAAAAAATAAATGGTCATCGGAATTCTCTAATTATGATGGTTTATATATATAAATTGAATGTGATGACATTCAAAACTTTATGCTAATTAGAATTTATTCATTAGTTGATGTCGAACTTACCCTGTTCTTGGACAAAATTTCCTTGAATGAGGAGAGTCTAAGTCCTTCTTAATGAGTTAACCTCTACTTGATCACTTGAAGAACATCAATGGGCAGTATAAAGCCAAGACATTCTCCAAATGCTGAGGGGTAAACTTGGAAAGTGGAGCTCACAGGGCTATTTGGAATATTACACAAGAAAGCCGAGGGGGATATGTGTAAATGTACACCATGGGGAGACACCTGTAAGGTCAAGATAGGAATTATCGAGAAGTCAGCGAGGAGAAGCCGAAGAAGAGACGGAACCATGCGGGACGGGGCCACGAGCCACACCCGGCTCAACACTTGCTCCGACGATCCCCGGAAGCGGACAAGGCCTCCTATCCTTGTTTGATCCTCGGAGAGATCTGGGTAGTGCGGGGGGGAACAGTGGCGTCAAAGTGCTGTGGAGGGGGAGAGGGTGGCAGGGTCGATCTGTGGGCGCTCGCTGCGGGAATCCGGTGAGGTCAAGGGAGGAGAGGGGATCGATGGTCCGTGGTTTGCGTGGTCTGCGGCATCCTCACGCGACCGGGGACGCCGGCCGCTTGGCGGTCGCCGTCGTCCTCCTCTCGTCGCTTGGCGCGCGCGCGGAGGGTGTCGCTCTGAACCCGAGGCGTTTCAGATGGGTGCTGGGGGAGGTGGGGTTTGAGGCGCCGCCGTGTTTGGGTGGAGGCTGGCGTGCAGATAGTCAGATACTGCCCACTCTTGGGATGGCACATGCACAGACCGCTCCCTCTCCATCTTTCTATTTCTACCATTAATAATAACACACGCACACAGACTGCCCTATCTCTTCGTGACACTTGCAGAGACTGGCCGGGATCTCTCACTCGCTGACTCGTTCCCTTCTCTCTCTATATCTCTATAGCTGCAGGAAGATCTAAAAATCAGATCCATATAAAACTTATAATTAAGATTCGAAAAGCTCATTTAACTATCGATAGATAGACCGTCAATAATAAAATAGATTCAACTTCGGATATATCCGATAAACTTTTAAAATCGGATACAGAAACAACAGTATTTGTATCTAATACTTACCAATTTTTAAATCCAATAACATATATAATATATATTATATATCATTTAATTATTTGATTTTTTAATATGAATTTTCAAATCTATTCATATTCAATACTACCTAATTTTTTAATCCAATTTCAGATAACTCAATAAAATGGATTCAATTTTCGTATCAAATTCAGAATCTAATATTTTTCAATAGTTCTTATTAAATTCAAATATGAAAACATTCCACTCCAACTCATTTACACCTCAAATTCCGACTCATAAAGAGATCACCCCCTCTCTCTCTCTGTCTCTCTCTGACACTTGCAGTTGCAGAGCTCTCTCTATCTGTATCTCTATCTCTTTCTCTATCTGTGTGATACATGCACAGATTTCCCTCTCTTTCTCTCTGGGGAGCTAGATTTCTTCTGATCCCAAGAAGCTCAGTCGGAGAGGGTAGTAGTTATATATTAGAACAAAATGATGGCAAAACAAGCAACATATATAAAGTGGGAATATATGATTTCTCTAGGAAATTAATCTTGTAAGAAAAAATACTTGATTGCAATTTGGATGGGTGCAGTTCTCAACTCACAGATAGAGTTGTTTGTAGGCATACTTGCCTGCATCATTAAGTTGTTGTTAGAGAAAGAAAATTTCTCAAATTTCTCCAAGTTTCCAAATTATTCATACTAATTATGTAATTTTTATTTTTATTTTTTATATTTTCTAATCTAGACGATTAGAAAATATTCAGTTGACAAATCAAAGTTCCTTAGATTGAAACGCTGAAGGGTTTTAATATACATATCTCATATAAAATAGGGTAAATTAATTATAGGTTTTTATCAGAAGAGAGACTTATTTCCTGATCTATGTCAGAAAAAGGTGCCCCAAATAATTCCTCTTTTTGATGGACTTTAACAACCATTCCTTGAAAAGACAGCTTTTGTCTTTTATTTTTTTCCCATTTTACCCTTCTGTCCATGTGTATCTTTATTTCTCACCATCAGATATGTATGATCACTGTATTCATACTTTAACTGATTTTCTCATATACTTTAACCAATTTTCTCATATACTTTAATTAGTTTCCTCATTTACTTTAAATAGATTCTACATCTACTTTAACTTATCATTTATGTTCTTATTCGATATTCTTACACTTTAATAAGATTATTCTTCTACTTTAACTAATGTACAATATTACTTTAACATATCTATATTTATATTTTAACAGAGAGATTGGTCTTCTCTATAACTTCAACACTTTATGCATCTTACAGTAGACGAGGATATTAGTTAAAGTAGAAGAGGAAATCTGTTAGAGTAGAATAAGAAACTAGTTAAAGTAGAAGAACAAATCTCTTAAAGAAGAGAAAACTTATTAAAAGAAAAGAAGAAATCAACTAAAGTGTCTACTGTGTTAAAGTAATAATTATAGTGTGTTAAAGTAGTAGTTATAGTCTCTTAAAGTCATAGTTATTGTCTATTAATGTACTAGTTGTAGTGTGTTAAAACGAGAGATCCAGTTAAAGTAGAAGAAAAATTTTGTTGAAGAAGAAGAGGAAATCAGTTAAAGTATGGGAGATTTAAAACAACTGTTAATATGATTTAAAGTGTCAAAGATCATAAAGTAAGAGTTAAAATTTTTAAAATAACAATTATTCACTATCAGAAGATAAAAAAAATATTAATATCTAACTATCAACGCAGATCTAAATAAAGTAGAGATTAGAAACTAACATCTCTAAAATACCTAGATTTTTTTGCAAGTATTTCTGACAGGCACCTATAGTTAAAGTCTCTCATCTGACAAAGATTTATAATTAATTTATCTTATAAAATATCATATTTTTATATATACATATATATATATATGCCTTTCTATCTTGAATCATCAAAAATATTGTCCAATACTTCAAATAAGTTATAGTTATGTATTTCCATTCTTATACCATTATGAATACGCCACCAAAAATATTCATAACTATAGAAAAATCACAAACGTGCCATTACGGGATGTCATCTCATCATGGCTCACAAACTCTAACCTAAGGTAGGTTCGTGACTTCAGCGTAATTCGGATATGATTATTGTTATTTCCATGCATTAATGATATTTTGGATACCTCATAGAAATGAAAGATATGCATATGTACAACAAGGTTCGTCGTACCGTTCGGATTGATCGTACCGCATTTTTCGTGGGACGGTACGTACCGTACTGTACCGTACCGCTGAGATACGGTGAAAAAATGGCTTGTTTGATTTGTTTTTTAAATTTTGTGATTTGGCTAATATTTAAAATGAGTAAATTTCAAAAGAAGACTCTCCATCCAAACTTAAGATAGATTTTCCATCTCTTCTCATACATGTACCTTTCTCTCTCCCATTTCTCTCTCATATCCTCCAAATCTATCAGAGATATCACGCCTTCTACAGCCTAAAAAGAGGTTTATATGCTCATGAGATCTTCATCAAAGTTGTTTTATTCTTTTTCAACATCATCTTCAAAGGGAATAATCTCAATTGGTGATATATGTCAAAAGTTATAGTAGATTATTCTTCACATTCTCTCTCATATCATGATTTACATATACATAATTATCATACCTTCCACATCTCAAATGAGGGTATCTCTTCGAAACTTCTTCATGAAAGGTGTTCCCCACGACTTTCTCTATGAGTTCCAACTAAAATCACATCAAATGAATATCTGTACTTAAAGATACAGTGGATTATTCTTGACCTTCTCTCTCATATCGCGATCCAAAAATTAGCAATGAGTGCAGCCTCTCTACAACCTGAATGATGGTGATCCAATCTTTGGACTCTTCATGAAAGTTGTTCATGATATGAGCAATGTATTTCATTAGATCAAAACTAAGAATTCTAAAACAGAAACAAAACTATAACGTCTTAAAATGTATAATAAAATATTAATATGACACTAAAAAAATCAACAGGACGACATTCGGTTCCAAAAATAAAGTCAAATTTGAAGTCATCATAATTACTAGAAAAATATACTAATTCTAAAAATATAAATATCATGAGTTATTGATGCATAGATGTTGATATTAAGTCGACCTAATGATTTTTAAGACAATTTTTAGTTGACAAAAAATTAATTTAAAAAATTAAACTAAAATAACTATAATTTGTATCATCTCTTAATTAGTTTATGTTTGAAATTTTATCTCAATTAGACATCATTTAGACCCCTTAAGTGCACATAGAATTTGTCGTGGTACAGCGAACACTCTGTGCACTTCAACGAAACGATATTTGGTTTCGAAAATAAAGTCAAATCTGAAGTTATCATAATTATTATAAAAATATATTGATTCTAAAAATATAAATATCATGAGTTATTGATGCATAGATGTCGAGATTAAGTCGACCTAATGATTTTTGGGACAGTTTTTACTTGACAAAAAATTAATTTAAAAATTTAAACTAAAATGACTATAATTTGTATCATCTCTTCACACTACAAGAAAAGGGACTATTAGGGACGGGGTATTGGCGACGGCTTTAAAAAACCGTCGCTAAAAAGAGTATTTGCGACAGCTATAAAAAAGCCGTCCCCAAAAGTATAGTATTGGGGACGGCTCTAAAAAGCCGTCGCTAAAAAGAGTATTTGCGACGGCTATAAAAAAGCCGTCCCCAAAAATATAGTATTGGAGACGGCTGTAAAAAAGTCGTCTCTAAAAATTTAGTATGGCGACGGCTGTAAAAAAGTCGACCCCGAAAATATAGTATTGGGGACGGCTCTAAAAAGCCGTCGCTAAAAAGAGTATTTGCGACGGTTATAAAAAAGCCGTCCCCAAAAGTATAGTATTGGGGACGGCTGTAAGAAAAGTCGTCCCCAAAAGTATAGTATTGGGGACGGCTCTAAAAAGCCGTCGCTAAAAATGTACATCATGTTACTTTATATATTTTGATGAACATAACAGTTTGTGTATGTAAGTGTCAATAGATTTTGTTTGCATGTTGATGTAAATATTTTTTTTATATCACAAAATGTATTTCATTTCATATTTTAAGTTATTTCATATTTTAAGTTCTTATTGTCGACTACTTAATTAACTATATATTATAAAATATTTATTTTTATTAATCATAATAATATATAACATTTATCTATATTTAACATGAATCATATAAATCATTAAATTTTTTAAAATTTTTATTTTAAGTATAAGCGACGGTCGCCAACAGTTGCTAATAATTCCTTTCTTGAAAAAAATTACTTAAAATTACTTATTGTGCTATTTCATGTGTAATTATCTCTAAAATATGATAATATCAGTTAAATGTTGAAGAAAAAAATAAAAGTTTTTATAAAAATTTATTTTTCACGCACATCATGTTATTCTTGATGCCAAATATTTTCATAAATGACCACTATTTATTTTTACATTGTGACGCCCCGAGTGCAGCGAAAAAACTCAGGTGCACATAGATGCCATTTGATTAAGAGGAACAACTTGCAGGTGGAAGGAAAACATGATATTATATTTACATACAATAGCCTTATATCACACAGTCATAGTTCTTCTTCACTTGGTAGGTACCAAATAATTGTACAATAAGAGACAAAAAAGAAAAGTATAAAAATGGTTCTTCATGTTCACTCCTCAGTCTCTTGCTCGCTTGCTCGCTTCTTTATCAGTGTCACTAGAACCTAGAAAAAATGTTGTAATAACATTATGAGTTAATTGCTCAATAGATAAATTTACATTGCCCGAGGTTTAAGTTATAAGACATTAAAATAGTGGTACATAAACTTGATGAATAAGTATACTGAAAAGAGAAAGATTTACTGCACTTCTAGGAAGTGCACAAGTGCAATCCACGTAGGATTGCAGCCCATGTGGCGTCCAACGTGGCGCCACATGGTTTTTGTTTTTTTTTTTGAAATTTAGTCTTTCTATTTTAGA
Organism: Colocasia esculenta; assembly: GCA_014218235.1. NCBI lineage: Eukaryota > Viridiplantae > Streptophyta > Magnoliopsida > Alismatales > Araceae > Colocasia > Colocasia esculenta. The sequence goes on along the minus strand of CM024755.1, from coordinate 14,738,016 downwards.
GTCCAACCTTTCTATTTTAGAGCCCAAAAATTTTATTTTGGAGCCTAACTTTCTATTTTGGAGCCTAAAAAATAGTTGAGTTCTAAAACAGAAGGCAAGTTAGGCTCCAAAATAGAAAGTTAGGCTCTAAAATAGAAGGGTTGGGCTCCAAAATAGAAGGGTTGGGCTCCAAAATAAAAAAGTTAAATTCAAAAAAAAAACAAAAACCATGTGACGCCACGTTGGACGCCACATGGGCTGCAATCTTACGTGGATTGCACTTGTGCACTTTTTAGAAGTGCAGTAATTTTTCTCTATTAGAAATTACATAGTAATGAGAGGTGTGAGGGTATTTCCCTATTTGGGTCTAAAACATTGGTACATCTTAAATACTAATAATATAATAATAATATCTCTAATCCCAAAAATCGCGCCAAGCTTCTCCCCCTCCACCCCCCCCCCCCTTTTCCTTCCCGCCCAGCCCGCGAAAACAACCCCCCTCCCCGCCAACACTATAGGCTTTTGTGGCAACTTTTTTCGGCGACTAAGTAAAATTGTCAAATCTTTTATAACAATGATAATTGTCGCCGTAAAAGAACTTTCACCCCCCGCCCAAAACTTCCTACCCCCGCCCCCCTTTTCCCTCTTCTGACTTCCGAGCCCCTTTTCCACATTCCCTCTTCCACAGCGGCGGGGGACTGAGGACGAGATCTTTTGGAGCAGCAAGAGGCGGAGCGAGGACTCTTCCCCTTCCACAGTGGCGCTGGTAGCCGTGACGAGATCTCTTCCACAGCGGCACGGGGAGCAGGGGCTCAGCGGCGCGGGGAGCAGCGAGAGACGCAGCGAGGGACTCTTGTTGGCGTGAGGGATTCGACGCCATTTGATGCATCGGCTCTTGTTGGCATCCTAGGAGTAGCATTGCCGCTGGGTTTTGAGCTCTGTTTCGATCGAAAGTTTGCTGGTTGTTGTCTCCGTACTCCGGGGGACTTTTCCAGTCCTTGAAGTTGGGTTCTTGGCAGGTGCTCCAGTGGTTGGGTGAGGGGTTGGTGGTGTTACGAGTTGGGAGGGTGGGGAGGTATCCGTCAACAGTTGGTGGCTTCGGGATACTTGCAGGTGGCATGCTTCGGCGGCATTGCGGAAGATTCTCAGCTGCATTTGGAATCTGTGCTGACTGAGGCATCTTGCTGCGCAGGTACCTCCTTCTGGAGAAGCCCGGATTTCTGCAATCCGTCTGTTTCTGTATTTATGAGGATTTTGTATCTATCTTGCTGGAAGAAGGTTTAGATGATCTTCTGATCATAAGGCTGCTGAAGTTTGGTGGAAATTAGATATTCGTGTTTCTAGAGTCTACTGTGATCTGCTTGACTGACGGGTTGCTTCCTTCGATTTGCTCACACAGGCTTTTCCTATCTTTTGCTAGAAGAAATGGCATATGTGATAATAATGAAATTGATGAGGAAATTGTGGATGATGATTGATTACTCAAAGTAGGTCTTCTTGTTTGCTGGTTTTCCTGTGCTAGAAGGTTTGGAACAGAGCTATTTCAGTGGAGAACAATACTATGGACAGTGGATCCTTTAATGTTTACATGCTCTTTTTTCTTTTTTTTCCTCATTCCATATTGAAGATATAAATCATTTGTTTTTGGACAGTGATATTTCCAATTCTTAGGACTTCATATATGTTTTTATTCTAATGGCAATTATGTGGGAAACATGTGGTTTCTATTCAATACAGGTGGTTGGCTATTGCCTTTGTCGCCTTGGATGCCTTGGCAATTATGGTCCTATGTCGGTTATTTATATAAGTGAAAATTGTTAATATTATTGCAACATTGCTTATTTGACTATAAAATGTGCATAATTCATTTTGTGCATTCATTATGTGGATTATCTCATATGATATTATCAGTTCTCTATCTACTTAAATCAAAGAGGTATCATGGAAATCTCTGCATATATACACATATATATGTGTGTATAGGAGAAATACCTTTGATTTACCAGGTAACAAGAAGATGCTCATAACCCTTTTTATTGCTAGTTGTCATTTGTCTTTACTTTGGTTTAGATCCTTGTGCTCTTCTAGTTTGCACATGGCTCTGTAAGGAGATATCGTTTATGATAATATGTCTATAGAGTTTATGATTCAGTTGAAAGGTTCATGAATGGAGGCTGCCTTAGTATTACTGTATGATCTTTTCTTAGTGAAACAATTTGTTAGATGGTAGTTTGTGGGTCTGTGGCTATGTCATAAAATTGGATCATCGAAATGGAAAGATTCTAGTAAGATAAAACAGAAATCTGATGTACTGCCCTCTTCCTTTATATATATATATATATTTTACTATCTCAAACTTTGCGCTTCAATTTTTGTTACCCAAGAACCTTGAATAGGTAGTTAAACAGAGCTAAATGGCTCTGTCAGATCAGATGTATTATACCAGTCCATCTGACCATACCAAAGTGAACTCTCAACCCAGATCAAATCAAACTGATTCGTTTGGAGGTGTTTGGAGGTGTTTCACTTCCATTTTTCTGGACTTGCCATCTCCATGACATGGAACTTGGTAGATCCTCATTTCTCCGAAATAGAAGAAACATGTCAACAAGTATTTCAGATAATTTGATTCCATTTTATTTTGCAATTTGGTATTTTGCAGTATGCTGTTGCATCATCATTAGCCCAAGAAGAAGCAGAAACAGTAACCTTCCCGAGGTACATATTTGAGATTATTCTACTTATTGAGATAATGCATTTTCCTGAATTTTATCTCTATCTTCTACAGGGAGGGTCCTGGAGTCTCGTGGCCTTAAATGGGCTTTTGCTGGTAGAGGTATAATTGTAAAGGAAGGTTGTGACAGTGCATTTCTCTGTCTCTCTTAAAATATAGGAAACTGTCAAAGATAAATTAGAAGAGCTTGCTTCACAACCATGTGACTCTCACGCTTGGAGACATTACACTTGTTTCCAAAATCTTTCTACTGCTTGTTAGTTGGGGATTTTTGATAGTACTAAGTTCATACAAAGAGGACAAAACCCCCCTTTATAGACAACAAGGAGAGGGGCGCCACAAACGAGACACATACGGGCAAAAGTGTCATGTCTCTTTACTGCCAAAAAAAACCTTTCCGGGAAAGAGGAAGTCGAATACTTCAGATTTGACATTCGACTGTATGAGTCGAATCCTTCATACGACATTCGACTACATGAGTCGAATCCTTCAATCTGATATTCGACTGCATGAGTTGAATCATTCAATCGACTGCTTCATTTCTGACTTCGGCTGTGGCAGTCGAATGCTGAGTTCGCCTGCACACTTAGTCAAAATTTAGCTTCCGGGGCGCTGCCCCTGGAGACCCCCGCAAGGGGCGCTGCCCCCTGACCCCCGCGACCTGACCGCGCAGGTCGAACCGCGACCTGACCCCTTATGGAGATCTGCTTCAGAGTTCGGGCTCCACATCTAACAATTACATGCAAACTCCTGCTGCACAATGGCAAGTGGCAACATGTCCCTCCCCTAACTTCAGACTATTTTGCTAAATTCAGAGAAACTAAGCTTGAAATTTAAGAAAGAAACCATGGAATCTTGTATAAACTGTTGCTGAGTGGATGCTGTAAGTGAAAGGTACATTAATAGGGCAATCAAAGAGGCCATCAGTATCACACCACAGTTTCATGTACCCTCTTGAGTGCAGCAGAGGCCACTGAACCCTTTATTCCAATAAGAATGCCAACCTTCAGATCCAAGGGAAAACTACCATAGCATCAACAGGTCCTTCATGTCACTTGGATGCAGATGAGCAAGGCTTCTATAAAAACTAACAAAAATACATGAATCTAAAACTTGGGGATCAAAGATTGCAGCACCACTCAAATGTAAGTTCAAAAGAAATTTTAATGTTGAACCTATATCTGATTGGTGTATATATAAAACACACATTTAGTATACTGACATACCATGTCATCAAGCTTACTATAAGCACAAAGATAAAAGCTCTTATCATGGCATTTGAATCACCATGCCTCGGAAAATACAATCTGGCATGAATGCAGTTTCATGATACTACAGAGATTTCCATGTCAAATTTAAAGTATTGTGTGATTTTTCTATGCATAATATGATCAGGGATGCAAGACAGTTGTTTCTCATATTGGTTTTTGTGCTTTAGATGGGACTTGAAATGTTAGGTTAGTGTGATTTTTTAGTTCCTCATTGGTCTTTTGACTTTCATATTTTTGTTCTATTCATTAATTGTAAATTTTGCACAATCTTTGACTCCTTGTTTATCAGAATTTTGAACGTCTACTTGCCCCATCTGTGTTGACTGTATATTTATTCCGTGCGGGTTGCTACTACTTTGATATCAAACTATCATGAGGTGACTGCAAGATATCATTTTGCACTGTACTTTTTGAAATCAAATAGAGACATGTAGTGGTCCAAGTGATTCCCAATTTTGTTTTAGAATCCTAATTGAGTTTTCTTTCTTATACACTTCACTTGTTTTAAGTATTAATCAAACACTCTTTATGTATTGTATGCAAATCAATTAAATAGATCATCAAAATGGATGTCCTCATGTCTATGAATGATGTACTTTCTAGCTCATTTACTTTTTCTATTTCTATTCTTTTTTGCATCTTAGTTAATTTGATATTATTAATTGTTTCAAACACCATTTGACTTTTTTTGCATTTTTTTTTGCTATGTCAGTTGCTGAACGTGCTAAAGTTGAGAATATCTTTATGCTTGGGTTTACTTGTCATTCTGAGGCATCCGAAATGGATTCAGATGAAGAAGAAATGGAGAGATGCTCTCGTCGACCGAGTCTACGTCTTCGGGTTGTTTTATGGCGAACTCACTCCTGAGATAGATCATCTTTAAAGTTTTAGCTATCTCTTACTTGGATTCTCTTTGTTGAGTTGGGCTACTGTCAATGTTTATCTTCTTTTCAATGTATAAATAATATCGGCCATCTTTGGCCTTTTTATTAAAAAAAATTTTTGTTGTACTTTAGTCATCTTTTCATAATGATTGTTTGTTTCTAGAAACGGAATTACGTCCATTGTTAGTTAACATCAAATTTTTTTTGGGATTGATTTATTTTGTCGTTAATCTATCACAATTTTATGTGGTGGAAATTTTATTTATTATTTTTTTAAATTTGAAAAATTATTGGGGACAGTTAATCAGCCGTCCCTAATAATCTTATTGGGGACGGCTGCAGTAAGCCGTCCCTAATAATCTTATTGGGGACGGCTGATGAGTCGTCCCTAGTAAGATTATTGGAGACGGTTGGCCAGTCGTCTCTAATAATCTTATTGGGGATGGCTGACTAGCCGTCCCCAATAAGATTATTGGGGACGGTTGACCAGTCGTCCCTAATAAATTATTGGGGATGATTGCACAGTCATCCCTAATAAGATTATTGGGGACGACTCGTCAGCCGTCCCTAATAATCTTATTGGGGACGGCTTTTCTTCAGTCGTCGCTATTGTATTGGCGACGAGGTTATTGGGGACGGCTTTGCGACGGTTGGGAAGCCGTCCCCAATAGTTTTTTGGGACGGCTTAATGACTTTTGGGGACGGCTCTCAGCCGTCCCCAATAACCCTTTTTCTTGTAGTGTCATTAGTTTATGTTTGAAATTTTATCTCAATTAGACATCATTTAGACCTCTTAAGTGCACACAGAATTTGTCGCGGTATAGCGAACCCTCCGTGCACTTCAACGGAGTGATATTTGGTTTCGAAAATAAAGTCAAATTTGAAGTCATCATAATTACTAGAAAAATGTATTGATTCTAAAAATATAAATATCATGAGTTATTGATGCATAGATGTCGAGATTAAGTCAACCTAATAATTTTTGGGATAGTTCTTATTTGACAAAAAAATAATTAAAAAATTAAACTAAAATTATTATAATTTGTATCGTCTCTTAATTAGCTTATGTTTAAATTTTCATCTTAATTAGACACCATTTAGATCCTTAGATGTTGAGATTAAGTCGATCTAATAATTTTTGGGACAATTTTTATTTGACAAAAAATTAATTTAAAAAATTAAACTAAAATTACTATAATTTTTATTATCTCTTAATTAACTTATGTTTAAAGTTTCATCTCAATTAGACATCATTTAGACCTCTTAAATACATCGGACGTGAGAGAGTAAGTTAAAAACAAAAAAAAAAGAGCTCGGACCGCGCCAAACCGGCCCGGTCCGGTGCGTACCGGACCGGGCCGTGGCAACCCGCCGCGTCTCGCGATGGGTCGCTCGGGTCGACCACGATGGTCGACCCGACCGTGCCGCGCCGGTTTGGGCGGCACGGGCGAACCATGATGTACAATAGCTTATAAGATAAATATCCGAAAAGTGTAATATTTGCGGTATGTCATCTCATTATGGCCAACAGAATTAAGTTAATTAATTTAACTTTAAAGGTACGTTCGTGATTTCAACATAAAACAGATATCATTGTAAATTAGCTATCAATTGTTTATTGATCATATTTGATATTTCATAAATTATGGAAGATATACATAAGGGAAAATTAATTGGGGGTCCCTGTCAGAAGGTGGTACTTTTTCCTCGTCCCTGTCAGAATACTGGTAGACGTAAAGTCCCTACTTTTCGTCCGATTTAATTTTCAGTCCCTGCTTTTCACACGTCACCATTTACGACCGTCCACACACGATTTCCGTCTTGTTGGCCTCCGTCTCTTTTTCCCATTCTCGTCTTACCCTTCCGTCCTTTCCAATGTCTTTTCCCCAAACGACGCTGACGCTTCGATCCTTTCGAAGGCCCGTGAACTGTAATCGATAGAAGTTACTCTTACATAACGTGCCAAGAATTGTTACAGTAACCATTGACATCACTTACACAGCTAGGGGTGTACAACGGTTCGGTTCACCCTATTTTTAGGGGAACCGAACCAAACCGAACTGCTATAGTGAATCGAATCGAACCGAACCGGTTCGGTTCAGTTCAAACTGAAAAAAAAAAAAAAAAAGCGCTTCAAAGCGGCGGGTCGCGAGATTTGATCTCGCGACCTCCGGCGCCTGGCAAGACACCAAAGGTGTCCACCACTACGCTGCAGGCTTTTTTATGTATATTTGAATTATTATTTTATTATACGTAAATATTGATATGTGTAGCAGAGATGAGGATGCTGAGATGGATGTGTGGTAAGACTAAGAAAGATAAGATTAGGAATGAGCGCTTCCGTGAGGATCTGGAGATAGCTCCAATTGATAGAAAAATGAGAGAAAATAGACTTAGGTGGTTTGGACACGTGTACCGTCGTCCTAACTCGGCGCCGGTTAAAAGATGTGACCAAATTTTAGTGGATTCTAGTAAAAGAGCTAGGGGAAGGCCTAAAATGAGATGGTGCGATGTTATTAAGAAGGATTTGGACCTTTTGAGTTTAAACACGACTATAGCACCTGATAGAAATCTTTGGCGGAAAAGGATTCATGTAGCCGACCCCAAATAATGGGATAAGGCTCTGATGATGATGATGATGTAAATATTGAGTTCAAAATATGCAAAAACCAAACACTTTAAGCGAGATTCAATCTCGAGACCTCCCTGCTGAGGTCGCGCCGACACTCTCAACCACTGCGCCACAAGCGTTTTCTGTATGAAAATATATTATTATTAATTATATATACATATTCGGTTCATTTCAGTTTCCCAACCTAAAACTGAACTGAACTGTGACCTCCACGAAATCGAACCGAACCAGCCGGTTCGGTTCGGTTTTTGGTTTGGACCATATTTTGCACAGCCCTATACATAGCTCCTTTCGAAGGCCCGTGACCCCTTCTTCACAACTATAAAAGGAACACAGGGCCGCATACTTATCCTTCACAAGCTTCTAACGCTCTTCTTCTTCCTATCTTTCTTCCTCGTCTTCTTCCTCTTTATTTGCAGATGTCTTCATCTAATCGTGCTCCCCAGAGGGATGGCAAGGCACCTGCCTCACCGGTGCCACCGTCGCCCCCGGCGCCACAGGCTCCACAGTCTACCTCCAGCGCCGACTACTGGGACGGTTTTTACATCGGCTGGAAGATGGCTTTACACAAAGCCTCCTTGTTGTACGACCACAAGGGCCTCACCAACATCCTCCCTAACATCGGCCCTAGGGCAGAACACATCTCTTCCTCCTCTTCCTCCCCTCCCTCCCCTGACCGTTCCGCCTCCTCCCCTCCCTCCTCTACCAACTGGTCGGCTTACAAAGAGTAGAGAGTATTGTAACATGGCTTGTTTATGATAAGCATTTTCATTTTATGCAGTCTTCTGTATGCTTATGTATGTGCTCTCTATCATGCAAACTCAACATGTTAGCAATAACACACTGTAACATGCTATTACTATACTATAATCAAAATGACTAAAGACTGTAACAGGTTATAACGTATAATGTAACACTGTATGTTAGACTATAGTGCTCGAACCGTAAGAGTGTAGCGCTCCAACTGTAACAGTGTAAGATTGTGGTGGAGAAGAGGAACAATGTAGTGCTCGAACTGTAACAGTGTATTGCTCGAACCATCAGTGTAGTGCTCAAACTGTAACACTGCAGTGCTCAAACTGTAACAGGGTTATTCTCTAAGTGTAAAACTGTAGTGCTCGAACTTTAACGTGCTAAGAGTATACAGTGCCCGAACTGTAACAGTGTAAGTGTAGTGATCAAACTGTAAGAGTGTAGTGGTCAAACTGTAACAGTCTAGTACTTAAACTATAACATTTTATTACGTATAATGTAACAGAATACGTGAGTAAGTGCTCAAACTATAAGTGTAAGAGTGTAGTGCTCAAACTGTAACAGTGTAGTGCTCAAAATGTAACAGTGTAGTGCTTAAACTGTAACATTTTATTACGTATACTGTAACAGAAAACGTGAGGAGACAGTGCTCGAACTGTAACATTGTAAGAGTGTAGTGCTCAAAATGTAACAGTGTAGTGCTTAAACTGTAACATTGTATTACGTATACTGTAACAAAAAACGTTAGTAGACAGCGCTCGAACTGTAACAAATGTAAGCCTTGTATGCACTTACATATTATGAAATATCAGGACGATCTTCTGTTGTAACAAATATAGAAGATTTAAAATTCCTCAGGATTGTGGGGTGGGTTGCTACAAGTTCTTCGGTTGTGACATGTTTGTTTACACCTTGAACAAATATATGCATGATCTACTTCTCCTCTTGAATGTATTCTCCTCTTTCTCGGTCTTCCAGGCAACCTTTTTGTTGTCGGTGGCTTGATTAGAACATCTGATGGTTGAGGCGGATCTGGCATGTCAAATGTTAGGATAGGTTGAATGTTACTTTCGTATGCAGCCCTGTACACTTCTGTGCTGTAAAATGCTGAAACATATTGAGTAACGGCCTCCTTGTTACTGCCAATTGCTGCGCATGCATGCTTGCAAGGAATCTTGACAAGTTGCCAGTGTCCACAGGAGCATATTTGTAGATGGAGGTCTACGGCGTACGTCTTCATACTTTCAATAACCTCAAATTTGATTCCGTCTGAATGACGGATTGCTAAGCTTCTCCTTTCTTGAAGGTTTTTTTTGATGATTTTTTGTACTTTAGGACAGTATGGTGTATCCCACAAGGCTGCATCAATTTTCCTCTTTGCAGCCATTTCCATCATTTGCACTCTAATTTTGTCAACCATCTGTAGTATTGGTAGACTTCGCGCATCATGTATCTAATTGTTGAATGACTCTGCCAAATTAGAGTATAACTCGCCAAACCTGTTAGGCAATGTAAAGGAAATTAGGTTAACATCAAATATCTGTAACAAATGTCCACTAGATACTGTAACCATATTTAACACGTTCTATAATAGCTTATCTCTGTAACTGTAAGATAACACTTACTGTAATAGCTTATGTCTTCTACTAAAAGAGATGTAACACCCAACTGTAAGAACATAAATGGCAGAATGTAATAGAACATATCGCTTGTGTATTTAAAGAGGCGAACCTTTGTCCCTGTCTGATAAGAACGCGATCCTTCTATCTGATAGCAATGCCTTTTTCAAATTTTGTAGAAATCAGACCCAGTTGTCATATGTTTCCGAATCTGCGATGGAGTACGCTACAGTGAATAGCTCATTATTACCGTTTAAGGCACTTGTTGCAAGTATAACCCCTTGTACTCTATGCTGTTTGATATGAGTTCCGTCCAAAAAGAGCATAGGTCGGCAAACAACTTCCAACCCATATGCAGACGACTGGAAGCATATGAAAAAGCGTTTGAAATGTTGTGTCTCCGGGTCCACTTCTAGAGACAAAACCGATCCTGGGTTTGACTGTACTGCACGTTCGTTGTACCAGTTCAACATATGATAGCTTGTTCTGAAATCACCGTATAGAGAACTGACAGCAACCTCTTTGCCCCACCATGCCTATTGATATGATGATACATGGTGTGTTAGATTGTTACAGTACTTGTCATTATATCTTACAATGGACTACATATATGGTTACAGTATGCGTTGAAATAATTACAGTACTTGTCATTATATCTTACAGTGGACTGCATATATGTTTACAATATACGTTGAAATGATTACAGTTGTTACAGTACATACCCTTACAGTATATGATTATAGTTGTTACAATATAAGGGTCAGAGACTTACAGTTATTGTTGAATACATTACAGTACAGGTCGTGATGTGTTATTTTTAAAATCATGGCATACCAGATGATAAGGGATGGAGATACCATAATCCCGACGGATGTCTCTCATCATTTCACTTGCTCTGTAGGTGGGTTTATCAACTAGTTTTCCCTTCATAGCATTTGCAACCCACTTCTTAGATGTCCTTGGATGTCCGTCGCTCATAATGTCACATCCACAGTTGTGTATGTTGTTGAGACTCTTGATTGTAAATTATGGACCTTCACGAACGACGGACGCATGAAGGCGCCATGGGCAAACAGCGACATAGCAACGTACAGTTAATCGTACAGAGTCGTTCTTCAAATATTTCCAATTAAATCCTCGTGCGATCGCGTAATTTGTCATTTCCATCTGCAGTACCTCTTTGCTTATGAAGACTTTGTTGCCCAGTTGACGAGCCCAGAGGGGGGGTGAATGGGTCTTTAAAAATTAATCTAGAAGATACCTGTAACTAAAAACATTCACACAAACGTTCTTCGAAGTAGGTTAGTGATAGTTAGTTTAAATAACAAACACACAAAGAAGACAATCACACAACACAAGGTATTATCCTGGTTCGGACCTCCTTTCCTTAGGAGTCCTACGTCCAGTCCCTGAGCAATCTCTCAGGATTTCACTAACAAGGGTACAGTCCCCCTAAGGACACTACAACACCCAGCTCAGCTGGTCTTCCTTCACACCCGAAGGGAACAACACCCTGGATACCACACCAGGTCTTCCTTCACAACCGAAGGGAACAACACCCTGGATACCACACCAGGTCTTCCTTCACAACCGAAGGGAACAACACCCTGGATACCACACCAGGTCTTCCTTCACAACTGAAGGGAACAACACCCTGGATACCACACCAGGTCTTCCTTCACAACCGAAGGGAACAACACCCTGGATACCACCAGGTCTTCCTTCACAACCGAAGGGAACAATACCCTGGATACCACACCAGGTCTTCCTTCACAACCGAAGGGAACAACACAAAGAGAGTGAATGAAATTCAAGCCCCTAGATCAAGATTTTGATAAGCAAGGATCTGAAGCAACTAGAACTGAGAGCAAAGAGATTTAAACAAGGCACACTCTCAGAACTATACAGGCTCTCTCAAGATTTTCACAAACTAGTGGAGAGCAAAAGAACAAAAGCTAAGTGGAATAAGGGTTCTAGGCTCTGGACTTTCTTCAGAAGAATTTGAATGCTTGAATGCGCGATCTCTTTTTTTCTTCTGTTCTTCTGACTTGAATTTATATCTTCAATTTGAAATGTAGACGTTGAAGTGTCCGTTGTCTCTCTTTTGAGTAGTCGTTAGACTGAATGACATCTGGAGTCTTGGAAGCTTCCAGTCAACAGTCTTTTGATCACTTGAGCACACAAAGAGATGAGATCTTCAGAAATATCTGTTGGCTTCTATTTTGTTTAACGTTGTACCATGAAGCTAGTTCAGAGGTCTGCACAAATGTCAATCTCAAATAGCAGACAGCTAAGCTATCTCTGATGTCAGTCAACGTCAGTAGCAATAGACATGAAAATAGTAATTCAAAATAGCTTAAGTCTAAAGGACGTAATCAGAGTAGGCACGATATGGTCTGCATGCATGCAAAGATATGTTCAGATCTCATAAATGCAAAAGCGTCAGAGAGATGTCTACGTGGATTTTGACTAGTCAACACTTTTAAGATGAGTAAGACATCAAGATATGAACTCGATGACTATATGACTTATGAAATCGTTATGAGTCATAGCAAATCGTTATGTGACAGAAGATATATCATGAACACTTAATGAATCATTGCACAAAGCAAATTGTTGTGTTTCTGAAGAAATCGATGTGAAATACTTAACAAATCATTATACAAAGCAAGTCGTTGTGAATTCTAAAGAAATCGTTATGAATACTTATCAAGTCGTTATGAACTCTAAAGAAATCGTTATGGTAACTTATGAAGTCGTTACAATAAGCAAGTCGTTGCGAGTTCTAAAGAAGTCGTTACGGTAACTTATGAAATCGTTACAGCAAGCAAGTCGTTGCACTTTCTAAAGAAATCGTTGTGATAACTTATAGAGTCGTTATGACAGGCAAGTCGTTACGAGTTTCTAAAGAAATCGTTACGGTAACTTATAGAGTCGTTGTGACGAGCAAGTCGTTACGGGCTCTAAAGAAATCGTTGCGACAACTTATAGAGTCATTGCGACAGGCAAGTCGTTACGAGCTCTAAAGAAATCGTTACGGTAACTTATAGAGTCGTTGTGACGAGCAAGTCGTTACGGGCTCTAAAGAAATCGTTACGGTAACTTTATAGAGTCGTTGTGACAACGACTAGTTTGAAACAACATGACTTTTCAGTCTTATAAGGAAATCGTTGCGATCACTTATAGAATCGTTACGGCATCGATTGTTTGAAACAACATGACTTTTCAGCCAGAAAGGAAATCGTTATGATAATTCTATTGAAATCGATATGCTTATAAAGAAATCGTTATGGCCTTCAATAGAAGTCGATATGGACTTAGAGAAATATCATGTTGAAAAGATTAAGGCTTCAGAGAAGTAATGCATACCTTTATTGGCTTGTTTGACCTTGGTATTTTTCTGTGCTTAAGACTTATGAAATATTCATTAGATATAATTGATAAACTTTTGTTTGGTTTTGTTAATCATCAATATATAATATATATGTGATTAATTAAAATTACATGGGGACAGACTGATCATCAATCTCCCCCTTTTTGGTGATGACAAAACTGAACAATAAGCATGGATAAAAAGTATCTGAAATTAGTTCTAAAGATATGACATGCTAATTTTCTTCCCTTAAAACTAGTGGATGAATATTTCAGATAATGCTAAGTATTTTCTCCCCCTTTTTGTCACTAAGCAAAAAGATGAACTGAGACAAAGAAGAAGAAGAAGAGAAAGAGAGACAAACAAGGTAGTTTTATTCAACCTGAGGAGGTACAGGTAAATAAAAAAGAGGAGACAGAAGAGAGGCATGCTGAGAGATAATAACCCAGGCCTTAATCTCCTGATCTTCAAAGAGTTGTATGAAAACCCCAGGTGCGATAGAGAAGGAGTCACCCATGGTGGGAATCATGCACTTAAGATAGAGTTGCCTCTGTTCTTCCAAGAAGAGCGCATACGCATCCTGGTCAAGCAAGAATTTGAAGTAGCTGCTCGTGCCAAAGCTAGCACGCTGAAGGAAACGATCAAGAGAGATAGGGTAGAAAATCTGATGATCATGCAGATCCTTCTTCAAATCAAAGAAAGCAGAATATCTTGCTGCCCATTGAACATACAGTTCTTGAACTGGATTAATGGAGTTCAGATCCAAGAAAGCTTCAGCAGACAAAGTGGGCTTATAGCCCTAAGCAAGTCACGGTTAACAGCTGCTAACTGGAGAGCAGATTGACGATAGAGCTTTTCCCATTCGGAAGGAAAGAACCTTTCACATTCTGAGAGTAATGGAGCTAGAACTTCAGAGGAGATGTGACCCAAGTGATATTCCCGGAAGATGAATCGCTGAAAGGAGGGGAGTCGACCTTGCTTGGCTGATTGACGTCCCATTACCTGAGCATATCTCTCAAAGGCATGAGAGCCGGTAGAGGAATCAAAGACTAGAGAATGCAATTTGGGAAGGAAGACCATATCTGGCATGCGGAGAGTTGAGAATTCCACTTGAAAGGAGCAATTGACAGGATGTTCTGTCCGAAGAATAGCAAGAGCTCCATGGAATTGACCAAACTGTACCTCAGGAATCTTGTGCAGATAGCAGTAATCGTTAAAGAGTTGAAAGTATCGTGCTATTCTGATCTCTTAAGAATGAACTGACCTCAGGTAGCTTGGTGATGAAGGACAAACCACTCAGAGAGAGAGAGTGGGTGATTCTTGCTGGAAATGCTGTCATCTCTGGCAGTAAGGTATTACTGTAGAGAGTCTTGTGCCTTTTGCCCACTGATCTTCAGACTTGCACTCAGCCAACTGAAAAATTTGAGATTGGTGGTGTTTGGACAGATCGCTCAAGGGAAGAACAATGTTTAGATGATCAGTGAGGTTGAGATGGGGAATACCAAAAATGGTGGAAAGAATGCATTTTTGGAGGTATTCACAGTAGATTGGTCTCCTTCGATTTTCAACAGTGAGTGAGAACCAAAGAGGAGGAAACTTAGGGGATGAGGATAGAGCCAGAGAGGAGGAGAGCTTTCTCTTTTTCTGAACAGGACTAGGAGGAGTAGTCCTGTGAATGTGAGTGGCAACTGCCAGGATGGAGATGAGTGTAGAACGTTCAAACTCATCTTCAACTTGGGAGGAGAAGACACTGGCCAGTTGAGGGTTTTCAGGAATGAATGTAATGGAGGAAGGTGGAGTAGAAGGATAGAGAAGAGAGTGTGGATCAAAGGTGGATGATGATCTGGTGGAATGAGGACCAGATGAGGAGGATTCTCCAGTTGATGTGGAGGCTGGAGGGTTTTGAGTGATAGATGGAGGTGAGGAAATGATGGAAGAAGGAGTAGGAGAGAGAGAAAGAGAAGATTGAGATGGAAAAGGTGTTGGTGAGGAGATTGTGCGGGACATGGGGTGTTTGAAGGTGGATGGAGCTGGAGGTGCTGTGGAAGAAGATGGTGGTGAGGAAGTGGCTGGAGTGGCAAGGGATGAAGACTCAGGGGCTTCAGAAGCTATAGTTGACTCAACTACAGCAGCCTGCCCATCCTTGGAGACTTCTGGCCCGGATGGCCACTTGCTTGAACTGATGGCCCTGATGGCCCAGCCTCTTGAACTAATGGCCCTGGTGGCCCAGCCTCTTGAACCAATGGCCCTGATGGCCCAGCCTCTTGAACCAATGGCCATGATGGCCCAGGAGCAGCCTCTGTACAGCGCTGAGGAGAAGAGGGAGGAGAATCTGTATTTCCAGCTGCCTTCAACAACTTAGAGAGCATACTCTTCATCTCGCCCAATTCCTTATTAAACCATTTCATTGCATTTCTTATCTGAGAGAATTCCTTGGAGGTCGATGCCTGACTCTCAAGAATGGTATTTATACTGGATTGCACCAAGCCCAGGTTCTCATCTTGAGTATCCAATCTTTTCAAGATAGGCTTCAAATTGACTTTTCTCATAATCTTCCTCTGCTTTTATGAGCAATCTTCTTGCTTCTCCTCTCAGCAGGTTTCTGAACTCCAGCATGAGTTGAGTTTGGTTCTTCACTGACAGGGGCATCTGCCATTGGAATGGATTCTTCTGCCAAAAGAGTATCCGTGTGGCCTGATGCCACAGATGTTCCTGCTTCGGCTTCCTTCAGTTGCTCCCCCTCAATGGGAGCATCCACAACAATCCTCTCATGCTCCCCCTGAATGGGAGCCTCTTCCAAAACTGTGCCTCCGGGAGCAGGTATTTGCTCCTGCTCTTCAATGTGGCCTGATGCCACAGCTTCCTCTACTGAAGCTACGGGGGCCACTGGAGATTGAGATTCAACTTCAACTGCTTGTGACCCTGCTAGCTCTGCTCGCTCTGCAGCGTTCTGAAGGTTGCTCTACTGCTGCTTCTGCTTGAGGATGCTCTGCTGCTTCTTCCTGAACATCAGGAATATCAGGAATGTCTCCTATAATGGCCTCTCCCTCGGCCACAGAGATCTTAGACCAAGCACCATCTCTGACTGAGAAACCACTTTTTCGAAGATTTCTGGATTTAATTTGTTTTCCCATTTACTCAACAACTGCTCCTGCCAGATCAATACCAAAGTGCTTGAAAACCTTGGTAAGCAAATGTGCATATGGAAAGGAAACATTAAGCTTCGATTTAGTGTCCCAAATCTGATCTCTGGCAAATTTCATTCTCTCCATCATCACTTCGGCCATGTTAATATCTTTGTTCTGTATGGCCCAGTACATCATGTCTGAGTCTGCCTTGGTGCAGGATGAAAAAGTTGCACTCCTCGGAACTAGAATTTGGCAGACGATAAAATGAAGGAGGCGGTTGAAGGCATTTAACTGGTTGATATCTAGTTTCCCATCCCTCAGTCTGAACCCAGGTCCTATGATACCAAGACCTTTAACCTGGGTGTCCACGGAGTGAACCCCACTATGCCCGGATGTTGTTACTCCAAACAACGCATGCAAGAGCTCACTGTCTATCTTAATCTGGGTTCCCTTGACATATGAAACAGGGACCCATCTTCTTAAGTCTTCAAACATACGTAAAAGGCCTTCACGAGGTCTGGATAACTTACCTCGGAGAAGATTGCTACTTCCATCCACTTCATCCTGATCATCACTTCAATGACACTGCGCATACCATTCTTTTCAAGATCAGCAATGTCCACTGCCTTGTTCCCACACACTTTGGCCTTCATGAACTGGAACCTCTCCTGCTCCTCAGGAGTAAGGAACTCGGCACTGTAGCCACCTAAACTTCCAAGAACAGCTGATGCGGCCATGTAATCAGGTAAGGACGTTTTTCTGGAGGGTTGAGAAGGAAGGAGGAGTGAAAGCCCTCAAGAGATTTCGCGGGAAGAGGACAGAAGCTTCAAAAGATAGCAGAGAGTCGATGTCGAAACGGCTAGGGCATCGGCAGAGTAACCAGACGAAAGAGGGAAAAAGGTTGAAGACGGGATACGAATCGTTATCCTATTTATTTTGGAAAAAATTAATGCGCTAAAAAGTGAAGCGCCAAACGGCGACGGAAGAAGACAAAAGAGTTTGACTATTCAACCTGACTTCAATGAGAGAGTGGTTACGAGGGATAATTTGAATTTCTTTTGGTTAAAGCTATGGGGGGAAAAGATTACTTAATTCTGAAAATTGATGTGCCAGTATTAAACAAATCTTTTTCACAAATTGCACATGTCTAATTCCCTTCTAAGAGATGTGAATCTCTCCTCGGGTAGGGCTTTTGTGAAAATGTCTGCTAACTGACCATTTGTATCAATAAAAGATATTTCAATATTGCCCTTTGCTACATGATCACGAATAAAATGATACATAACCTCAATGTGTTTGGTCCTTGAGTGCTGAACTGGATTTTTGGTGAGGTTGATGGCACTGGTGTTGTCACACAGTAGTGGAATTGAGTTGATATTTAATCCAAAATCCTTCAAGTTGTTGCTTATCCATAAGAGTTGTGTGCAGCAGCTTCCAGCAGCCACGTACTCAGCTTCAGCTGTAGACAGTGCTACTGAATTTTGTTTCTTTGAGGACCAGGATATCAAACACCCTGCAAGAAACTGACAACAACCACTGGTGCTTTTTCTATCTACCTTGCATCCAGCATAGTCAGCATCAGAATACCCTACTAAATTAATTCACAAGAGTTGGATACCATAAACCTAGATCATGAGTTCTGGCTAAATATCGAAAAATTCTTTTTACAGAAATCAAATGTGACTCTCTAGGATCTGCTTGATACCTAGCACACATGCATACACTAAATAATATATCAGGTCTACTGGCTGTTAAATAAAGTAGTGAACCTATCATACCTCTATAGACTTTTTGATCTACTTTCTTACCATCCTTGTCGCTGTCCATCCTTGTTGATGTACCCATTGGTGTTGACAGTGGCTTGGTGTTATCAAATCCAAATTCTTCAGCAGTTCCTTGGTGTACTTAACTTGACAGATGTGAGTGCCATCTTTTCCTTATTTGATTTGAAGTCCAAGGAAGTAGTTGAGCTCCCCCATCATACTCATCTCGAATTCTCCCTGCATTAACTTTTCAAAGTACTTGCAAAGAGATTCATCAGTAGATCCAAAGATAATGTCATCTACATAAATTGAACTAGCAATATATGTTTGACCTTTGACTTATAAATATAGTACTATCTACATGACCTCTACTGAAACCATGTTTCAAAAGAAAAGAGCTAAGCCTTTCATACCAGGCTCTAGGCACTTGCTTTAAACCATATAAAGCCTTATGCAATTTAAAAACATGATTTGGAAAGTCTATATCATCAAAACCAAGAGGCTGTTCTACATAGACTTCTTCTTTAATAAAATCGTTTTAAAAAGCAGATTTAACATCCATTTGAAATAGTTTTAAATTTAGAGCAGATGCATAAGCTAATAATATTCTAATAACCCCAAGTCTAGCTACAAGTGCATAGGTTTCATCAAAATCTATGCCTTCCTCTTGAGAATAGCCTTGAGCTACCAGTTGGCCTTGTTTCTTAAGATTACACCAGCTTCATCTAGTTTATTTCTAAACACCCATTTGGTGCCAATGACTGGATGATCTGATGGTCTAGGAACAAGTGACCATACTTGGTTTCTCTTGAACTGATTTAGTTCATCTTGCATGGACTATTATCCAAGATTCATCAGTAAGAGCTTCATTGACTGTCCTAGGCTCTATTTTAGATACAAAAGCTAAGTAATCACAAGTGATAACATTACCTCTTGTTCTTACCCCTACGGATGGATCACCAATAATATTCTCAAGTGGGTGATCTTTCTTGTATCTCCACTCCTTTGGAAGATTTTCATGAGTAACTTCTTCTTGTTGCAATTCTTCCAGAGGTGGATCATCCTTGTCTTCAATTGATGTATCCTTTAGTTTCTTGGACAGTCATCTGCATCATCATTATCACTATCTATTTCCTTTCTCAAGGAAGGGTTAGTTTCATCAATGATAATGTGTACAGATTGTTCAATCAGTAAAGTACGTTTATGAATACTCTATAGCCTCTGGGTTTAGAAGAGTACCCTATGAAGATGCCTTCATCTGATTTGGCATCCAACTTACCAATGTCCCTTTTTCCATTATTGTGAATGAAGCAGGGACATCCAAAGGTTCTGAAATGGCTGATCTTTGGCTTCTTCCCTTTAAACAGTTCATATGCAGTCTTCTTCAGGATTGGCCTGATCATCACTCGGTTGACAATATAGCTTGCTGTGTTGACTGCTTCAGCCTAAAAATATCTTGGCAGATTATATTCTGAGAGCATAGTTCTTGCCATATCCAATAGGGTTCTGTTCTTCCTCTCAGCAATACCATTTTGCTGTGGTGTCCTTGGTGCTGAGAAATTATGCTCAATCCCTGATCATCACAGAATCTAGCAACCTTTCATTTTGAAATTCACCACCATGATCTGATCGGATAGACACAATGCTGAACTTCTGATCTTTCTGCACTTCTTGCTGAAACTAACAAAGTTTTCAAAAGTGTCATCTTTATGCTCTAGGAATGATACCCATGTATATCTTGAATAGTCATCAACTATGACAAATCCAAAGTTCTTTCCTCCAAGACTGGTAGTCCTCATTGGCCCAAATAGATCCATATGTAGGAGCTCTAAGGGTTTTGAGGTGGTCACCACTGTCTTTGACTTGAAGGAGCTTTTAGTGTGTTTTCCCTTAGCACAGGCTCTACAGACACCTTCCAACTTTCCACTGACTTTTGGCAGACCTTCCACAAGACTTTCTTCTGCAATTTTCTCATGCCATCTAAACTGCGATGTCCAAGTCGTCTGTGCCATAATTCAGTAGATTTGTCTTTACTTGCTGTCAGACAAACATTTTGCTCTTTGAGTTCTTCAAGATAGAGCACATACAAATTCTTTTCTCTATTTTCTTCAAAGATGACTGCTCCATCCTTCACTATGCTGCACTTTGATTCTTGAAACTTGATCTGATGGCCTCTGTCACATAGCTGGCTGATGCTAATGAGATTGTGCTTCAATCCCTTAACTAATAACACATCTTCTATGACTGTTTTTCCTTTGTTATTTATAGAGCCACTGCCTATTACTGTTCCTTTCCCATTATCTCCATAAGTGATGTTCTATCTTTAGCTTGGAGATGCGAGATAACTTCTGGCTACCTGACATGTCTTGAGCACCCACTATCTAAGTACCTTGGATGCTCGAGGGTTAACCTGAAATAAAAATATC
This sequence comes from Colocasia esculenta, assembly GCA_014218235.1. Classification (NCBI taxonomy): domain Eukaryota; kingdom Viridiplantae; phylum Streptophyta; class Magnoliopsida; order Alismatales; family Araceae; genus Colocasia; species Colocasia esculenta. Next base: position 14,717,454 of record CM024755.1, on the reverse strand, counting down.
AAGCTTTAGGTACCCAAATTCTTTTAGGTCCTGATGGGTTAGTATCATTGATTTTGCCTTTATTATCCATTCTTATGTCTTGTTGGGCATGTAGTTATGATATGTCCTAACTTATTGCAGTGACTACAGCAAGAATACTTAGTTACTTTTTCTATATATTTGAAATTAGTTTTGTATGCTATATCTTGTTCAGGTACAATTTTGGTGTTGGATATGTTTTAGGATGAACTATGGTTTCTTCATTATCTGGGGGTGTATATCCTAATCCACTTTCTTCTTACCTGATCTTCTAGCACCTTTTAATATGAGGGAGTTTTTACCATTGGTGAATTTTCTAATGTGCTAGATAATTATCATTTTCTTCATTAAATTTTTAATTTCTTTTCTTAATTCATCTACACTTTCCTGTTTTTCCAATTTTGTTATTTGTTTATTTTTATCTTTTAATCTTCACTGAGTATTCATTTCTTCTTTTAAGTTCGATTGTTTGTTTTTCTAATTCTTTATTTTCTATTTAAATCAGAATTAGTGTTTTCTAAACAGGTATTATTTTTCTTACTTGCTTTTAAGAGTTTAGTTACTTCTTTGTACTTATTATACAATTCATTAAATGCTTCCTCTAAGTTATCTGAATCAGAATTATTACATGAATCGAAGGAGGAGTCAGAGGTTACCTTTTCATCAACATTTGCCATGAAGGCCAAGTTGGCTTCTTCTTCATCGCTGCATGAGCTTGACTCACTGTCTGAGTCACTATTCTCCCATGCTGCTGCCATTGCTTCTTCTTATACTTTCTGAACTTCTTGGAGCTCTCCTTCTTTCTGAATTCTGGTTTCTTAAATTTTGGACAATCAGCTTTGATGTGTCCAGGCTTTTGCATTCGTAGCAGATGGTTTCTCCTTTCTTCATTTCTTTACCATCTGATCTTTTCAGGTCCTTGTTTTTCTTGAAGTGCCTTCTGCCGGATTGAAACTTTTTCTTTTGGCCAAGATCCGTTGCAATCTCCTAGAGAGCATTGCTTCTTCATTTTCACTGTCCTCATCGCTTTCACTTTCATTTGAGCTGGCTTCTGGTGAATCTTCTTCTGCTTTCAAAGCATTGGAGTGCTTCTTTCTCTGCTGGATGACTCTCCTAGCCTTTCCATGTTGATATCATGGGCCATGAGAGACCCAATGAGCTTCTCTACTGACATTCTCTTCAGGTCATTAGCTTCTTCTATAGCTGTGACCTTTGGTGTCCACGAGGATGGCAAGGATCTAAGAATTTTCCTTACCATATCTGCAATCTCATAAGTCTTCCCTAGACTGGCTAAACCATTGGTGATATCGGTGAATCGACTGAACATTTGAGTGATTGACTCACCTGACTGCATCTGAAATCTTTCATACTGAGTGACAAGAATGTCGATTCTTGTCTCCTTTACTTTGTCCGTACCTTCATAAGTAATCCTGAGCTTTTCCACATTTCCATTGAGGATTTGCAGGCTGAAACTCGGTTGAATTCCTTCTTACTTAGAGCACAGCATAGGATGCTCTTTGCTTTGCAATTCAGGGAATCTTCTTCCTGTCATCATCTGTCCATTGTGCTTTCTCATTTGTGACTAACAATCACCTTCTTCTACTATGGACCAAATTTGATAGTCGTGCCCTTGTAGAAAGTATCCATTCTGGTCTTCCAGTAAGGATAATCTTCACCATCGAAGAGAGGGGGTCGGTTGACATACTGACCTTCAAAGTTACCTTGGGCTGCCATGGATCTTTACTCTTCAGATCGTTGGATCCTTTTTCTTTGTCAAAGAGACTCGCTCTGATACCACTTGTTGCCCAGTTGACGAGCCCAGAGGGGGGGTGAATGGGTCTTTAAAAATTAATCTAGAAGATACCTGTAACTAAAAACATTCACACAAACATTCCTCGAAGTAGGTTAGTGACAGTTAGTTTAAATAACAAACACACAAAGAAGACAATCACACAACACAAGGTATTATCCTGGTTCGGACCTCCATTCCTTAGGAGTCCTACGTCCAGTCCCTGAGCAATCTCTCAGGATTTCACTAACAAGGGTACAGTCCCCCTAAGGACGCTACAACACCCAGCTCAGCTGGTTTTCCTTCACACCTGAAGGGAACAACACCCTGGATACCACACCAGGTCTTCCTTCACAACCGAAGGGAACAACACCCTGGATACCTCACCAGGTCTTCCTTCACAACCGAAGGGAACAACACCCTGGATACCACCACGTCTTCCTTCACAACCGAAGGGAACAACACCCTGGATATCACACCAGGTCTTCCTACACAACCAAAGGGAACAACACCCTGGATACCACCAGGTCTTCCTTCACAACTGAAGGGAACAACACCCTGGATACCACACCAGTCTTCCTTCACAACCGAAGGAACAACACAAAGAAGTGAATGAAATTCAAGCCCCTAGATCAAGCTTTTGATAAGCAAGGATCTGAAGCAACTAGAACTGAGAGCAAAGAGATTTAAACAAGGCACACTCTCAGAACTATACAGCTCTCTCAAGATTTTCACAAACTAGTGGAGAGCAAAAGAGCAAAAGCTAAGTGGAATAAGGGTTCTAGGCTCTGGACTTTCTTCAGAAGAATTTGAATGCTTGAATGCGCGATCCCTTTTTTTCTTCTGTTCTTCTGACTTGAATTTATATCTTCAATTTGAAATGTAGACGTTGAAGTGTCCGTTGTCTCTTTTTTGAGTAGTCGTTAGACTGAATGACATCTGGAGTCTTGGAAGCTTCCAGTCAACAGTCTTTTGATCACTTGAGCACGCAAAGAGATGAGATCTTCAAAAATATCCGTTGGCTTCTATTTTGTTTAACAATGTACCATGAAGCTAGTTCAGAGGTCTGGACAAATGTCAATCTCAAATAGCAGACAGCTAAGCTGTCTCTGATGTCAGTCAACGTCAGTAGCAATAGACATGAAAATAGTAATGCAAAATAGCTTAAGTCTAAAGGACGTAATCAGAGTAGGCACGATATGGTCTGCATGCATGCAGAGATATGTTCAGATGTCATAAATGCAAAAGCGTCAGAGAGATGTCTACGTGGACTTTGACTAGTCAACGCTTTTAAGATGAATAAGACATAAAGATATGAACTCGATGACTATATGACTTATGAAATCGTTATGAGTCATAGCAAATCGTTATGTGACAGAAGATATATCATGAACACTTAATGAATCGTTGCACAAAGCAAATTGCTGTGTTTCTGAAGAAATCGATGTGAAATACTTAACAAATCATTATACAAAGCAAGTCGTTGTGAATTCTAAAGAAATCGTTATGAATACTTATCAAGTCGTTATGAACTCTAAAGAAATCGTTATGGTAACTTATGAAGTCGTTACAATAAGCAAGTCGTTGCGAGTTCTAAAGAAGTCGTTACGGTAACTTATGAAATCGTTACAGCAAGCAAGTCGTTGTGCTTTCTAAAGAAATCATTGCGATAACTTATAGAGTCGTTATGACAGGCAAGTCATTACGAGTTTCTAAAGAAATCGTTACGGTAACTTATAGAGTCGTTGTGACGAGCAAGTCGTTACGGGCTCTAAAGAAATCGTTGCGACAACTTATAGAGTCGTTGCGACAGACAAGTCGTTACGAGCTCTAAAGAAATCGTTACGGTAACTTATAGAGTCGTTGTGACGAGCAAGTCGTTACGGGCTCTAAAGAAATCGTTACGGTAACTTTATAGAGTCGTTGTGACATCGACTTGTTTGAAACAACATGACTTTTCAGTCTTATAAGGAAATCGTTGCGATCACTTATAGAATCGTTACGGCATCGATTTGTTTGAAACAACATGACTTTTCAGCCAGAAAGGAAATCGTTATGATAATTCTATTGAAATCGATATGCTTATAAAGAAATCGTTATGGCCTTCAATAGAAGTCGATATGGACTTAGAGAAATATCATGTTGAAAAGATTAAGGCTTCAGAGAAGTAATGCATACCTTTATTGGCTTGTTTGACCTTGGTATTTTTCCTGTGCTTAAGACTTATGAAATATTCATTAGATATAATTGATAAACTTTTGTTTGGCTTTGTTAATCATCAAAATATATATATTATATATATATATATGTGATTAATTAAAATTACATGGGGACAGACTGATCATCAGACTTGTCCTACTGAGTGTATTCTACCTACAGAATATTGCGTCAAGACTGGTACTAAACCTTACGCTCCTTTTCCTCGGTCGTACAACTCCAAACTACTTCCTGGTAAGTGGGACGGTTATGTGGTTTCCAAACAAGCGCCATGCGTGTTTGAAGTACTTATGTAAATAATGTACATACATACGTACATATGTATGGGATAAGATGAAGGCTTTTGAAGAATGCATGGGATAACATGAAGGCTGGTGAAGAATGCATGGAATACATACCTGTCAAGTGGTTGCAGATCACCTGACTGACGACTAGCATGCATACTGAGGCAACGAGTGTCCACCTGACTGAAGACTAGATTTATGAATGATGTTCCTTGACACTTGTGAAGATCAAACATAGCTTGGACATCCCCATCGTCGAGTAAGACCTGTTCAACGTGGGTATCCATGGGAAGAAGATACTTCAGCATGTTCTCCTGCATGTTTACACCCACCCTTTTGGAAACCCTGCTATGAATGGACGCCAAATCCATGTCCCTCCCTATGAAAAGAGCGAAACTTTGATCTCTAAATGAACATCTTCCAGGGAGCTGTCCATTGGGTCGCAGAGGAAGACGAAGGAAATATGGCGTGAAATGTCCGTAAATAGCATGTATGAGTTGCTTGGCCTGTGGGTCAAATTGGCGGGAGTGCGTATCATGCTAGTATAAATGGCGGGAAAGCTCTATACGAACGGCCGTGATAGCTTTCACGTCCCATCATCGGGAGTACTGATTTTTTTCAGCCGCCCAATTTTTATCATTGCAGTGCACCGCCATCCCATCGGGTCCACCGAGTCCATCCCTTCATATATCATGCCTTTTCTGTTCCCCATACACCTACACCGCCATTCCTGCACCAGCCCTCTTCTCTGTTACAATTTTCCATTCTTCAGTTACATCTCCAGCCGAAGCAATCTCCCTCTACCCTCTAACGATGGCAAGCCATTGATCTCCTATGAGCACTGAGATTGAAGGCATTGCAGCAGAGGCGGAGCAACAAGCGTTGATGGCCATGGAAGTTGATGAAACCAGCCTCGAAGTCGTCCGAAGTAGTAATATTTCTTCTTACCCTGAGTTCGATCATTGTCGACTGAATGTTTTTTTTTTTTTTAAGATATGATCTTCTCTTTATAGAAAAGAATCAATTTAATACGCGATGCTCGCTTTCCTAGTACTGTTCCGTTATAGAAGATTTGCAATTTAGGAGCGCGCATCTGAAGTTAATGAGAAATTCACCATTTCACGCGTATGTCAAATGCGAAATGGTGACCTACCCGATTTCACTGATAGTCGATCTTATGACACGTTTCGAAGGAGAAGATCATTTTAAGATTGGCCCCTGCAGCTTGCCTTTTCGTCTTTCAGACCTAGCAATAGTTATGGGTATACCCAATATTGGTTCACCTATCAATCTGAAGGCGGATGGGACAAAAGCTAGTTTGCGACGTATCCTTGGATGCAAACAAACGATGGACAGGCACAATGTCCTTCGGAAACTTACAGAATACATACCACAGGAGGGTGAGCTAGCTGTTGAAATTTTTGTAAAGCTTTGGTTTGCGCTTCTATGTTCCTGTTTCTTCTTCCCCACAAGTGGGAGGTCGGGGTTGCATAATATTCTGCCATACCTGGACGACCTCCATGAGATGAAGAGCGCCAATTGGGCTGCTGCCATCCACGAGTACCTGATATCGGGGGTGAAGGCATTCGTAACAGCAGCTGCATCCAGCAAAACCATCTTCCTAACCGATTGTGTTCCCGCTCTCGGTGTAAGTAGGCTTTTACATACGTTTCCATTTACAGACGACATATATATCGGTTACAGTACCCAAAGTTTCCATTTACAGACGACATATGTATCTGTTATATACGTTTACAGATGTTGTCTATTACAGTACCCAAAGGTGCCTATTACAGACGACATATGTATCTGTTACAGTACTCAAAGTTTCCTTTTACATACGATACACTTCTGATACGCATTATCTATTTGTTAATGATGTAGGTATGGTTTTTGATGCACCAATTAAAATGGAAACCAGATCATCCCCAAAGAGATCCCTCATTTTTCCGTTGGGATTGCCGGGGTAAGGGACAGGAGTTATCCGCCCTACTACGGGGGTTGCGACACTCTGATGTAAGTGTGACTTACACCTGGATCTATTTGTTATGTTCGTATATGACTTATACCTGGACCGCTCTTAATTCAGGTATATTTGGAGGTTAATGTGAGGGATGACCGACCTACAGCTTCGCGATGATTGACGGCATCCACGTCAACATCTTCCCGAACCCCTTCCATCAGATAAGCATATACATGGCATTCTTCAAGAGCTTTTAAGAGTGTCCAAGGAACAGAGGATTATCATCGAGTTGCAGAATGACCAATTACAGCGGTAGAACAATATCCTCCAATCAATGGACCAAAGGCTACATAGACTGGAGGAACATTTTGAGCGTCAGCCTCAGTGGCAACATCCCCCCATTGAGCCAGAATCTGCAGTGTTAGTCCTACCGCCACCGGAGCTCCCTACAGCTTCAGTACGATCACATGCCGTAGCAAAGATGAGTTCTCGACGTCGAGGTAAATGTTTTGTATAGTTACAGTCTTTCATATTCTCAGTTGCAGGAAATGTTTTGTATAGTTACAGTCTTTCATATTCTCTGTTACAGTGTTTCATGTACTTAGTTACAATCATGTTTTCTACGTTTACAGCATGCATGCTTCCTAGACAGTTACAGTCTTTCATATTCTCAGTTACAGTAAATGTTTTCTACGTTTACATCATGCTTCATAGGCATTTACAAACTTTCATATTCTCAGTTACAGCAAGGAGAACCGTCATGACAAGGTCGCGGCAGTCAATGTCCGAGTGGCAGTTCTCGGAGTTGAAGGAAGAGAGAAAGAGGGGGCGAAAAGAGGAGGGGGACGAGAAGAAGAGGAAGGAGGAGGCGAAGAAGAGGAAGGTGGAGGGGGAGCAAAGGAAGAGGAAGGAGGAGAAGGAGGCGGAGAAGAGGAAGAGGGAGGAAGAGGAGCAGAAGCGAAAGAAGGAGGAGGAGGAGGCTGAGAGGAAGAAGAATTGAGGAGGAGGAGGATGAGAGGAAGAAGAAGGAAGAGGAGGACCAGAGGAAGAAGGAGGAGGAGGAGGAGGCGGAGAAGAGAAAGAAGGAGCTGGAGGAGGAGCAGAGGAAGAGGGAGGAGGAGGATGAGGAGCAGAGGAAGAGGAAGGAGGAGGAGGACCAGAGGAAGAAGGAGGAGGAGGAGGCGGAGAAGAAGAAGAAGGACCTGGAGGAGGAGCAGAGGAAGAGGAGGAGGAGGAGGAGGACCAGAGGAAGAAGAAGGAGGAGGAGGAGGCGGAGAAGAAGAAGAAGGACCTGGAGGAGGAGCAGAGGAAGAGGGAGGAGGAGGAGGAGGAGGAGGACCAGAGGAAGAGGAAGGAGGAGGAGGACCAGAGGAAGAAGGAGGAGGAGGAGGAGGGGGAGAAGAAGAAGAAGGACCTGGAGGAGGAGCAGAGGAAGAGGGAGGAGGAGGAGGAGGAGGAGCAGAGGAAGAGGAAGAGGAGGAGGAGGACCAGAGAAGAAGAAGGAGGAGGAGGAGGGGGAGAAGAAGAAGAAGAAGGACTTGGAGGAGGAGTAGAGGAAGAGGGAGGAGGAGGAGGAGGAGCAGAGGAAGAGGAAGGAGGAGAAGGAGGCGGAGAGGAAGAAGAAGGAGGAGGAGGAGGAGGAGGAGGAGGCGGACAGCACGAGGAAGGAGGAGGAAGAAGAAGAAATTAAGAGGAAGCGGCGTCAGATATCTCCATCATCATTGTCCCAACGAATTTCAGCTGGGACGAGGATAAGACGACAACCCGAGTTATATACGGTATGGTTTCCCCTTACAGAAGATACATAAGTTGAACTTTCTGTTACAGTACCCTTGATGATACATAACAGTAATATTCAGAGTCTGTTACAATCATATTATAGTCCTCTTACAGAAACATTCTTTTATTATTTACTCTATCGCAGCCAGAGGATTTTCGGTACCATAAAGCCACGAAAGTGAATGTGTCCACTTCCGAACCGATCTATGTTGACTCTCAAGAGAGTACAGACACACTTCCAAGGGGCAAGAAAGAGGAGAGACAAGATTACGTTGCCCGAGAAGTATTAGGAGTGGCCGAAAAGTCTTTGATTGAACGATTTCTGAATGAGTCCATCATTAATGAGTACGTGTTACAGTATATGTGTACCATGTTTACAGTCTGGACCTTTTCTGTTACATTATATTACTTCGTCTATTACTGTATGACATCTTCATTCTTACCAAAGATGTACACTTTTCTTACATGTAGTGATTTGATGTTCAACGGCACTCTGGAAGGATACGAGAATTTCCTCTCCTTTAATGACATCCGGGAGCTATTGTTCGCGAGGGAGAGCGAATCGGTCATAATTGACTGCTACGTCAACACTTGCTTGTTTCTCCCCCGTGAAGAGAACCCGGACATTTTTTTTATTTTGGATATCTGGGAGCCGCTTTAAAGGGTTATGTCCAATCGTGCAGAGATGATAAGAGCAAGCACCAACATTTCGATCACGCTTTTAGAAAATTAGACCGCGCCCCAAATAAATTCGACCTCCTCTTCTCCCCCATGCATGTTGGAACGAACCATTGGGCTCTTTTGGTCATCCACATTAAAGAAAAAGAGTTCCACGTGTACGACTCATTACGAAACAAAGATCGTCGTGACATTCCACAATATGTAAGTGACAAGTGTTACATACAATGCTTACATTTGTTACAGAACATGAGCACTTATGTTACATATGTAACAATATATGTACATCAAGTTGCTGGAACTCTTTTGTTAATTCTTTCATGCAGGTGGAGGAACTTAAAAGATACCTGAAGGGCAAGCACATAGATGCAGAAAAATGGCCACTACGCTACCCCGACCCATGCCTACAACAAGGACCGGGAGACGACTGCGGCATTTTCACTTGCAAATACATGGAATGTCTAGCACGTAGGGACATTCAAGATTTGCCCTTCAGTCAGGATGACATGCCTAACGTGCGAGCAAAGTTCGCCCTCCACTTCATCAAAGCGTAATTCAATGCACAAGAACATTCATAGCGTATACAACTGAAGGAGAAGAACTGCCGCACGTACTAATTCCTAACCAGTGTAATGATACTTGTACATTTACTTGAGCACACCCTCTGCACTTACAGTCTTTACCTATTTTTGTTGTAGTATACATGATACGAGGTTACAGTTGGAGCAGTACAGTCTTACAGCTTGAGCGCTACAGCTACGCCTACCTTATTACAGTATACGTAGAAGCCTGTTACAGTCTTTACCTATTTTTTTTATAGTATACATGATAGGAGGTTACAGTTCAAGAACTAAAGACTTACAGTTTGAGCGCTACAACTACAACTACATTATTACAGTATATATAGAAACCTGTTATAGTACTTACCTATTTTCATTATAGTATACATGCTATCAGGTTACAGTTCAAGCAGTACAGTCTTACAGCTTTGACCGCTAAACCTACACCTACATTATTACAGTTTACGTAGAAACCTGATACAGTAGTTACATATTCTCATTACAGTATACATGCTAGGAGGTTACAGTTGTAGCACTACAGTCTTACAGTTTGAGCACTACAGGTACACCTACATTATTATAGTATACATGATAGGAGGTTACAATTCGAGAACTAAAGACTTACAGTTTGAGCGCTACAGCTACAACTACATTATTACAGTATAAGTAGAAACCTGTTACAGTACTTACCTATTTTCATTATAGTATACATGCTATTAGGTTACAGTTCGAGCAGTACAGTCTTACAGCTTGACCGCTACACCTACAACTACATTATTACAGTATACGTAGAAACATGTTACAGTAGTTACATATTTTCATTACAGTATACATGATAGGAGGTTACAGTTAGACCACTACAGTCTTACCGTTACTATTACAGTACACGTAATAAGGTGTTACAATAGCGTCCTAATCCTGTTACAATACATGCTAAAATGTTACATTATACGTTTGCGTTTGCATGATAGAGAGCACATACAAGCCCACAGAAGACTGCATAAAAGAAAAATAGGTATATTGCATAAACAAGCACCGTTACAATCTAAACTCCGTAACCCGATCACTCGGTGGTGGAGAAAGGGTATCAGTGGTGGAGGGAGGGTATCGGTGGTGGAGGGAGGGGAGGAGGAGGAACGGGCTGGGATGGGAGGGGAGGGGAGGAGGAGGAATGGGCCGGGGAGGGAGGGGAGGAAGAGGAACCCGTTACAATCTAAACTCCGTAACCCGATCACTCGGTGGAGGAGGGAGGGGAGGAAGAGGAACGGGCTGTGGAGGGAGGAGAGGAAGGTGAGGAACAGATGTGTTCTGCCCTAGGGCCGATGTCAGGGAGGATGTTGGTGAGGCCCTTGTGGTCGTACAGCCGAGAGGCTTTCTGTAAAACCATCTTCCACCCGATGTAAAAACTCTTCCAGTAGTCGGGGCTGTAGGTCGACGACGATGGTGAAACCTATGGCGCCGGGGGCGACGGTGGCACCGGTGAGGCAGGTGCCTTGCCATCTCTCTGGGGGGCACGGTTTGATGAAAACATATGCAAATAAAGAGGAAAGAAGACGAGCAAGAAAGACAGGAAGAAGAAGATTCAGAGAAGCTTGTGAAGGATGAGGCCCTCGGTTCCTTTTATAGTTGTGAAGAACGGTTCACGGGCCTTCGAAAGTATCTGTGTAAGTGATTACAATACTAGCTGTAATAGTTCTCCGCACGCTATGTAACAGCAACTTCCCATCGGTCAGACTGGAAAGGACGTCGCATTGGAAAGGACAGAAGGGTAAGACGAGAATGGGAAAAAGAGACGGAGGCCAACGAGACGGAAATCATGTGTGGAGGGTTGTAAATGGTGACGTGTGAAAAGCAGGGACTGAAAATTAAATCGGACGAAAAGTAAGGACTTTACGTCTACCAGTATTCTGACAGGGACGAGGAAAAAAGTACCACCCTCTAACAGGGACCCCCAATTAATTTTCCCTAAACATAAACATACAATAGCTCATATAATCAAATAATCAGGTAACATATATACCCAACACAGGACAAAGTTGTTCAAAAGATAAAAAAAGGTTGTATTATTAATTAAGATAATAATTGTTTTCTAGAACCAACTAAATAACCCCTTAATTAGACTGTCGCGGTGCATGGGAACTCATGCATGCGCCAATTAGGCATAGAAAAGGGCTGTACTTGATGAGAACCCAACGATTGCTCCACACAAAACTATATATAATATGACTTTCAACGGACACACACAAATCAGCCACAATCCAATATTCTTTGGCATCTTTGCCTCTTCTCTTCTAACATGCAACTCACAACAAGATAGTTGAGCAAATAACATAAACCAGCAATAGTACTAACTAGTGAGCCATTCTTTTGCAAAGTGTAAAGATAGAACATTCATGAGAGATAAATGAAAGCACCACCATACTAAAGCTTAATTAAAGATGCATAACTAACAGAAGCTAGCTTGCATAGATCATTAATGTCTGCAGGGCATAACATATTTATTATTGCAAAGTCTCCTTCATATCCTTCAAGTACTGATCGATCAGCTGAAGGTAAGTATTTTATCTCATAGCCCTCTATAACAAAGTCCATTCCCATTCCAAGCCCCAAATTCCCATGCATTATAAGGGAGATATAGACATGAGTGCCCTTGAGTTGCAGGTGGTGCAAAAGGACGTAAAAATTGGTGTATGTTGTATTGGGCATCATAGCTAGGTCGTCCATTGTAGAACCTCACACCTGCATCATAGAAGTTGTTCTGCATCTGGTAATTTTGTGGGCTTGCAGTATCCATGCCTTGTTTGCTTGGTCGACGACGTGCTGCTTTCTCCTTTGCTTCACGAATGAAGTGCTTTTGAGCATGACTAGCAATCTGGGGTTGGCGTCCGCGAATGCACAAAGAACTTTGAGATGTTCTTCCAGTCCCCTCTTCCGCAAGAATCTATGCCCAACATGAATAACCTGGCAATGAGAGATTAATAAGAGATTAGCTCACAAAAGGCATAAACTTGATATGGAACGTCCTTGCAATCCACGTCTGATGAGAAGTACTGTGTCATCAGCTAAAAGGAAGGCCACAGCTTATAATTAGTTATGTTTGAAGTAGATCTATATATGGATCTCCAATATTCCATCTTCAAGGGAATCCTATGATCAATTTGTGAACTTATATGGATTAGGAGTTTTCAATCAGCCCATGTGTGAAATCAAGCTAGTTCATCGTCATCGTCGTCATCAGATATAAAATTATCTCATTATTTGAGATCGATTACTTGATTTTTTTTTTGGTCAAAATTTTTTGTCAAGTATTATATTCATATTTAAAATTAAAAAAATCATGTCTAACACATCACTTTTAAGAAACGCCTTAACATTAACACAAATACTTAAATTAAAATTCATATATAAATTTGACATTATTTTTATTACTAACGGTCAAACTAATGCAAACCCCTCCTCTTTTCTCACCCAAGTTTGTGACCGGCTAGAGCGAAATCAAGCTACTTCAGGCACATTAACTACAAATTAAGCTCTCCTGCGGCTTTCATTTGCCATCTAGCTCGTCCTATATATATATACCGTGGGAAAGTAGAGAAGGGATGATGTAGCTATAAAGTAAAGGGACCGGTTCCACTTGTTTCATTGCATCTAGGTATTAAGCAGGCCCCCAAGAAAACGTTTCACCACCAAATCATTTAGCTAAAACCCAAGCACCATTGTTTGCCTAATATAATCCATGAGAAAGAGATCCTAGCTACCTCTCTAAAAGTTTCAGACTTTAATCTTCAAGTAAATGTAACCAAACAAAAGTAGACCAATTAGGCAAGGGCAAAGTAAGACAAATATTTATCTACCCAGCTTGATGATATTAAACGGTGTCTGGCTTGGGCTTCCCCTGGCTTTAGCCCGAGTTCATCTTATTTGAAACCCTAGACTGCCCCCGCCATTCTTCTCTGCCCACACCTTCCTCCCTCGCCAGCATGCGCTGCCCTTACTAATCTCCTCTGCTTAACCAGCTTGGCCGGGGCTAGATTCATTACTTGCACACTTAACAGTAACTTCCCAATAAATGTAAAACCTCGATAGGCCCAAGCTTGGAAAAGTCTGGCCGAGGCTCAACAAATAGATGCACATAACAATAGCTTCTCTATATATGACTGACTACATTAGGAAAAAGATGCTTGACTTCAATGAATGTTATTGATTCTTCCATTTAAAACCCAATTAATTAAATGAGTTTTCTTGAAACGGTGTGCTATCACAAAAAGGCACAACTGTAATAAACTAAAACATTTGCTTGAAATGTCTTTTGAAAATACAAATAAAATAGCTATTGGATTTATAGTGGTGTCAATAAAAAAAAGGATTTTACCAAAGTTTTAGAAATGTAGACAGAGAAAATAGTAGTCACCTCAAATCATGCCATTTAAAGGTACATAACACATGTCACATGGTATAGATACCATAATTTCAATTACATGATAGAGGTAGTTCAAACTTTTAAATCTTCTTACTTTAGAAAACCCCTTCATCACATAATTAAGGACATTCAATGATATGAAGCAAAAAATATATTAAGAAAATTATGAAAAGTGAAGTAAATATGGACTTGAACACATCCAAGAACTTAAAATGTGAACAACAAAATGCTGAATTTTGACAGAATTGTAGAGATAATCATAACCGTCACGCATAAAAGGAAACGGAAAAAGGACAAGGCTACATTTGTTTCATTACGAGTCCATAGAAATTAATGTGACCACACGTACGTGAATATACATATATATATATATATATATAGATGCCATATATATCCAACAGAAAATGGGACATGAGAACAAACCTAATATATGTTCCTCAGCAGACCAACTGAGACCCTTGGTTGTGCCAGGGAGCCCCTCCCTCAATGTGGCTATTCGTTCTCTTGTTGAAGGATTTGGAGCAAGTATAGGTGGGGGATTTGACAATATTTCATGATAGTACCCATATAGTAGATCACGGTTTATGTAATCCATACCCTGCAGTGTTGTGACCTAATATTGCAGCTCTAAACTGATCATCCATAAAGGCAAGACAGTACCCTTCAATCTCCTCCAAAGACTTGCCTCTAAATCTGTTGATCAAAGTCAGCCAGTTCCAGCATCCACGTTATCCTCAAAGAGCTCTCTTGCCAACATGATCTGTACTTCATTCCCCATATCCCTTTCACAAGGAACAAAGGAAGGAAAGGGAGTAGTTGCCATCTGAAATAAGAGAAAGAAGGAAAGAAGGCTCTCACCAACAACCTTCCTTTCTTGGATGCTCCTGAAACCAAAAGCTAGCTCTTCACTCTTCTTCCTCCCACAGCCTGTGATACTAGTCCCAAGCATCCTTCTTGAGGCCACTACTTCAGGTGAATGTCTCTTTGGAAGATTGGATGTGATAGAGTATGCATGTATAACCGCGGTCATGAGAAGACTATAGATGGCACAATAAATTTATTTTAATTACGATATTTCTTATAATAGGCCACATATTGATATTGAGAAGCTAATTGTGATATAAAATGTTTGACGGCTCAACGTCTAATTGATATGACAAAATTACCTTTCTTTTTTCGCACGTATAAATTAAAGTGGTCCTATTTCATGTGTAACTTTTATTGAGGAGTTCTACACCAAGTTGGCAAACTTTAAATTGGCTTCATTTTTCATTCACATTGACTTGCCCCTCACGAGATTTATTCATGCAACTACATTTTCATCAACTATATAGATAATTATTTGCTTTACAAACAATTTGATTAGGCTAGTACCAAATCACGAGAGACTTGTCACTATTTTTCTAAAGACAAAATTGAAATGGAAAATCATTAAGTGGGATATTTAATTTTCATGGCACGACCTTCCTATACAACATATTAATGCTGTGGAGGATATATATATATAGACAATGAGAAGGTGCACAACATAGGAGATAGATGATGAACAGTTCTTCTCCACGCATGAGGCTGAAACCCACAGGTAATTATGTACATGTATCTTTGCTTGTAATTAAGTTGACAATTTTTATATATGCCGTTCAAGCGTGTGAATAATTATATATGTAACTTATCAGAGATGATAGTACTGTTGATAACGACGCATCTTCCAGTATTATCCTAACCACAATGTCAGACAGATCGAAGAACAATTCTCCAATTCCAAACCCATGATGAGTTGATAGATCATGTTGATCACCTCCACATGATCATTTGAGAAAGGTATTAATTAATAAGTAGAGCATGCATGCAATGTAAGAATGCCCATAATATTGTCATCGTTTCACCAACATTAATATTCGGACGTCTTAATTAGCTTCATGATCTAGAAGCCACTATATTTCCTCTAATTCCCAAATCATATACTAATAAACTGTTCTCCACTTGGTCACTTGAGCCGGCCGCTTCAGTTGAACAGCAAGTGTCCTACAATCCATTTCCACGCAAGCCATATGTCTTAGCTCTAGTTTAATGACAGAAGAGGCTTGGACTAAGTTGTAGGCAATATTAGATATTTCTTTGCCGATTTAGAATAAGATAGTAAGACAATATTCATATCTATGCAGGGTCACCAATGGGAATGAAGGTCAAAATTCATACAAAGAATATTTTGTGAACCTACATTTCAAACTAGTAAAATGGCATTTGATAGATAAATTAAGTTGAAATCAGAAAAAGAGTACGAAACATGTGTTGTAATCACTAATATGATCTAGTCTACTCTTACTTCAAGTGTTTTCATAATTTTCCCTTTTATACCATTTTCAAGCCAGGGTTAACATCCATGCCACACACAAAAAAAAACGTCTTTATACGAATTGTGAGGGGCAAACGGAAAGCCAAGTTGATTGGGCCATCCGTAATTTTTCTGAAATCAGTGGGCGATAAGTGATGACGTGCAGAAGAGAGAACACTTGTCGCCAGCACTATCACCGCCACTCCACAGATGACGAACACGAAGAGCAAAGGGAACTGCTCCGGTAGATCCTCGGAATCGGAAGAGGAGGCCAACACAACTCCCCCACCCCACAAGCAAATCGAATCATGGACATGGGAAGATCCCGAGTTTTGCGGCAGGGAAATTTAAACCGGTGTCCTCTAACTCTATGGGCGGCCGCCCCCGACCAGTGGCGGAGCTATTTTGGGACTAGTGGGGTCCTGTGATCTCACTAGATTGAAAAAATTTTATTAGTGATGTAAAATTTCATCATTAATGATCTCATTGGATCAAAAAAATACGTCTAAATATACATCCACTGAACGAAAATTCTAGATCCGCTACTGTCCCCATCGACCGGGAGTATATATATCATCCAATCCTCCGGCGGCAACACGGAGGAGGAAGGGTGGGGGGAGATGATTCAGGGTCGTCGGTGTTGCCGCGTGCTGGCCCAACCCGCCGGATTCCCCGGTGTCTCGTGTCAGTCGAGGGGATGGCGAGGGAGACCTCCAGTTTGCCGTCTGGCCGGCCGCGGGTGGAGGTCGATCTGCATCCAGTTCTTTACTGCATGCATGGATCCTGGTGATCTTCGATCTATCTGAAGGCGGATCCTCTGTACGTATCTCTTCTGGGTATATATAACTTGAAATCTTTTAGCATTTAACGTGGTTTAACACATGGAAAAGAGCAGATCTGAATGTAGGGTTAGATCTTCCCAGACCAATTGATTGGATAGCAACCGGCCGATATATATAGATTGCTTTGGGGTTTTAATTATCCGGATAGTCTTATCACGTACGTGTGGTTTGGTAATTAAGGATACATATATATTAACCCCGTCTGCTTTTTCATTTAATTTGGATGAGGACTTACTCTTACCCAAGATGAGCTTATAATATATGCTTGGATATATAATATATAGTTGTATACCGGTAAACTCGTACCAAATTTGGAAAAAGTGAAGAGATAAATAAAATGATTAAAAATTTTAGTTTAATTGGAGAAAATAATCCAGTTATCATATTAATTAACTAGCCCTTGACAATACGACACTTGGAAAATAGAAAGTAGATAGAAACAGCAGGGGGGTGGATGAAAGGTTAGATTAAGATCGAGTGACAAGTGGAATATAACAAGTGTTACCCGCTGCTGTTTGAATCGCACACTGTGGTGTCCTTGCCCACACATTGGTGCATGCATGTGTGATGTTACCTAGGACGCCACATAGAAATGTGAACTAAATATAATATTTCTCTTCCAGAGAAAAGTAGGGACGTCAACGAGTTGGGCCGGACTTACTCAAGCCCAACCTTGGAAAATCCAAGCCAAGTCAAGGACACGACCGACCTGGTCCGACATTTTCTCTAAATTCCCAAGTCTGGCCTGACCCACTAGCTGGCTACGTATAATAATAACTTGAAATGTCGGACACTGAAGAGTGAAACTGTTTGTTGGCCAATCAAGTAAAGAAGATGAGCAGTTAGAACATATAATTTATGAGACCCCCAATACTGTCAACTCCTTATAAATGTAGCCTTTTCAAGCATCTCAAAGTATTTTAAAATGTTTTGAAACTTCAAAGATATCCATCGGGAAGGTTATAAGAAATTAAGCTTGGGTGTGCTCTTTTCTAAGCTCATCGTTCTTTGATGGACTAAACTATATATAAATCCCTAACCCGGCCAAATTATTTGGAGTCAGCTGGCTCATTAGATTTTTCTTTCGGGTTGGAAATTGGAATGCAGGCCTTCAACATGAACTTCACCCTGGATGTCGTTGATCTTGTCCATTGATCCCTTCATTAATCCTCCTACCAAAGGGAAGGCATATGGTTGGATTATGGTTTA
This sequence comes from Colocasia esculenta, assembly GCA_014218235.1. Lineage (NCBI taxonomy): Eukaryota > Viridiplantae > Streptophyta > Magnoliopsida > Alismatales > Araceae > Colocasia > Colocasia esculenta. The sequence goes on along the minus strand of CM024755.1, from coordinate 14,699,360 downwards.
GAACAGGGAAAAGAAGGAAGAGATCTGTTCAAGACGTACACCAAGCATTGGGGATTCCATCCCCATGAAACACAATCAATAGCTTCTCAAAGATACTAGTGCGTTTATAGGTTCATTCCCAGGTCCCCAGGAAGCATGCATGCAGTCGTCAACAAGGTTTCTTCTGCTCTTCTTATGCAGTAAGATGACATAAGATAACTGTGTTACTACATTCAAAAGAAAGAAAGCTGGCAAACCGGCATATCACATGTAATTTGCGCCTCAAACCCACTTCTTCACCACCAAATTGCTCAACTTGCACGCTCTCTCAGAACTTCTATGTCCAACTCTGGGGGCTCGGTGGCCTGAATCTCGTAGTGGATGCCGTCTAGCTCTCGCCTGAAGCGGTCCTTTGAGGTTGCATACAACATCTTCGCCCGGATTCGTGAGATTGATGGGGACCTATATAAACAAAAGATGTATTCAACTATTAAAGTTACAAAAGGTGAAATATCAGCCTAGAAGATGAATGTGTAACATTCAAAGCCACGAGTCCACAATGCGATGTTGCATGCCTGGCAAACATGTTTCACTGAGATTAATTGCTTGCACAGATATACCAGATGAATGCTAAGCATATTTAACGGCCCATATTTGCAGCCTGGCTAATGCGATGCCCGGCATGCATCTTAGTTGCACGCCCAGTTGTGCAATAAGTATTTCTCATCTTTGTAGCATAAGTGGATCAACAGAGAAACAGGGCTGCCTCTTGTAGGTAGGCGTCAAGAAGAAGGAAGAGCAGTCTCCATTCCCACGGTAGGTGACATGAATGATGGGTCTTCCTGTTCAACTTTCACTATGGCATTTGCCCGAAAGGGATCCTTCACCATCATCAATTTTATTAAGGCAAATCGAGGGTAATGCCTGTACAGCAGAAGAAGAAAGTGGCAATGTAAAGGAAATTGGACATTTCAGTGCATGAACGACAATGGATCGTTCCCTTGTGCTCGACCTCTTTTTCATGCACGTTGTTCACTTAGTTTTGATGTGGAGGGGGGTTGGGTAGTGCGTAGTTAGCAAAGCACCAGTAGGCAATGTTGATGTCCAGTGTCAGAATGCAAGAAGGATCAATAGAGCCGGAGAAGTGCAACATTAAATCTAAACATGTAAAATTTCTCATTGAAATACAGCCAACAAAGTATGATCAGATAATGATAATAATGGCGCCGTCAATGTTGTTAATAACTATTTAAGTAGTAGCAACGAAAGAAGAAAGAAAAATTACCTGTACAAGTTAACTGCGAAGTACAGGGCAGCTGATAGGGAGTACAAGGATCCATCTTTGTGGATTTTCTGAAAAGTTATCCAGTTTTCTTGACAGGTAGTACATAGAGCAACCAGTTTTGATGATTTTCTTTTCCTTTCTCTTTGGTATTTGGCAAGTTCTCTCTATGCATTAACAATGAGCATTCTATGAATCCAAACCAGTGAACAACGTATTATCTTGAACATTTCTTGTTACATATGCTTGATAAAGAAAATGGAAGAAAACAAGATGGACAGAATAAAGGAAACATCATCTCCAACATCCTTGTTCCCATCATTTCACTAGTGATATGGAAACTTGGAAGTTCAGAAGTAGTTTCATTTAGTGAATGCTTTGGGCTTTGGATTTTGTCCACTGATTGAGTAATACTCCAACAAAAATGAGAAAAGACAAGAAAAATGAAAGAGATGTGAGGAATAGAAAAAAAAAAAAAGATTTGATCTTGACATTTAAAGTGCTCATCTTTCTCAACAGTAGTAAGTACAATTCCAAGTAATAAATGTATCAGTGTCAAGAAATCCAGGGAAAGTGGAATCTTTAAATTCGGGAATGGTGTACTTGTACGACAACAGGAGTGTTTCTCAAAGATGCTAATCGCCTTTTTAGAAGGGTAGCCAGCTGACAACGAAAACGATTGAGACGATATTTTGGATGACTATTCAGATTGGATGGATAATTTCTGTTATGAACATTTGAAGGAATCCAGCGGAGGAGGAATTTAAAAAGCTCAGAGAGCTGCAGGAGCTGTTTGAATCACGGGCAGACTGCTTTGGAAACAGGAAGTAAAAGTTGGTTCTCTCTTAGAATTCCTTCTGCTTGATGTCTGACTAAAGGGGAAATACAAGAAATAACACCAACAGTTACAATTCCATCTTAACATCCACTGCACGTTGATGGCAATAACCAGTGTCTGAAAACTGGATCAGCCTTTTGCAAGAGTGTGCGGTGTCAAGTCCCTGCTCCTTGTAGAGGAAGAGCATTTGTGTTGGCAAGAAGAAAGGATGCTTTTTGTGATTAATCGAAGTGACCTCTGTGTCTTGAAAATCCAAGATAAGGATGAAAAGAGGATAAGAAAAAAACAAGAGAAATGCTTAGTGCCCTCCAAGGAGGGCAAGAAAAGTGATTTGGATTGCTTGGCAAGTAATTCTATTGGTCACTAATAAGAGAGAAAAGTCTTGTCAGCTTTTTAACTAATAAGATTGCTGACCAAGCAATCCACATCATTTTTCTTGCCCCCTTAAGAGGGCACTAAGTATTTATCAAACACACACACACACACACACACATATATATATATATATATATGGAGTTAGCATATATAGAGCTTCAAGGAATGTGTGTGACGTATAATACACAAAACATCACGTTTGATTATCAGACATGCAAAAGTTTAAGCAAGATGTTGTCCTTACTTCATTGTAATAAGAAAGGTTACATGAGAAACTTACCAGGCAATAAAGAATATTTTGCTCTTCTGACAGTTCTCCTCAGTGACAAAGTCAAAATCATAGATAGCATAGCGGCAGTCATTTTCTGGTAAAGATGCTCTGAAATCATCATAAGTTTCTGCTGCACCTCCTGTTTTCTCAACAATTACCTCCTTCTTCTTCTCATCAATTTTGAAGATGACATAACGGTGCACCTTCTTCCTCTGGAGCTCCAGATATGTATGCTTGCAGTGATCAGCGACACCCATCCCAGATGATGCATTTGACTGAAACAAGAGGTAGTACAGAGCAAGAGTCAGGACAAACAACAAAGACCAAAGAAACCAAAAAGAAAAGGCAAAAGAATTGGAGGATTTAAACCTCAAAATAACCAAATAACAGAGAAATGTGCAATTCCTAGAGATGAATATGAAGGAATCAAATTCAGATTTAAAATTGATCATAAAACTGTATGTTCCCTGAACTGAACTGCAGGGTACCAAAAGTGACGCATATATACCCATACCATATGCACCAAAGTATGAGGCATCTAATCATCACTATTCTCTTTCTTTCAACAGAATTAAGACCTAGTCAAGAGAATAACAGCTGAGACGCCATATCTCCATTGTGGAGGTAATTCACCTAAACAATTAAGTATTCCTTTCCTATTATTTTCTAAGAAGATTCTGTGAACAGTGTTAAGAAGATTGAAACTTAATTTGAATTCAGAACCGACATGTAGTCAAAAACCAAACATATTCATAATAATGACCTTCGGCTTCTGAAATTACCAGTATTAACTATCAATAAACAGCTCAGTTAGAAATGCTGATACAATCTCGAACAGAGGTAGGGGTGCAAACGGAACCCGATATTCTGATATTCCGACCCGATTCCGATAAAAATTATCGGTTTCGGAATCGGAAAATGATACCGATAGCTTATCGGAATCGGTATCGGATATTTCGATAAGCTATCGGAATCGGAATTGAAAAATAATCGGTATCGGTTATTCCGATAAATTATCATAAACTCAAAAGGTAAAACTATGGTAAACACCTTAGCTTATCGGAATTTCGGTTCCGGTAATGTTATCGGAATTGGAACGGAATCGGAATTAACCATTCCGATTTTATCGGAATCGGAACTATATTTCGGTTGTTGGAATCGGAATCGGAATCTGTGTTTCGGGTTCCAAACCCGACCCGTTTGCAGCCCTAAATAGAGGATAGTAAAATCGTTGTTACATGAAGATGGAAAATAGGGAAATTCTGTGGCGTAGAACAAGCAAGTCGAAGCACAACAGTTTAGAGAGACACAAGAATCCATTACATGACCCTAGAATTAGATGATGCTTTCTTCTAAATCTAAGCTGAATAAACAGCACACACACATGTTGAAGTTTCGACCAAGTTTGCCAGCAAAGTAGTTCGACGAATTAGATAGATACCAAACACTGCGTTAGTAAAATAACAATCAAGCAAAGGATCCACTGCGTTTAAACCTAGGAAATATAGGGATCTCTGTGGACTAGTGGACGATAAGGGTCCTCGGTAAGATAAAGAACCATACACAGCAACACCCACTGCGAAGAATGCTTCTGCCCACATTAAACCATCATCACAGAATGAAATTTACCTCCAATCCAAAGCCTCGGAACGACAAAAGACTGAAGAAAATTGACCCCGTGAGACCTATTGGCAACAACATCCGCCTTAAAGGATAAAACAGCAAAAAAAAGAAAAATCTACACACAAGAAAGAGTATATCATACGCCAATGATCAGAAGTGGCAACAAAAATCCAAACAACAATACAGATGTATTACATTCACCATGACTTCTAATTTATGCTCCAACCCAGACATGCACGGATGCAAAAAAAAAAGGCCAAACTTGACAAGATGAAGCACATGGTTATGAGAGGAATTGGATGATGACCATTCAGCGGGAGGGGACTTACTCTTCTGAAAGACATCCTTGCAATCACAGATGGGGAAGCTGGGAACTTGGAGCTCCAGTCCAACCCTGGTGCTCTCTTGGAAGGAAAGGTAATCAGCCTCTGGGGGGCTCCTGGGTGGAGAAGGGCCTGTAATGTTGTGGAGTGGGCAGATGTAGGTTGGGTTGAAAGCAAAAGCAAAGAGGCAGAAGCCAAGAAGGAGTGTTGGGGGCCACTGGAATCACATTCCCACCCCCTTTTCTTGATGATTCCCTTTCTTTTTCTCCACTCCACTGTGGATGCTTGCAATCAGGGGGGAAAAAAAGGTGGGCAGGGGAAAAAAAGGGAGGAGAGGATGAGGAAAGGGTGGAGGAGAGCAGAAGATTCCCTTCTTCCACAACTTGGGCTCTCTGAGGTTGCTGTTGGTGGTGCTGTTTGTTGGCTATGATCAGCAGAGGTGCTCATGAGAGTTGCACCTGAGAGGAGGAACAAGATTGCCCAACATCTCCCAAGTGAGTGGTTTAATAATCATCATTTATCTAATCCTGGAGAGAATTGATTAAACTTGAGCAATCTCAATGTCTATCATAAGTGTACATGTAGTCTACTGTTGTTTTGGATTAAGACTATTTATTCGAGCAATAATCAAGCATATTTTTGTAATCACAAACATGTCGAGCGATCAAAAAGAAATTTTTATATTTCTCTACAATAGATCAGTAGATTGAAGGATATCATAACTTAGTTACTTAAGAGATGAAACTTTGACGATAATACGGAACAACAAGAATTGCGAATAGGCCTTCGCTCTTATAAATTTTCAACTCTTTTTATTCTTACGAACGGTTTTCTTTGTGTAGAGACCATGTACTCTTTCCATATCAATTTCGAAGAGGAACTGGTGAACTTCGCAAGAAGAGATGGACAACTTCTGTAATGAAAACAAAGAATGTAGATTACGGGGAGATTTTTGATAAATTTTGCACGTTGGATCAAGGTAGGTTCGATAAAATAGAGAAATGTATTAGGAGTTCTCTACAATCGTTGTATACCCATAAAATTCTAAAAAAAATTATTAAATAATTGTAAAATCTGTCTTGTTATATAATATCAGGTGTTAGATAATACGAAAAAAATATATTAACAAAATATGTGTAGTAGAGATGAAGATATTAAAATAAAGATAATATTAAAAATGAGCACTTCTCATAATTGTGTTAATTGATATGATGCTGACATTCTACTATATATTACACATGCCATGTTATTGCAAAAATGTTATTATCACAAATTGTGTGAACCTTGCTTAAGTTGATTTCAATGCGTCCTTTTTCCGTATGTTTCACTGAATTAGAACTACAGAACTCTTCAATTCCTATAAGAGCTTTTGTCGAATCTATACAATATACATACTCCTATTAAAGTAAAATTAGAAGAAAAAAATTTACATATTAAAATTTGTATTTATCTACGTACATCTTCCATTTGTGAATTACATCCCGTGGATGTCTTATTCTTACTTTCCATCAACAAGCAATTAAAATCCCCCCAGAAGAGGAGAATAAAAAGAAGACAGAATATTTTATAGATGCTTTCACGGACATTTATCTTAAATGCATGCACGCCAATAAATTCATGTATTTAAAATAGACGTACAAATATAAATTAATGTTAGATAACTTTCCACATTGTTTTATTTTTAACTGAAGCATTTATGAAAAGAAAAAGATAATTATAATCCGGCTCGATCATATCTTTGTACATGCTGGTTTGATGAACGATTGGACGGGTGGCCTAACGGTGGTGGGGTCCATTGTTGCCGTGTTCTTGGATGGAATCATCCTCTTTTTGGACGGTGGAAAAAAGAGGATTTTTTAGTTGTTGTTGTTTTTTTTTTCTTTCCTTTTTTGGTGGTGGTGGTGGGATCTTGAATCGTGGGACCCACCAACCACACGAAGAGGAGGGTTGGTGAAAGAAGATGATGATGATGGTGGTGGTGTGTGGGACATCATACAAAAGAATTTGATGGTTTTATCAATGTAAGATGTTGATTGATAGATTCCATGGGGCAATTTATGGTTTCTTTTCTTCACTCAAGATTATCAAAACTCCAAATTATCTTGATAAAGAGAAGAATTTAATGTTCAATCGAAGATTATCCACTCTCCCAAAATAAATGTGAATCTTATTACCATAATAATTAGAATGGACGGCTCGGCCTAACATTGAGACCTCCTCCTCCATAAAATAGTACTCTTAAGAAAAACTAGTTAAGAGAAACTAATGACATTACTAATATTATCATCATCATCATCAGCACTTTATCTTATAATTTGGGGTTTGCTATATGCATTTTTTTCGTTAAAAAATTCTATCAAGTGTTATATTTATATTTAAACTAATGACATCTCATCGTCTCATCTTAGGTATTCTCATAACTCTTTCACTGACAACCACTAAAATTTGATCACATCTTTAAATTGACGCCGAGTTTAGATGACAGTACACAAATCCAAAGTCTTAACTACAAAATTCTATTTTTTCTTATTTTTCTATCAATTGGAACTATCACGAAAGTGCTCATTACTATTATTATCTTTCTTAGTCTTACAGTTTCGATGTAATGAGGAGGAAAAATGATTTAAGATCAAATTATATTGGGATCTTTGCAGATAAACCATTGTCATGTAGAAAATTGCGAATGCATCATTCTTATATTTCTATTTGCACACATATCATTGAAGTTACAAATGTGTAAAAAGAGCCACCAATCAACGTGGGCAAGTCCTTTTACACGTTAAACTTGAGGAATGTGACTAGTAATTGACTGGAGTTATAGAACATCCAAGAACTATAGTGCTGGAGAACACATGCGCACTGGTCTTCTTGTTGTCACCCATCATCCCTGTCACTGTGCCTGAATCATACAATCCATGCTAAGTGATGTAAAAATAAATCAAAATTCTCTTCAGTCTCTCTGTTAAGTATATGAGAAGGCATTAGCTGGTACAATAAACAGTTGACCAGAATGCGTTCTTGATTCTATAGGGGTGTGGACTCTTATCAAATGGAGCTCTATAAAGGATCCCTCTGAGAATAAGAACAAAAATGCAGCTCATGGAAAGAAAGAAAAAAATCAACTTGATACATGGAAATGTAGAAATTAAATAATTAAATCCTGCCAGCTTGGTCCGTCGTTGTTTACTAGACGTTGAACCGGAAAAGCATGACATCCCCTTCCTGGACGATGTAATCCTTACCCTCAGACCTAAGCTGCAAAGACATGGACAAAAAGAATCCAGGATCAATATATATATATATATATATAGTCCTATGGAAGGTCAGTTTATCATCAGGAAACTTAATCTTCGCATTCGAGTCAGATTTGCCCAAACTTACAAGCCCTTTCTCCCTTGCAGCAGCCAAGGAGCCTGCTTTAACAAAATCTTCATAGGCGACCTAAGTTCAACACATTCAAATGTCAAGAACCTTACAGCAGGAATAGCATTATGGCACGGTAATTTCATCAATGCACAGAATGGCGAACTTTTTAAACAAAATCTTCATAGGCGACCTAAGTTCAGCACATTCAAAAGTCAAGAACCTTACAGCCAGAATAGCATTATGGCACGGTAATTTCATCAATGCACAGAATGGCGAACTTTTTAACAGACAATCATCAACACCTTTTGTTTTGTGAATAAAGGAAATAAACCATAATTGGAAATGGAGGAATTGATGATTATTGTGGAGATGCTCCTTTCTGGCCATTGATCATCAACACCGACAGATTGCCATAGGTCCGCCCTTTGTTTATAAAGTAGAGTTTGGTTCAAGATATGCAAGGACGGAGTCAGACAAGCAAAATGTACAGGCCCAATGGACTTGGTCATAGCATATTCATAGCTCCCTCAAAGGTTATATGCGACATTCTCTGGAACTAACTCAAGGCAGATAAATTGGTTGTTTCCACACCCGAGGATAGAGACTAGTTCAAGGACTCCAATCCATTTGGAAGAATTCAAAGAAGTTATTCCTTTCAAATGATGGAAGAAATAGAGTGGATGCTAATTAAACACTAACATCAGATATTAGAAAATGATGCAAAACCCTTCAAAGACAGACTCTAAGTTTCCAGAAAAAAAAAAGGTCAACAAAATTATAGGCATCCTATACATGTGTACACTATTGTTTAAACTACAGTAAACAAAAAAGGATCCTAGTCCCAGAGCGGATCTTACCAGCAAACAGAGGAAGACATTTTTTGTAAGTCCAAGATATATAGTATTCCTACACACGCTCAATGAAGTCTTATTTGTCTCCAGAAAACACTACAAACCGCTTAGTTCTCTATCAAACTTCAAAGTGAGGTGGATCAAAAGCACCAAATGTGATAGATCTACTCATGATGCATGCACTGTGGGTATTAAATAGATGTGGATTGCTTAAGAAAAGAATCATGTTAGAAATGTGACTGGTCATTTTATTATTTTATTCCTTAGCAATGATGTATTATGGATAAATTAGATAGTCACTCTTTCATCTTTCAGGATCATTTAGTTATCTAGCCTGAGGACTCAAAGAAGCTCTAATAGCAATTGTTATCATCGGCAATCAGCCCCACCATTGTTCCTTACCATCCACCCTGCAATCTCCTTCTCAACATTCTCTTTCCATCAACCTTCATCCACCAAAAAAGAAATCCCCAGGGTGAACAACATGTAAGTCCTATTATTTTGCAGTTTTCTTCTCACATAAGCTCAGAACTCAGTATATTGTAGGACGTTGAGGCTAAATCAGGACCCAAAATGCCACCTACAGTCCCATTAGTGGTTAGTGTCCAACAAGGCTCAGATACAGATCTTAGTAGTCCACACTACACATTGGAACTCAGTCCACAACAGCAAAAGCTCCAATGGGCCTATCCTATCCTGCCTTAATTCTTAGTACATGAAAGAACTTTTAGTTAACTGAAGTGAGGTTTTTTTATATCAGTAGTGGCATGGCATGCTTTATTAACTGACAAATCAATCATAAACAAAAAAGATGGCCTACACATAAGCAAACAATAGCAGGTTTGATAAAGGCTCCTACAGTTTCTGCTCGAATGAAGCCTTTTTCAAAGTCTGAGTGGATAACTCCAGCAGCTTGTGGTGCTGTCATGCCTACATGTTGAAAAAAGAAAGAAGCATTTACCAATATTCAACTGAATGAGAATAGGATAGCTAAAATAATGCTTGAGAACACAAAATAAAAAAGAATAATTCAAACAATGTCCAGGCAGAATAAACCTGCAAGTATCGTCCATGCTTTTGTTTCCTGAATCACAAAGGGAAAGATGAAATGAGAATCTTGAAACAACTAGAAAAGAAATTTTTAATGAGATTTTATGTTTAAGATTAGAAAAACTCAAACTACCTTCTCCCCAGATGTAAAATATGTACGCAAACCCAGAAGGCTGTAAGTTGCTCTTATAAGATTTCCTAGCCCACTTTCATTTACACCAAGTGATTTCAGGTATTCATTTCTTTCTTCAAGTGGTAGTTCAGTAAGCTCAGATTCAACCTGGAAGGTATCATGTCAAAGAGGTAAGAACGGTTAACAGGTCTAGCAGTGGATGAATTATAGAAGTGATGGTGTGCCAAAAACCTATACAACTCAACTGAGTGCAGAAACCACAAAACGAGATGAGTTACACCACTGTACACTGACATTACGACCAAGTTAGACTATGCCAGGTAAATCATTCAGACAGTGAGCACTTGGAAGATTATGTTATCCCATGGTCAATTGATCTTTACTTCTCTCTGATGATAAAACAAAAAGCTACTGAACAGAATAGACACTTTCACACATGAATGCATGTAATCTTGAGCATTTTGCTGATTGTGGTCTCAAGCAAAATAGCACTTAGAAGATAAAACACTGTTTTGCTGATTCTTAATTTCAAAAGTATGTTCCACTAAGTAATCTGGTGCACAGATTTTCTTTTTCTTTGGTCGGTTTGTAATGGCATTAATCATTAATATGTAGCAGTTCCGGGCTAAACTACTTAGAGTGTTGGTATTACAACTTCATCCTAATTCTGAAGCATCATACCTGTGCTGAAACTGTTACTATGCCAGATTGCAACTCAGTTGCAAGATTCATCACTTCTCTGACATGAGGATTACTGTCAGGATCGGATAGATCAGATTCTGCAACATTGGCCACATATATGACAGGTTTCATCGTCAGTAAACAGAGCTGTCGCACAGATTCCTTCTCAAAATCTGTTAGGGGGACAGATCGTGCTGGTTTTCCATCCATAAGCGCCTTCTGAATTCTTTCCAATGCAGATCTTTCCGCTTCCTCCTACATTGTATGTATACAAGTTGATGCTCAAGGCACACCAAAGTGACCTTCCATGTAGATTAACTCCAAGGTGAAACATGAGGGGCCATCAGTTCTGACATTTTACCTTCAGCTTGGATTGTGAATCTTTTGCTTTTCCTTTCTTGAGCTTCTCCAATCTTTTTTCAATCTGCATTTGTTGTGAAGATATGCTTTAGAATGTCCATGCACAAAAAGTGCCAGCAAGATATTCTTCTTGGATAAAGGTTGAGGCACATTAACATGGTAATAGTAATACTGCGATATACCTGGTCAACATCTGCAAAAACCAGCTCTAAATTGATGACGTCAATGTCAGATTTAGGATCTACTTTCCCACTTACATGAACTATGTCATTATCTTCGAAACAGCGAACCACCTGAGGAACTGGAATATTAACACCAACTAAGACTTGAATGTTAAGGCAAATTTGCAGTTATTCTGATAATCGGTACTACAGTTAGAAGGAATCTAGAAAGATATGTGGGGGTTTTGATTGAAATGAAAAGAAGAAAGTGTAGGAACCATTTAATTTAGTTAGTTTACCAGAAAGCAGAATAAAACAAAATAGGAAGCCCAGAAAAGACAAATTTACAATACATTGAGTAGCTAGTGCAATCAGTTGAAGGAGGCAATTTGGGTGGGATCAGCAGTGGGCCAATTTGATTTCAGCCCTGAAAACTGATCCAATCTGGAAAACATTATGAACAAAGTAAAATTAAGTCAAATCATGATAACTCGGTTGAATCAGATAAATAGGATCAAAATCACCCTGTTAGATGTGGACCAACTGTTTCCTTCTTGAATCAGCTAGTCCTTGCAATTTTGGTATGCTGTACTGCAGGTCAGGTGACATTTTGCGTGGGGGGTGCATAGAGGGTCACATCAGTGTTGGAGAGAGCTTAGCTACTCATGTTCATAAAACTGATTAAACTAATATAATTATAGTAATGTCAGTTGTAATTGTAACAATTCATCTGCCCGTGCACATGATGCCACATGAGCAAGAGGAGGAAGATCCACAGCCTCATGGTAGACCCTCTGATAGTTATATGCTGCTCCATCTTTTGTTAATGACTCTGGCAGGCAGTTGCCTTCATAATAGATAAACTGAATATATCCTTTGTCCACAGCAAGCACAAGAGTGCTTTCTGCAAAGCATCAATGAGTTGGATCAATCTTTTTAGTGAACGGACAAGGGCACTTGTTTCAGTCCTCTCTCTCTAACTTTACAGCATGTAAGATCAATGTGCAAAACTATGAGCTTAGCAACAAGACCAGAGAAGCCAAGGATCAGATTTCTTAGCAACGAGACCGGAGAAGCCAAGAATCAGATTTCTAGTATAGTGCTGTAAAGCACCTTATCACCAGCCAAGCCAGGATCCCTTTAGAGGCACCATGTACAATAAGCTTCGAAGTCCCACTAGCTGGCATCAGCCACTTGATGGGGAAAGATGTCTTCATGCAGTGATACATGTTTGCTCACTGCAGAAGTGTGAACTAGCCAAGAAATCATTCTTCTTCAGCTTGAACACAGATGAGGGTGATTGCCACATGGGATGTGACTGACCAAACGGATCCTTTTCTTGGGGATCCATCCTTCAAAGAAGCCCAATAAAAATGGATACATTCAAATTATAATGCAATATTCTTCTTCTAACCAAGGTCTACAATTTTAACAAATTTCCATCATGAAAAGCAGGCACCCAGATTTTACAGTCTATCTTATGAACGTAGCTTTTCCCAGATACGGATATTAGGATGAAGTTGATTAAGTAAAACCACTGGAGGGAAGTGACAGCTACAAAATAGGCTGGCTTAGCCCATCCAGGTGCTGGAGTACAAATTTCTGGGACAAGGCATTGGCACAAGACTAGAGTGGGAACTCTTAACAAGTGTGGAGGCATGATGACCCAAAGCCAGGTCCTACATATCTATTGTGAGCAAATCAGAAGAGCTGGCATACATATGTTACAGCAACAGTTGCCTCTCCTCATCTCCTTTGCTTGACTGTACTCCCACTGTTTTTCTAATAAAAAGTAGTGATACACTCCACTTTCTCTTCCAAAAAATAATAATAATAAAAAGCAGTTACCTTATGCAAATAGAAGACAGATATCACATTTAGATTTTCAACAAAATAGCAACTAATGTTGCTATGGTTTCCTACTTGAGTGACATGATTGGTACCATGGTTAGAGACTTTGGAGGGTCCCATTTGCGGCAAATTCATAATGAACTAAAGGGCATATGAGATAAGGGTAGAAGAACTACAGTTCGCTGATTTATGAATTAGAAATTATGAAAATGTCCCGGTGACCAATATGCATTGCGACAACATGTTTAATTAGCAGATTATACCATATGCATTAGACATTTTTCTTTCCACAACTATCAATTTTTTTAGAAATGATCTTTCCAGTAAAAGAGAGTAGATGGATGAGAAAGTGAAAGAATATGAACCAGAAAAAAAAATTTATATCCAAACCTGAAGTATGGAATCAACTTCACGAATATGCGAGAGAAATTTATTTCCCAACCCCTGCAATGCCAAAGGAGGTGGGAAGATAATTCAGAATTTAAAAAATATCCAAGAAACTTGGTTACTACAAAAGAATTTTTATGGTGGAACTATTAGACAGAAATTTTGATTTCTCTTAGACCTGATACTATTCAAAATCTCTGTAGATCAATGAACGACTAAAAAAATCTGTCTAGTTTCCTATTTCACTTCCATACGAGGATTAAGTGTTTCTAGAACATAAAAATCATTTTACATAAGCGTTAAGTGACATGTAACCCAATTCTCATTCAAGTTTGTATACACGAAGCTTTCTCAGTCATTCACTACTTAGCTTATCTGGATTCAAAATGTATTAACCACTTGAGAAAAGAAACTAGAATAAGTATCTATGCACTAAAAGTTTAGACATCGATTGCTCAGCCTCTCCTTTGTCATTCATGCAGAATAGCAAGCTTGACTTTAGAAAAAGATCAATCCAGATAAAAAACAACCGAGGAAGAAATATCTAAAGTATTAACAGAAAGAGAGAGAGAGCATGATACCTCTCCTTGACTAGCTCCCTTTACGAGTCCAGCAATATCTACAAACTCAATAGATGCTGGGACGGCTCGCTGTGATTTGCTTAGATCAGAAAGCACAGTCAAACGTGGATCAGGCACTGCAACAATACCAACATTTGGCTCAATTGTACAAAAAGGAAAATTGGCAGCCTGAGCTTTTCCATTTTCAACCTGGAAAAAGAGGAGAGGGAAATCACAGTGGAATCAAGAAAAGGATTACAAATGTAAATGCAAAACATGATCAGCGGATAGCAGCGCAGTCTGGTCAAAATGTTGATTAGCATCCAGAAACAGGACAACAATCAGATTAAAAATAGCCACACTCCATGACACATGGCCCTAGCCTCTGCAGAGGCCAGGAAGGTCAATTGTCCACAGACTTACCTTCATTTGCAGGAAGGTTATTTCCATTTTGAACCCACAGCTCCATATCACAATGGAACAATTATATCATTTCACCAAGACTCCCCATGAGGAGCAAAATCACAATGTCACCCCATAAAATCAAAGCTGACTAGCTCCAAATGTACTGCATATGCATTTCTATGCTCAAAGCACCAAAAGTTGAGAAGATACAACCATAAAGGATAAATTTAAAGATCCAATGGGGTCCTGGTCTCTGGCATTGTCTTATTAGATAAATGTATTTGAATAATCATTTAAATGTATTTGACCGAGAACAACTAACCTTGTTAGTAGGTGTTTCACCAGTGGTAAGCTTCATGTAAAGAATTTAATGATTGAAATAAGGTTTAAATGATAGAATGGTTGGTTTTACACATGTTCTATAGTTAGAATGATTTTAGTCGAAGAGTTTGGGCCTGTGTGGCCGTTCCTGAGGTGCCCGGTGTGAGACCCGCAGGTTGGCGATCTGTCTGAAATCGCTTCCTTTCAGTTGGACATCTTAGTGAGGCATCTGAGTTGGCGAATGCTAACATAGCTCCCCAACCTGACACGTTAGTGTCGCGTCAGGGGTTTGTGATGCGTTCCAGTTTCCTGTGAACCAAGTTCTTGCTAAGCTTGGGGGTTGACCTTTGGGTCAACGATATCTCAACTTGTGTGCTCAATGATTTTGTTGTATTGTGATACCGAGAATAATAATTATTGGCATTTCGTATAAAGGTTTCGTAATGTAAATGTGATTTACCGAGTTCGGTGGTCCGACGCTTATCCAGAATACATCTCTAGTCGGGCACCCCAAATTCTTTATGAGACAGGCACGTTAGTGCTCAAGGTTTGTCCCGGTACTGTGTGTACCGTAGAGGTACGTGTCATCTTCCTAAACACCCTCACTCGTTTGTCGAGTTGCACGTCCGGTTGAGTGAAAGACAATAGTGGGGCGGTGACTTGTGGTGTGGTTGGTTTTCGATTCGGTCGCTCGTACCGCGCTCGTAGTTGGGAATATAGACACCAGTAGATGTACTGGGCCCCAGCTAGTCCCTTGTTCTCACTTGCCTCACTTTACAGGCCTCGGAACCTTTAAAGGTGTGACATGCATGGGTCTGCAGTCCGGCCAGACTGCAGGTGGTGTTGGTTGGTCTCCACATTTTGTTTGTACTTGTCAGGTGAAGTCGTAATTGGAGCTTTCGTATCTTGTGTTAGCTTGTCCAGGTTAGATACTGGCATCATGAACCAGTGGTCGTGACTCGAGTGATAGTGTCATTCCTTTCGACTCAGGTTTCTGGTTTTTCTTTGTAATGTGTGGTGTGGTCCGTGTGGAACTTCCTGATGGTACTCCTCGTTGGTAGTTTTTTCTACCTAGTTCTCAGTGGTTTATTTCTAGTACTTGTTCGACCTTAATGATTTTTAAAGTAATGGTTTATTTCTAATTAATCACACTACTACTCTTATTTCTGTTGATTATGAATTTCCAATAGGTAGTGTAGCAACTTAGTTGTTATAAATGATGATTTTACTCAAGGTTCAAAAACTCGGGGATCGGGATCGGATCGGCCGGCCAAAAACCGATCCGATCGGCCGATCCCGATACGGGATCGGCTGATCCTGGCTGAGCCAAGGGTGGCTGGATCGACCCCTTATACATGTGTATATCTTATTTACCTGAACATCATTTAAGTAAATGTTATTATTTGTAGTTTCATTTACTTAAGATGTTACATGTAAATAAAGAAGTACCCCCCATTTGAATCTAATAAAAATATCAAAAAAATTATATCTCTTACCAATAAAAAGTCAACTCTCCCATCGAAGAAGAAAATCGTGATTTTGATGATTTTAACGAAATGCTAACTTTCTAATCTCTCATAATTTAGCCTATCTAAAAATTTGATAATTCAAATAAACCATATGGAACACTAAAAATCCAAATTCCGGTAAAAAAAAGTCAAACGTGCATATGACTTCTCCAAGAGAGCCACTCTCCTACTGACAGCACTTAGTCTACTTGAGACCTCTCAGGATTTGGTCAAACTTAAACTATCAACACTCAAAGTCATGAGAATTGTCACTTTCTAGTTTCTTTTCAATTAAAAAGTGAAAAATCTCATGAGTTTAGGTGATGATAGCTTAGGTTTGACCAAATCCTGAGAGGTCTCAAGCAGACTAAGTGTTGTCAGTAGGAGAGTGGCTCCCTTGGAGAAGTCATATGCACGTTTGACCTTTTTTACCGGACTTTAGATTTTTAGTGTTCTATATGGTTTATTTGAATTATCAAATTTTTAGATAGACCAAATTATGAGAGATTAGAAAGTTAACATTTCGCTAAAATCTTCAAAATCACGATTTTCTTCTTCGATGGGAGAGTTGACTTTTTATTGGTAAGAGATATGATTTTTTTGATATTTTTATTAGATTCAAATGGGGGGTACTTCCTTATTTACATGTAATATCTTAAGTAAATGAAACTACAAATAATAACATTTACTTAAATGATGTTCAGGTAAATAAGACCTGAAATCAGAGTGGACTCGGCCTGAACTCAGTCTAGGATCGGCCTGGACTCAGCCCATGACAAGGTTGAACCTGATCGGCCGGGCTCGGCGAGCCCAGCCGAGCCGGCCCGATCCGCATGCAGGGACCGGCTGGGTTACCCCGGCTCGGATCGGGAGGGCCAAAACCGAGCCGACTCGGCCGATCCGATCCCGATCCCGATCCGGCCGAGTTTTTGAACCAAGATTTTACTTTCGTAATTAGAATCATGTGTTAATTCCTGTTATTTGTAAATTCTTTTAGGTGGTTGTATGTAAATCGACCGTTGAGATTGTGTGTTACTCTTTTGTTACACGTAGTTTGTGTACGTGGTTTTGGGGAGTCTCCCCACTGAACCGATGATTTTGTGAGGCTTACACCCTTACACCCCATTTTCAAGTGTTTAGTAGCGGATGTGTTCAAAGGCAGACTTGTACCACCCGCAATAATGTGAGTCTTTGCTCTTGTTGTACATTTTGGGATATGTCCTAAGATATTAACTTTTCTTTTGGACATGTATTAATGTATTGAAACAATGTAATTTTATATAATTGTGTATAAGTTCATATACTTGTCATGTATCTTTATACTCACGTGATTGTCTTTTATATTCTTACTAAACACGTGTACAACATTACTGGTGATACTTCGGTCTGGTTATGGGAAGCAGATCAGAATATAGAGCTTTTTCGGACATAAGTATCAAGGGCCGCTACATTGGGACTCTCCAACAGTAAATGCAGTAAAGATGGTGGCAGATGACTACCATGGCATTTTTGAAGGCATTATATAATAAGAAATTAAGAATGGATTGCAAGAGAATAGTCAACCAACAATAAGGTTGGTATTTAAGAAAGCATCCCGGAAAGGAAACATGAAGCATTTCACTCAAACTAAATACCATCTTCAAATTACTTGTCACCTTTCATCTGGGAATTTCGTCGAACATCTTACCGCAATAATTCCGTCATAATCAAACGCCCACGAGAAATACGTAATCCCAAATAGAACAGGAAAAAAAATGCAGAACCATCTAGCACCGTTACACATATGAGACGCGCCGAAAATCACACAAAAAACAAATTTTTCCTGTCCAATTCGTCTCGGTGCATAGCAACGACTTCGTGAACCAACCTATTCCAACAAGCCCGATGAAGAGAAGAAGCAAAGCTGCGGAAGTATTGGAGAGAGAAAAAGGAGCTCACGACGGCGTTGAAGAGGGTTGACTTGCCGACATTGGGGAGGCCGACAATGCCAGCCCTCAGGCTCATGCTTATCCTGGAGGAGTAGAGCCTCCAGCAATCCCATCGGAAGGGCGAAGGGCGAGGTGAGAGGAGGGGATGGCTCCTTCCCAGCCCCACAAGTGCTGGGATTGGCTGGAGGAGATGATTGCTGCGGGTCAGGACCCTCGCCATCGGCTCCTGCAGTGCTGGGCCGCGCCACCCCCAGTCGCTGCTGCTTGTTGGGCGCTCACCGGTGGTGGAGGACGGTGTGTGGTGTGGGCGGGGAAGTGGTATGTTGGAACGGATGGAGGGAAGGAAACCTGTGGTCGGGTGGGCGCGCCGATCACGTGAAGAGCTCGTGAGCCGTGGACGTCGCAAAGCGGATTTGGCTCGCGGGTCCCTGCTATTAGGGCTGTAAACGGATCCGGATATTATCCGGATCCGATTCGGATTCGTATCCGATTAAACATATCCGTATCCGTTTAAAAGATATCCGGCGGAGCGGATTCGGATACGAATATTATCCGAATAATAAACGGAGCGGACGCGGAAACAAGAGATCCGCTCCGTTTAAGATCCGATCCGAAACCGAATTAGTTCTGGCCATTGGATCTTAATCTAATGGCTCATATTTAATATATAAATATTATATACATCTAAAACCCTAACTCCCCTCCCCCAAATCCCATCGACCCAGGGCAATCTCAAATCCCGCAACGGCGCAACTGTTGCCCTCCTCCCCTCGTCGTCCTCGCCATCGGCCGCCGGCAGTCCTCGCCCTCGCCCCCTCACCCCTCGTCGTCCTCGGCATCGACCGCCGGCGCCGGTAGTCCCCACTGCCGAAGCTTGCCTAGCCCACCTTCTCTTCTTTCCTCCTCCACCTGTCCACCACCATCGCCGCGACTGCCACGACAACATCGGAAGCATCCCGCGGCAGCGCAACAGCAGCAGAGTAAGAAGCGGGCAGGGCGAAGGAGGAGATCTCGGTTCGCCTGGGGGAGATGGTGCAGCCGCCGCCTTTGGACCGGGAGTTGCTGGCGTCGACGCCCAGCTTCCGCAAGTCCCCGGACGAGTGGCCTGGGCTTGAGGAGATCACCGGGAGCGTCGACTCCCTCGCGCTGGATGAGCCGGTGGTGGAGCCCATCTCCTTCGAAGGGCTCGAGCCCATCTCCGCCGATGAGATCTTCTCCGACAGCCGGATTCTTCCCATCTACCCACTGTTCAACCCCCCCCCACCTGGCCTTCGCTCTCTCTCTCTCTCTCTCTTCCCTCTCTCTCTATTCTCTCCCCCTCCGGCGGCACCCCCCATCTGCCCCTTCCCTCCCCGTCCGACATCACCCCTCCCCCTCAATCCTCACTGTTTTCATATTTTCGGATCGGATAATATCTGGATCCGCTCCGAATCCGATCATTATCCGACTAAGATATCCGCTCCGTATCCGAATTTTATTCGGAGCGGATACGGATTATCCGATTAAATATTCGGAGCGAAAATGGAAAACCCATATCCGCTCCGTATCCGCTCCGTTTACAGCCCTACCTGCTATGGGAGTAAAAGTACGTTCCAACGAGTAGTTTGAAATTCGACTTAATAAAAATTTGATTTAATTTTTTTATTTAATTAATGAGTTGAGTTTGAAAAAAAAAAATGATTCATATATGAGTCGAGTTTAAACACATGTGAACTCGATTCGATTATATTTTTGAACAGTTTGTTTAAAAATTTAATTAAATATTCATTAAGAATTTATTTAAGTATTCGTTAATAATTATTTAAATATTTATTTGAATATAGTAAATATGAGATTATAAATATTTTATTTATTTTATAAAATTATTATTAAAATATATAGTAGTTCTGAAGATCTAAATATAGAATACCAAATATTAAAGATATATACACAAATTATATAATAAGATATATATAATCGGGTTTGAAGTTTGAACTTTCAATCAAATTATGAGATAATAGCATATACACAAAACCTCTTTCTGCAAGGTCCCTAGGCACCGCCAAAATAGCTCCTCCTTCTTCCTCCTGATGACCCGTGCAGATGCTGCAGAAGAAGGCTCTGGTTGCAAGGGGTACCGTCGACGGCCACTAGAGCATCTGGTGACCACCGCAGACCCCCTGCCAGTGCCGGACGAAGCTTTCGGTCGCGGCTTCCCCATCATCCCTCCCTTCTGCGTGGCTGACCCATCATCCCCTCCGACACGACGGGCACCTATGCGGCGGTCTCAGGGGAGCAAGAACACCGCCTGCGATGGGGTTCCGACCGCCCCACCCCCTCCACGATTCCACCCCTGCTCATCCCCCAGATTCCACCCCATAGTCCTATATCGATATGGGTTTTGTGGGTGGAGTTTTAGCTTTATAAAAAGATTCCCCAGCCTAAAGATCAACATTCAAACTTTTGTTTCTAGGGCTCAAATCGGCGACGAGTTTCAAGCTTCAAGGCTCATTTACCTGTTTAAGCGTACTGTTTAACTGATAATCTCATTTAAGGCTCATTTAACTCCTTTTGTTTGACCGTTTTAATGATGTGTTTCGAGCTCGTGTCCTCATTACAAACTACTACAAAAGAAAATTTAACTCATAACCAAGTCAGTCTCATTTAGACCAAAGTAGAGCGCGAATCGCCTTTTTTGAGAACGTAGTTTGTCGAGACGCGCTCGAACATCCAAATGGAACAAGCCGAGTTGCACTACCATATAAAGCTCAACTGTCTCGACTGCAGTTTCGAGACTCGAGAAAAATAAACGAGTTCAGTTTGACAATGTACACCACGACGCGGAATATCAGAGCGGTAATAGAGTTATATAAATAGTTATATAGCGAAATAATATCAAACTATTGCACATTGGCATACATGTCAAACGATCCAACTTCTTAATATTCCACTAAAACATCTATACAGTCACTAATTCAGAGTCATAACTCTGTCCCTCGTACTATATCAATCCAACTATTACATGGACTAACTAACACTAACTATCTATTACAAGCTTAGTTTACGTAAAGGC
This sequence comes from Colocasia esculenta, assembly GCA_014218235.1. Lineage (NCBI taxonomy): Eukaryota > Viridiplantae > Streptophyta > Magnoliopsida > Alismatales > Araceae > Colocasia > Colocasia esculenta. The sequence goes on along the minus strand of CM024755.1, from coordinate 14,678,055 downwards.
TGTGATGACCAAACTGTCCCCATAATAATATTTCCATTTATTTATATATTAATTTTGATGATTAACAAAATAACACTAAGGATTTCTTGAGCCTTGAGAACAGGAAGCAAAAGAAAAATGAAAGATCAAGACAATCTGGTAAGTCCCATCATTTCTATCCAAGTCCCTGTAACGACTTCTTTGATAGCAGAACGACTTCCTCTTTGACCGAACACTCAATCGTTACCGTAACGATTTCTTTAGACCTCGTAACGATTTCTTTAGACTCGCACGACTCTCTAGCCGTACGATTCTTTAGACCTCGTAACGATTTCTTTAGAACTCGCAACGACTCTCTAGCCGTAACGATTTCTTTAGACCTCGTAACGATTTCTTTAGAACTCGCAACGACTCTCTAGCCGTAACGATTTCTTTAGACCTCGTAACGATTTCTTTAGAACTCGCAACGACTCTCTAGCCGTAACGATTTCTTTAGACCTCGTAACGATTTCTTTAGAACTCGCAACGACTCTCTAGCCGTAACGACTTCTTTAGACCTCGTAACGATTTCTTTAGAACTCGCAACGACTCTCTAGCCGTAACGACTTCTTTAGACCTCGTAACGATTTCTTTAGAACTCGCAACGACTCATATCATAACGATTTCTTTACAACTCGATAGTCATAACGATTTCGTGTAACGATTTCTTTACAACTTGATAGTCATAACGATTTCTTTACAACTCGATAGTCATAACGATTTCGTGTAACGATTTCTTTACAACTTGATAGTCATAACGATTTCGTTAACAACTCGATAGTCATAACGATTTCTTTACAACTCGATAGTCATAACGATTTCGTGTAACGATTTCTTTACAACTTGATAGTCTAACGATTTCTTTACAACTCGATAGTCATAACGATTTCGCGTAACGTTTCTTTATTAGTCATAACGATTTCTTGCAACGATTTCTTTAGAACTCGCAACGACTTGCCTGTTGTAACGCTTCATAAGTTATCACAACGATTTCTTTACAGTTCATAACGACTTGCTATAATTCATAACGATTTCATAAGTTATGAAGTCAGCAAGATTCTTTTATCGAATTTCTTGATGCATCAGTATAATGCTTTTTAATAGCGTTGAAAAGTCAAAGTCATATCTTGTCCGTTGACTGCTATGCATTAAATGCTCTCCGATCGTATCTCCCATGCATGCAGACAATCTTCCATTTCTATGCTACTCTGTCTACGTACTTTTTCTTGGACAGAAAGGAGCTTTGCTATATACTGCAATATCTGTTCCATCTCAACTAACAATAGACAGCAGTCCTAGCTGTCTTCTATTTATTGATGATATGCTTACAGATATCTGACAAGACTCATCTGGACAACGTTGGACACAAGATACAAAGTTCTATGACATCTCTTTGGCGTGTACACCAGGATAAAAGACTGACGATCAGAAGCTTCCTCAGTGACCAGTCTAACGTACACAAGGATAAGAGACAACGGACACTTCAACGTTCGAATTTGAATCAGCAGTTTAAATAGAAGACTCAAGACGAAAAGAAAAGGGAGAGCAACATCGCTTGATTTTAGAAGAAGAAAGAAATCCATCTCTCAGAATCTTTAGAACTTTGAAGAAGAGCGAAGCCTCCACTCCAAACCTTGTTCTAAGCTCTTAGCTCTCTGTGCTCAAAAGGAATCTTCTCATTTGTAAGAGCCTGTGTGGTCCTTGGAGAGAAAAACCTTGTTAAATCTCTTTCTCTCTCGGGGCTTAGGAGCTTCAGGTTGTAGCTGGTCAAGCTAGAATCTGAAGCCTGTTTCACACCCTTTTTCTGATTAGTTTGTGTTCCCTTCTGGACGAAGGAAGACCTGGTGGTATCCAGGGTGGTTGTTGTTCCCTTCTGGACGAAGGAAGACCTGGTGGTATCCAGGGTGGTTGTTGTTCCCTTCAGGCTGAAGGAAGACCAGTTGAGGCTGGGTGTAAGGATCCTTAAGGGGGATTGTACCCTTGGTAGTAAAATCCTGAGGTATTGCTCAGGGACTGGACGTAGGTCTCCTGTGGAGAGGAGTTCCGAACCAGGATAAAATCCTTGTGTCTTGTGGATGTGTTTTGTGTGATTGTTGTCTTGTTTGCTCTAACTCTAACCTTGTTATTAAGTTGTGCAATCTTTTCAGTAAACAGGTTTTAATCAAAGATCGAAGTTTTAATAACCCATTCACCCCCCCTCTGGGCTAGCTAGCTGGGCAACAAGTGGTATCAGAGCCCGTCTCTTCGACAAAGAAGAAGATCCAACGATCTGAAGAGCAAAGATCAATGGCAGCCCAAAGTCACTTCGAAGGTCAGTCTGTCAACAGACCTCCTTTGTTCGATGGTGAAGATTATACGTATTGGAAGACCAGGATGGAATACTTTCTACAAGGCCACGATTATCAAATCTGGTCAATAGTGGAAGAAGGTGATCTGGTCGTCACAAATGAGAAAGCACAATGGACAGATGAAGATAGAAAGAAATCTCCTTGAACTGTAAAGCTAAGAGCATTCTATGTTGTGCTCTAAGCAAGAAAGAGTTCAACAGAGTTTCAGCATGCAAATCCTCCATGGAAATGTGGGAAAAGTTAAAGATCACATATGAAGGTACAGACAAAGTAAAGGAGACAAGAATTGACATTCTTGTCACTCAGTATGAAAGATTTCAAATGCAAACAGGTGAGTCTATTACCCAAATGTTTAGTAGATTTACTGACATTACTAATGGCCTAGCAAGTCTAGGAAAGTCATATGAAAATGCAGATATGGTAAGGAAGATTCTCAGATCCCTGCCATCTTCATGGACGGCAAAGGTCACAGCTATCGAAGAAGCTAATGATCTTAAGAGAATGTCAGTAGAAAAACTCATTGGGTCTCTCATGGCCCATGAAATAAACATGGAAAGACTAGGAGAATCCTCCAGTAGAAAGAAGCAGTCAAATGCGCTTAAAGCTAATGGGGACTCATCAGAAGAATCCTTAGATAACAGTGAAGATAGCAAAGATAGTGATGATGAAGAAGCCATGCTCTCAAGAAGATTGCAGAGAATCTTGGCAAAGAAGAAGAAGTTCCAGTCTGGTAGGAGGTACTTCAAGAAAAACAAGATCTCAAGAGACCAGATGGAAAAGATCAGAAGAGGAATGAGCCACTTTGCTATGAATGCAAGACCTGGACATATCAAGGCAGACTGTCCAATGTTAAAGAAAATGATCACAAGAAGAAGGACAGCTCCAAGAAGTTCAGAAGATTCAAAAAGAAAGCCATGGCAGCTGCATGGGACAACAGCAGCGACTCAGATAGTGAGTCAAGCTCGAGCAGTGAAGGTGAAGAAGCCAACTTGGCTCTCATGGCGAATACCGAGGATAAGGTAACATCTGATTCTTCTTTCGATTCCTGTAATGACTCAGATTCGGATAATTTGGAAAGTGCATTTAATGAACTCTACGATAAGTATAAAGAAGTGTGTAAACTACTTAAGCTAAGCAAGAAAATATCACATGTCTCGAAAATACCAACTCAGATTTAAAATCTGAAAACGAAGAACTAGAAAAACAAATAGTTGAGCTTAAGAGAAGAAATGAACTATTATGTGAAAACTTAAAAGACAAGAACAGAAAAATCACTGACCTAGAAAAACAGGAAACTCAGATGATTTAAGAAAAACTGTAAATGAATTAAATGAAGAAAACAATACACTAGCAAGCACCCTAGAAAAATTTACCAATGGTAAAAACTCTTTAATATTAAAAGGTGCTAGGAGATCGGGTAAAAGAAAAATGGATTAGGATATACACCCCCAGATAATGAAGAAACCATAATATACCCTAAAACATATCCAACACCAAAATTGTACCCGAACAAGATGTAGCATACAAAGCTGATTTCAAATACATAGAAAAAGTAACTAAGTTATCCTGCTGCAGTCACTGCAACAAGTTAGGACATATTAAAATGACATGCCCAACAAGACATAAAAAATGGATATTAAAAGGTAAAGTTGATGATACTAACCAATCAGGACCCAAAAGAATTTGGGTACCTAAAGCTTGATGTTCTCATTTCAGGTTAACCCTCGAGCATCCAAATGGTATTGGATAGTGGGTGCTCAAGGCATATGTCAGGCAACAAGAAGATATTTGTTGATCTCCAAGCTGAAGAAGGTACAGTCACCTATGGAGATAATGGAAAAGGGACTGTGATAGGAAGCGGGTCTGTGAACATCAAAGGAAAATCAGTCATAAAGGATGTAATGCTGGTCAAAGGTTAAAGCACAATCTCATCAGCATCAGCCAGTTGTGTGACAAAGGCCATCAAATTCAGTTTCAAGAATCAAAATGCAGTATCTTAAAGGATGGTGCAGTCATATTTGAAGCCTACAGAGAAGAAATTTGTATGTTCTATATCTCGATGAACTCAAGGATCAAGATGTGTGTTTGGCAGCTAGCAAAGATAAATCAACTGAGTTGTGGCACAGAAGATTGGGCCACTGCAGCTTGGATGGGCTGAACAGCTCAGAAAAAGAAAACTAGTTGAAGGACTGCCAAAGGTAAATTTCAGATTGGATAGCATTTGCAGACCTTGTGCAAGAGGAAAGCACACCAAGAGCTCCTTCAAATCAAAGACTGTAGTAACCACCTCAAAGCCCTTAGAACTACTTCACATGGATTTATTTGGGCCAATGAGGACTACCAGTTTGGGAGGAAAGAATTTTGGATTTGTAATAGTTGATGATTATTCAAGATTCACTTGGGTATCCTTTTTAGAGCACAAAGATGACACATTTGAGAATTTTGTCAGCTTCAGTAAGAAAGTTCAGAAATCAGAAATTCTCAATTGTCTCTATTCGATCAGATCATGGTGGTGAGTTTCAGAATGAAAAGTTTACGAAGTTCTGTGATGATCAAGGAATTGAGCACAACTTCTCAGCTCCAAGGACACCTCAACAGAATGGAATTGCTGAGAGGAAAAACAGAACTCTTTTGGATATGGCAAGATCAATGTTATCAGAATATGATCTGCCAAGATATTTCTGGGCCGAAGCTATCAACACTGCATGTTATATCATAAATAGAGTGATGATCAGGCCAATTCTGAAAAAGACTGCTTATGAACTCTACAAAGAAAAGAAGCCAAAGATTAGCCATTTCAGAATATTTGGATGTCCTTGCTTCATCCATAACAATGGAAAAAGGGACATTGGTAAGTTGGATGCCAAATCAGATGAAGGCATTTTCATGGGTATTCCTCTAAACCTAAAGGTTATAGAGTTTTCAATAAACGTTCCTTATTAATTGAACAATCAGTACATGTTATTTTTGATGAATCTAACCCTTCCTTGAAAAAGGAAGAAATTAGTGACATTGATGATGCAGATGTCTTGTCCGAAAATTAAAGAAAACTTCAATTAAGGACAAAGAGGATCCAACTCTGGAAGAACTGCAGCAAACAGAAATCCAACATAAAGATCTTCCAAAGGAATGGAGACATCAGAAAGATCACCCTCCTGAAAACATCATTGGTGATCCATCTGTAGGGTAAGAACTAGAGGTAATGTAATTCCATGCGACTATTTAGCATTTCTCTCAAGTAGAACCTAAGACAGTCAATGAAGCTTTATCTGATGAATCTTGGATACTAGCCATGCAAGATGAACTAAATCAGTTCAAGAGAAACCAAGTATGGTCACTTGTTCCTAGACCATCCAATCATTCAGTTATTGGCACCAAATGGTGTTCAGAAATAAACTGGATGAGTCTGGAATAATCTTAAGGAACAAAGCCAGATTGGTGGCTCAAGGCTACTCCCAAGAGGAAGGCATAGATTTCGATGAAACTTATGCACCTGTAGCTAGACTTGAGGCCATTAGGATTTTACTTGCTTATGCATCCGCACTTGATTTAAAACTTTTTCAAATGGATGTCAAATCAGCCTTTTTAAATGGTTTCATCAAGGAGGAAGTTTATGTTGAACAACCTCCAGGTTTTGACGACTCTGAATTTCCAAATCATGTATTTAAACTACATAAGGCTTTATATGGTCTAAAGCAAGCTCCTAGAGCCTGGTATGAAAGGCTCAGTAATTTCTTATTAAATCATGGTTTCACTAGAGGTAAAGTAGATAGTACATTATTTATAAAATCTAAGGTTAAACATATACTTCTTGTACAAATCTATGTGGATGATATTTTTTTGGATCTACTGATGAATCTCTTTGCAAGTACTTTGAAAAGCTTATGCAGGGAGAATTCGAAATGAGCTTGATGGGGGAGTTAAGCTACTTCCTTGGATTGCAAATCAAGCAAGGGAAGGATGGCACTCATATCTGTCAAGCAAAGTACACCAAAGAGCTGTTGAAGAAATTTGGATTTGAAGATGCAAAGCCATTATCAACTCCAATGAGCACATCAACCAGAATGGACAGTGATCAAAAAGGTAAAAGGGTAGATCAAAAGAATTATCGAGGTATGATAGGATCATTACTTTACTTAACTGCCAGTAGACCAGACATTTTGTTCAGTGTATGCATGTGTGCTAGATATCAGGCAGACCCTAGAGAGTCTCACTTAATCTCTGTAAAAGAATATTTAGATATTTAGCTAGAACTCATGATTTAGGTCTCTGGTATCCTAGATCTTGTGAGATAAATCTAATAGTATTCAGATGCTGATTATGCTGGTTGCAAAGTAGATAGAAAGAGCACCAGTGGATGTTGTCAGTTTCTTGCAGGATGCTTAATATCATGGACATCCAAGAAACAAAATTCAGTAGCTCTATCAACAGCTGAGGCGGAATATGTTGCTGCTGGAAGTTGCTGTACACAACTTCTTTGGATAAAGCAACAACTTGAAGATTTCGGCATTCACATCAAATCAATTCCTCTATTGTGTGATAATACTAGTGCCATCAACCTCACCAAAAATCCAGTTCAACACTCAAGGACGAAACACATTGAGGTAAGATATCATTTTATTCGAGACCATGTAGCTAGTGGTAATTTAGAAATTTCGTTTATAGATACAATGGTCAATTGGCAGATATCTTCACAAAAGCCCTACCTGAAGAGAGATTTACATCTCTTAGAAGGGAACTAGGGATGTGCAATTTGTGAAAGAATTTCTGTGATTTTATTGACATATAAATTTTTCAGATTAATGAAAAGTTCTCTCTCCGTTAAAGTTAAACAAAACTCAGTTATCTATATTTGACCGCTTCTGTGTAGAAAGTTGTTTGACTTGTCAAACCTTTTTGTCGCTTTCTACCTTTGCCGCCTTTTGGCGCTCCTCCTGTCATTAAAGTAATATTATTTTATCCAAATCGCTTTGAGATCGATTCGTCTTCTACCTTTACCCTTTTTATTCTCTATCTGTTCACCCAAAGCTGATGCCCTAACGATTTTGGGATCGACTCTCTGCATCTTTCGAAGCCTTCTTCTCTTCCCGCGAAGAACTCCTTCGAGAACTTCCGTCCCTTCCATCATCCTCCCTTCCAGAATCTTTTCTTCTCTGCACCCATGGCCGCTCCGTTGATCTCCGGAAGTGTTGGGGGCTACAGTGCTGAGTATTTATCCCCAAGGGAGCAAGAAAGATTTACATTTGTGAAGACAAAGATTTGCGGAAATAAGGCAGTGGATGTTCAGAATCTTGAGAAGAGTGGCATGGCCAGGCTAGTTGATACTCTAAGAAGATCGCAGTGGATGGATGTGGTCACCTTCAGTGAGGTAAGCTACCCGGACTTGGTAAAAGCCTTCTACATCTGTCTGAAGTCAGAAGCAGATGGATCCCTTGTTTCCTCTGTCAAGGGTATCCAAATCAGAATAACCCATGAGCTTTTGCGTGATCTGTTTGGAGTAAAGACCTCTGGATTTAGTGGCATTCACTCTGTGAATGATGAAGTCAAAGGTCTCGGGATTATCGGTCCAGGATTTAAGTTGAAGGATGGAAGCTTGATATTAATCAGATGTCCGCGTTCAACCGATTGCTTCACTTTATAGTCTGCCAAATCTTAGTTCCCCGTAGTGCTACCTTTTCCTCATGCACTAGGGCAGATTCGGACATAATGTTCTGGGCAATCCAGAACAAAGAGATAAACCTGGCCGCAGTGATGATTGAGCGAATGATGTTTGCACATGCTCAGTTATGGGAAACAAAGAGCAAGTTGAATGTTTCCCTTCCGTATGCCCATCTTCTGACCAAGATTTTCAAGCACTTTGGAGTAGATCTGTCAGGTGCGGTAGCTGAAAAATGGGCCAGTCTATAAGGTCCAGAAACCTGAAGAAAGTGGTTTTTCAGTGCAAGAAGGAGTTTGGTCGAAATCCTCTGTGGCTGAAGGAGAAGCAGTTATTGCAGATATTCCAGAAGCAGTAGAAGTAGAGCAAGCAGCAGCAGTCAAGCAGCAAGCAAACCAGTTGAGTCAGCTGTGGGATGCCAATCCGAAGCTCAATTGGAAGAGGGTGCAGCTGGTGTGGCAGATTCCTTGCCCACCACCTTAGTCACCTCTATTTTAAGAGAAGTATTGGACTCCATTCCCTCCATCTCAGTCTCTTCTAAGGCAGGTGGACCTGATGAAGATGTTGTCTTGGAAGAAGCTCCTCTCAGGGAGCAAGAAAGTATTGAAGTCCCTGCTCCCATTCAGGGGGAGCATGCTGAGAGTGAAAAGCCAGAGAATGAAGCCTTTTCTGAGAAAGCTGCACCTACTCAGGAAACTCCAGCTCCAGCCTTGGTTGATGTTAGTGAAGGCCCAAGTGCAACTATAAATCTTGAGGAGCCTGTCTCTCAGCCAGGTAAGCAGAAAGAGTTGTTCACAGGAGGTCAAGGAAGGGCCATAGGAAAGTAAAGTTGAAGCATGTTATGGCCTTGTTAAAAGCCCAAGGAGAGATCTTGGCATCAGTTCAGTCTGGTATACAAGGAATTGTTTCAAATCAAGTTTCAACCTCCTCAGACGTATCCTCAATAAGAAATGCAATGAGGTATTTCAATAAAGAAATGTCTGATATGAAGAATTTGCTGGCTAATCTTTCAAAGTCTAGTGGTGTCCCTCCTGCACCTACTCAGCAGTCCAGCTGAAGTTCCTAGGCCACCAGGGCCTCCAGCAGAAGTCTCTCGGCCAACAGGGCCGCCAGTTCAAGGGTCAGGGCCATCAGGGCCATCAGTTGTAAGGTCACCCGGACCAGTGGCAGCCTCAGGGTCTTCAGGACCCTCTCCTGCAGTCAGAGAAAGTCAGGCCAAAGGAAAAGAGCCAGTGTCAGTCTCCAAGGCCCCTGATACTTCATCTCTTGCCACTCCAACCCTCTCCACACCCATCCTTCTCCTCCTACTGCACCTCCTGCTCCACCAACCATAAAACATCCCATGCCTCGCACCCAACCTTCCTCATCCTCTACTTCCTCTCAACCCTCCTTCTCACCTACTCCAGCTCTCATCTCAGCTTCATCCTCATTAACTCCTCAACCTTCACCTATTAAATCCAAACATCTCATCCTCAACCAACCTCTTCCTTTAATCCTAAACACTTTTTCTATCCTCCTACTCCTCCTAATTCTGTTATCTTTCCTCCAGTGAAACCTCTGCCTCTTGGTATTTTTGACACCAATGTTCCAGACCATTTTGAAAGGAACACTCTCCACCATTCTTTCCACAGCCTCTCACATTCACAGGACTGACCCTCCTAGTCCTGTCTTGAAAAGAGAAAAACCTCTTCCTCTCTAAGCACTCCTTCTGCTTCTCTCTACCCTCCTTTATGGTACTCTCTTACCCTTGATCCTAAGAGAAGACCTATCTACAAAGAATACCTCCAGAAATGCATTCTTTCTACCATTTATGGTATTCCTTTTCTCAACCTCTCCGAACACCTGGACATTGTTCTTCCTTTTACTCAGATATCTCAAGCTTTCAAATCCAAAATCTTTGAGGGCACTGAGTTCAAGACTGAAGATCAGTGGGCAGCTATCAAAGGAAACAAGGCTCAGTACTCAAAATACCTGACTGCAAGGGCCGAATCTCTCTCTCTCAGAGCTCACCCACTCACCTTCTCTGAGTGGTTTATCTTCCAGCACAAGAACTCTTGGGGATCCTTCATTTTGAAGGAAATTCGCGTTGCCAGAGCCTTTCAGCTGTACAGTGACTTCTGTTACTTGAACAAAATTCCAGAAGTTCAGTTTTGCCAGTTCAACTCGCAGATTACTGTGCTGCAATCAGAACCCCTCTCAACCTTCCTCTTACAGTAGACTTTGTCTCCTTCAAGGTTGATTTTCCAGTTCTTCTGCCGAAGCTGCACTCGTTAGTGTTTAATTCAGATGCTGGATCTCATGCTCTAGATATGTTTGCAAGGCAGCTGGGCCGGATGTCAGCCAAGCAGGGCCGATCTCCTCCTTTTTGCGGTTCATCTTCAGAGAATATCACTCTGGCCGCATGTCTTCTCTGACCTTAGCTCCACTCATTTCTGAGTGTGAACGACTCACTCATCAGAATGGGAGCTTCTCTATCGGGCCTCTTATCAGCAATTGGAAGCTATCAATCAAGATCTAGTTAGTCAGAGGAAGCCTGCTCTTTCTGCAGAAGCCTTTATGGATCTAATTCCATCGCACCCATACCAGAGCTCTATGCTGTATGGGCTCTAGATATTCTGCTTTCTATGCCTTAAAGCAGGATCTGTTAAATCAACAACTTCACTATCCAATTTCCTTGGACAGATTTCTCCATAGGGCCAGTTTTGGCAAGAGTACTTACTTCAGATTCATTTTGGACAAACTCAGTATGGAGAATTCTTAGAGCAGCAAAGGCAACTCTACATTCAGAGGAACATCCCTTCCATGGGACCCTCCTTCTCAGTTACCTTTGGCGTTTTTCTGCAAATTTTGAGGATCTTGAGATCAAGGCATGGGTTATCTCACAGCATGCCTCCTTGTTATCTCCTCTGTATTATCTTTCTCCCTCTTAATAAAAATCTTTCTCTCTTCTTTGTCTCACAGCTTATCTTTTTGCCTAATGACAAAATGGGGAGACAACTAACGTAAATCTGAAAACATATTTCATTCTTTGTCTGATGTTTAGTATATTTTGTCATCATCAAAAAGGGGAGATTGATGACCAAACTGTCCCCATAATAAATATTTCCATTTATTTATATATTAATTTTGATGATTAACAAAATAACACTAATGGATTTCTTGAGCCTTGAGAACAGGAAGCAAAAGAAAAATGAAAGATCAAGACAATCTGGTAAGTCCCATCATTTCTATCCAAGTCCCTGTAACGACTTCTTTGATAAGCAGAACGACTTCCTCTTTGACCGGAACACTCAAATCGTTACCGTAACGATTTCTTTAGACCTCGTAACGATTTCTTTAGAACTCGCAACGACTCTCTAGCCGTAACGACTTCTTTAGACCTCGTAACGATTTCTTTAGAACTCGCAACGACTCTCTAGCCGTAACGATTCTTTAGACCTCGTAACGATTTCTTTAGAACTCGCAACGACTCTCTAGCCGTAACGATTCTTTAGACCTCGTAACGATTTCTTTAGAACTCGCAACGACTCTCTAGCCGTAACGATTCTTTAGACCTCGTAACGATTTCTTTAGAACTCGCAACGACTCTCTAGCCGTAACGACTTCTTTAGACCTCGTAACGATTTCTTTAGAACTCGCAACGACTTTCTAGCCGTAACGACTTCTTTAGACCTCGTAACGATTTCTTTAGAACTCGCAACGACTCTATAGTCATAACGATTTCTTTACACTCGATAGTCATAACGATTTCGTGTAACTTTCTTTACAACTTGATAGTCATAACGATTTCTTACAACTCGATAGTCACAACGATTTCGTGTAACGATTCTTTACAACTTGATAGTCATAACGATTTCTTTACAACTCGATAGTCATAACGATTTCTTACAACTCGATAGTCATAACGATTTCGTGTAACGATTTCTTTACAACTTGATAGTCATCGATTTCTTTACAACTCGATAGTCATAACGATTTCGCGTAACGATTTCTTTATAGTCATAACGATTTCTTGCAACGATTTCTTTAGAACTCGCAACGACTTGCCTGTGTAACGGCTTCATAGTTATCACAACGATTTCTTTACAGTTCATAACGACTTGCTATAATTCATAACGATTTCATAAGTTATGAAGTCAGCAAGATTCTTTTATCGAATTTCTTGATGCATCAGTATAATGCTTTTTAATAGCGTTGAAAAGTCAAAGTCATCTTGTCCGTTGACTGCTATGCATTAAATGCTCTCCGATCATCTCCCATGCATGCAGACAATATCTTCCATTTCTATGCTACTCTGTCTACGTACTTTTTCTTGGACAGAAAGGAGCTTTGCTATATACTGCAATATCTGTTCCATCTCAACTAACAATAGACAGCAGTCCTAGCTGTCTTCTATTTATTGATGATATGCTTACAGATATCTGACAAGACTCATCTGGACAACGTTGGACACAAGATACAAAGTTCTATGACATCTCTTTGGCGTGTACACCAGGATAAAAGACTGACGATCAGAAGCTTCCTCAGTGACCAGTCTAACGTACACAAGGATAAGAGACAACGGACACTTCAACGTTCGAATTTGAATCAGCAGTTTAAATAGAAGACTCAAGACGAAAAGAGTGTGGGTGTGCAACAGCGCTTGATTTTAGAAGAAGAAAGAAATCCATCTCTAGAATCTTTAGAACTTTGAAGAAGAGCGAAGCCTCCACTCCAAACCTTGTTCTAAGCTCTTAGCTCTCTGTGCTCAAAAGGAATCTTCTCATTTGTAAGAGCCTGTGTGGTCCTTGGAGAGAAAAACCTTGTTAAATCTCTTTCTCTCTCGGGGCTTAGGAGCTTCAGGTTGTAGCTGGTCAAGCTAGAATCTGAAGCCTGTTTTCACACCCTTTTCTGATTAGTTTGTGTTCCCTTCTGGACGAAGGAAGACCTGGTGGTATCCAGGGTGGTTGTTGTTCCCTTCTGGACGAAGGAAGACCTGGTGGTATCCAGGGTGTTTTTGTTCCCTTCAGGCTGAAGGAAGACCAGTTGAGGCTGGGTGTAAGGATCCTTAAGGGGGATTGTACCCTGATAGTAAAATCCTGAGGTATTGCTCAGGGACTGGACGTAGGTCTCCTGTGGAGAGGAGTTCCGAACCAGGATAAAATCCTTGTGTCTTGTGGATGTGTTTTGTGTGATTGTTGTCTTGTTTGCTCTAACTCTAACCTTGTTATTAAGTTGTGCAATCTTTTCAGTAAACAGGTTTTAATCAAGATCGAAGTTTTAATAACCCATTCACCCCCCCTCTGGGCTAGCTAGCTGGGCAACAGGCTGGTCCCTCTTGCTCCTCCTCATGCCCTTCTCGTGAGTGTGGTTATCTTCATTAACTCACCTGAAACCAAAATAAATAGCGCAGGATGACGATAATGTCTAATAGGAGTTAATATCTCATATAAACATGCATGCTTTAAGTGATTAATGTCTTGTCAAGCAGGCTAACTGGAAAAGACGATCAAATATAGTCAAGAGAGTAATGTCGTATGATAACGAGAAATAATAGCACATTCACGAGAGTATAGCACAAGCATGATAACGAATTGGCCATATAACTAAATAGCATGTAACGTTTGCACAAATGTGCACTGGTAGAGATAGCACTTTTGGTCGAGCTTCTTGTCAACCGAGAGATCATAATATAGTGATTGATTAAGTGATTGTCATAGATTAAATCTTGTTAATATGGCACTGGATGCATGCCGAACATCCTGATCATTTAACTCCCGCGGGTAAATGGCACTTTCAGGTAAAACAACGGTAAACAGGTGATAATAACAATTGCACAACACACATGGTCATGTGCCGACAGTCCGGTAGAAGTCACAACCGCCCAATAGTCGTGCTATGAACACAGTCCAGAAGTCCGGCGTGATCTCAAGGTAAGAGAGAACAAACTGGTGTCACTCTTAGCGCTGCCCCACTTGTGATTGCTAACCTCTTGGAGGCCTTGCCCTCTGAACATCTATCTAAGGATCAGCCTCCATCTTCAGTCTCTTTGAACCCCGATGTAACGACCCCGATGCCCGGACCCTCGATTCCTACCAAGGATCCGACCATCGGGACCGCCGCCCACGGGCCCGAAGACCCGGAAGGGCTAACGGACCAGTCTAACAAGATACGTAACGAAGATAAATAACAACTAAACGCACTAAAAGTACCAACAAGTGAAGGAAAGAGTCCAACATAGTGTACAAGTCTAGTACAGTTCCAAAGTAGTAAAGTACAAGTGCAGGAAATAAAGGGAATAACAGGTCCTTTAGGGGCATACACCGAGGGTGAAGTACACGAAATTGGGGAACACTGCTCACGGAAGACACCGTCTACTACGGCCCCGTCTCCTCAGCCCGCCGCGGAGGTTGCTGCTGTGAAGTCTCGCCTGAAAAGGACGGAATGAGCTTCATGAAGAAGCCCAGTAGGGACTACCAATCTCCCACAGGTTCTAACAGCAGAATAGATCTATATATACAATAATTAGATAAAATAGTAAATCTATCCTACTAAACATAGTAAAGTGCGGAAGCGCGAAGAAACTACACTGTCTAAGCTAAACGTCGAGACCGAAAAACTCGTGTAAACCATGGCACTGGGAAGAACCCAAGGCTGTAACACAGACAGTAAACAACTACCTAGATAAAGACACTAGCTACAGAAACACTACACTAGTCAACCGGCCAGGTGCGCCACGCGCCTTACCCTCGACTGACAGTCCTTGTCTAGCACCTCCCGTCGGAGTGAGACGCGGAACTAAGTAACCACAACTGCCATAGTCTGGCCAGACTACGGTCTCACGCCTGGCCCCTCTAGATGGTTCTGGAACCATGTAGAGTGAGGTAGTGAGAAAAGGACTAGCTGATCTGCGCCGGAAGAGCTACCAACTACCACGGCGTCCCAGGCTCAGCTAAGAGAGCTCTACAAACAACTCTACGCCGTTGTCCCCACTGTTTTCCCCTCTACTACCAGAGTCCATGACTCGAGCTCGCTTGCCACCCAGAGAACTCCCTCAAATAGGCGTGCGGGGACCGGGGGTCTAGGTAATAGTAACAACATGTCTCGTGGACAAGCCCTCAAGTGCCTAGCACCGGGCGAAAGACTAGAGTAGCATTGTACTAGGAACATCACAGGTGCTAAGAAAAAGAGTCGCAGTGGAAGGAAAACTCCGAACAGGTCGCCAAGTCCCTTCTCTGTCTGAGAAGGCGACGCACAGGCTGTCGCCACCTGAAGGCGACACCATGTCTGTCGCGACCTGGGTCAGAAGGCGACAGGGAACCCGTCGCGATCAGATCGCGACAAGGGCATTGTCTCGACAACAGCCAGAGGCCCAGGTGACCACCTGAGACCTCTCACTACACACAGTGGAAGCCTGATGAGAAGGCGACAGCCACCCTGTCGCAACCAAGAACGCGACAAGGTGGGCGTTGTAACGTCGCATGTTTTTCGGATCTTCGCGGATCCTTGCTTAGCGGGTTTGGTGGCCAATGTGTGTGGCCCATAGTCTGTGTTTTAGGTATTCTCGTAGATTGTGAGGCTTTGTGGGCTGGCAGATTGGGCCCAAAGCACTCACTGGTTCACTGTCTGTGAACGCGACAATACTGGGTGTCTGTAACGGCCCTGGATGTTTATGCTCAATAAGGCTCCATATCCAGATCCGTCTCTCGCGAACGGACCGAAGTCTCGCAAGGGATAACTCGTACACATGTCTAGTAAGAATATAAAAGACAATCACAATAGTATAAGACACAAGAAGGTACATGTGCTCATATCTGTATATAACAGTTTACAACTGTCCCATTACATTATTACATGTTCAATTAAAAAGTACAACTACCTGGGGCATACCCCGAGGGAGCACAAGCTCACACGACACAACTAACACTACTGCTGGTGGTACAAGTCTGCCACAATGCCTTCGCAAGCCATACCAACGGTAAGCCCTGAAAAGAACTGTAGGGGAGTGAGCCTCAACAAGTCACCGGCTCAGTAGGGACCACCCAAAAACCACACAAGAGACCTCAACCCTCAAAGGGTCTCACTGACAACACTGATAGCCAAACCATAGCATGCTCACAATAATACATAATTAACAACAACTAAACTTAATCTTATCAACTAATACAAATCTCAGAACAAAAGAGGAACAACAGGACTAGCACAGCACCACTAGTCTGCCCAACAACTGAAATGCCTAGGCCACAGCCTCACAGGAAATTTATTATAACAACTGGTCGCCTAAGCTACGTGCCACACAGGTAACCAGCTACCTAGGCTACAAGCTTCACAGGCGAACCTCAAACACATGGGTAACTAGACTGCTGACCAAGAGCTGGTCCAATATACCCCCAAGCTACGATATGTCGAAAGCCACACACATGGTAGCAGGACTGGCTACAGCGAGCTAATCCATCACACACTAAAACCATAATCGAAAGTTTATCCAAGGAATGGTACAACACAATGAGTGGAAAGTCTCACCACACACGACCTCCATGGAGCACAGCTCCACCTCAACACCTGAAAAGGCTGGTACACAATGTACCACGAAAAACCGATACCCACAAAGGGTACAGGTACCTACCACCACGAGGTACCACCACAAAGCCTCAGTACAACTGTGCCTCTTACCAGGCACCACAGGGGGTCAAACTTCAACCAACGAATCACTATACACAAGCCACGACCACTGGCAAAGCACGAGTCAGAAAGAATGACGGCACCACACGGGAACGGACTACTGGTTCATGACGCCAGTATCCAACCGAAAAACACAACACAAGAACTACCTCTCAGTCTCACAGTCACAGACGAAAGGTCCAACTGCCGCTCCACAAGCACAAGCCAAAGAACAGTGGAGACCAACCAACACCACACCTGCAGATCACACAGCTGCAGGTCCATGCCTGACACCTTTAGAGACTCTGGCCTAAGCTCCCTAAAGTGAGGCACTGGAAAACAGGACTAGCTAGGGATTCCAGTGTCGACTACTAGTGTCTGTACCCCCAACTACGAGTGCGCTACAAGCGACCAAACGCAAACTCTCACAAGTCGCTGCCATCTGTCGTCTTTCCCTCAGTCGGACGTACAACTCAAACACAGTAGTGAGGGTGTCCAGGATAGACGACACAGACCTCGATGGTACACACAGTACCGGGACAAACCCCGAGCATTAACGTGTCTGGCTCACACAAAACCTGGGGTACCCAACTAGAGAGGTATTTAGGAATAGGCGCCGGACCACCACACTCGGCAACGCACAATCCATAATACATGCATATATCATCTGTATTACAAAACCACGGTACACATGTGAGGAGTAGCTTGTCCCGGTCACCCTGTGACCTACAAGCTAGCCTACACAGATACATACATAAATTACATTAACCAATAATAACTTGCCCGTCACTGGTCACCTCGTGACCTCCATTGCCACATTAAACACATTACACAATAACCACTTAATAACCACACTTATGCTTTACAAAGTAACCATCTTAAATAATTTATAATAAATATTAAAGGACCTAGACTAGGTTCATGCTGGAACCTCATTGCCCAGTCACCATAAACCAACCATATAAACACCACTCAAACCATGCACACCATACGTCAACCACGTAAACCACACGTTCATAATATAAACAGCACGCCAACCACATGGATAGCGAGCTTAAAGAGCGCTACAGGTGCCAACTCACCGCACACGCTAGCTATGCACATAAGACACTGATACTCGGATAATCGTACCATTTAAACCATGCACAACAGGACCTCTCGGCTGAGGTCGCGACATGGGGTAATGTTGCCTTCAGAACGCGACACCCCGATATGTCGCGTTCACAAACTGAACACGACGGGTCGGCCTGTCGCGTTCTCAACATGACAGGGGGCTTTGTCGCCTTCACAGGAAGGAACCCTAATCCATGATCCTCTCCCCAGATTACCCCCACAAGCCATGCAAACCATGCTTAATTTCCAATTTTCATGCTTTAATGAATGCCCTAGCATGATATCTACTGTTTATAAAGAGATAAGCAATCTAAACATGCATCATACATGATCCACGCAGTAAAACGAGGTGGGATCTCCCTACCTTCGTGAAGAACACACAAACCAACCATGGCACGGCATCTCCCCCACTCCATTCGATGTCCTCACGGCGAAAGCGCGCCGAAAACCACTCTGAAATGCCGAATCATCCGGAAATCCGCTGCAACAGCCTCCCCTAGCCGAGCAGAGCTTGTGAAAGCTCTGTTTGGCCGACCTTGCATAAAAATGCACTGCGGTTGGGAACACGACGTAGCTCTGCGTCGCGACTTGAATACGACGTAGGTGGTCGTCGCCTTCCCAAGGCCGACGTCTGCATGCCGCCCAGCACGCGACAGGCGGCGCGCATGCTGACGAAGACCGCTACAAGGCGGCAACCTGAACATGACACCCAGAACCGTCGCGTTATGAATGCAACGTCCCTTATTGTCGTGTTCACAGACAGTGAACCTGTGGGCTGTTTGGGCTAAAACCTCCTACCCACAACACCCACACAACGCACTGGAACCGCGACCAAGGCCCTAATGACCCCACATTGGTCATGGACACCATACCAGAACCAAAAAACACAGATCTGAATGACCACTAAGCGAGGATCCACGAGGATCCAAAAAAATGCGCGACCTTACAGTGTCACGTTCTTGAAACCGTTGTTTGGCGGTCGTCGTCTGCATGCACGCCGTGTGTCGCGCGTTGGGTTACTTGCTGACGTCGGCCTTGGGAAGGCGACGACCTCTTACGTCACGTTCAGATCGCGATGGAGGGCCACATCGTGTTCCCAACTGCGATGTGTTTTTATGCAAGGTCGACCGAACATAGCTCAACAAGCTCTGCTCGGCCAGGGAGGAGTTTTTGCGCAGGTTTTCAGGTGATTTGGGGTTCTGGAGGAGTTTTTGGCATGCTCTCGCCGCGAGGACGTCACACGGAGCGGGGGAAATGCCGGGTTGTGATCGGTCTTCGTGTTCTTCGCGAAGGTAGGGTGATTCTACCCATTTTCATGTTGTGAATCGCATGTGACGCATGTTTGGTTTGTTAATCGCTTAAAGAACAGTAGATATGCATTGAGTAAAGCATGAAAAATGGGAATTAAACGTGGTTTGTATGGTTTGTGGGGGTGATCCGGAGATGGGAACCCGGATTAGGGTTTCGTCCTGTGAAGGCGATGGAGCCCTCTGTCGTGTTCTGAATGCGACAGGCCAACCCGTCGCGTTAGGCTTTTGGATCGTGACATGTCGGGGTGTCGCGATCAGAAGGCGACAGTGCCTATGTCGCGATCACAGCCGAGAGAATTGGTTGTGTCTGTTTTACTGGTACGATTATCCGATTATCGTTAAAGTGTTGTGCATGGCATGAATATGTGGTGCCAATGCACTTGTAGCGCTCGTGGAGCATGTCGTTTGCATGTTGTTTACGTGGTAAGTGTGTTGCTCACGAAGCGAGCGTGTGTTTACGTGGTTGGCGTGTTGTGCACACAGTTAGTGTATTGTACACATGGTGTTTACATGGTTTGAATGACGTGCATGTGGTTTGTGTGTGCATGGCAAGTGTTTCGACATTGTGTTTATTGTAATATAACTGTTGCGGTTAGTTTGTGGTGGTTGAGCAGTGAGGTTCCAGTGTGAACCTAGCTTCTGTCCTTTAATGTCTTTTGTATTATTATTAAGATGGTTTAATTAGTAAAGTATATGTATGGTTATTAAGTGATTATATATTGTATTGATATGGCAATGGAGGTCATGAGATGACCAATGACAGGTAAGATTGTTGTATGTCATTGTGATTTAAGTATGCGTTAGTGTCGGTTAGCTTGGAGGTCACATGGTGACCGGTGACGAGCCAATTATATTTAATGTATCGTGATATAAGTTTCACCGTGTATTAAGTGACTGACGTGGTTTGTGTGCTAACCGAGTGTGGTGGTCCGGCGCCTATTCCGGAATACCTCTCTAGTCGGGTACCCCAGATTTTGTGTGAGCCAGGCACGTTAGTGCTCGGGGTTTGTCCCAGTACTATGTGTACCGTCGAGGTATGTGTCGTCTATCCTAGACACCCTCACTCCTGTGTTTGAGTTGTACGTTCGGCTGAGGGAAAGACGACAGTGGGACAGTGACTTGTGAGAGTTTATGCTTGGTCGCTTGTAGCGCGCTCGTGGTTGGGGGTACGGACACCAGTAGACATACTGGCCTCAGCTAGTCCTGTGTTTCCAGTGTCTCACTTTAGGGAGCTCGGGCCAGAGTCCCTAAAGGTGCCAGGCATGGGCCTGCAGCTGTGTGGTCTGCAGGTGTGGTGTTGGTTGGCCTCCACTATTCTTTGGCCTTACTGTGTGGTTGTGGAGGGGCAATTGGACCTTTCGTCTGTGACTGCGAGACTGAGAGGTAGTTCTTGTGTTGTGTTGTCCAGGTTGGATACTAGCATCATGAACCAGTAGTCCGTTCCCGTGTAGTGGCATTGTTCCTTTCCGAATCGTGCTTTGCCACTAGTGATGGCTTGTGTGTGTGACAGGTTGGTTGAGGTTTTACCCGTTGTGGTGTGCCCTGGTGGTGGCATGATACTGGTTGTGGATCCGTGGTGGTACCTCGTGGTAGTAGGTATATGTACCCTTTGTGGGTAGTTTTGTGTTGTGGTACTTTGTGTTCCAGTCCCTTCAGTTGTTGAAGTGGACTGGTGTTCTGTGGAGGTCTGTGGAGTGACCTTCCATGTGTTGTGCTTTTACTCGTCTCTGGGTAAGTTTCCAATTATGTTTTTGGTGTGAGGTGTTGGTGTGAGGTGGATTGGCTAGCTGATACCAGTCTTGTTACCCTACGTGGGTAGGTTGCCATTGAAGCTTGTAGCTTCAGCGACCAGTTGTTGTAATGATTTGCATGTGAGGCTTGTAGCCTAAGCATTACAGTTGTTTAGCGAACTAGTGGTGCTGTGCTAGTCCTGTTGTCCCTCTTCCTTTCCAGGATTGGTATTAGCTGATGTAATTGTGTTTAGTTGTTATTAATTATACTTTGATGTGAGTATGATATGGTTTGGCTATCGGTGTTGCCAGTGAGACCCTCTGGGGTTGAGGTTCTTCGATGTTGTGTGTTGTTTTGGGTAGTCCCTACTGAGCCTGTGACTTATTGAGGCTCACACCTCTACAGTTCTTTTCAGGGCTTGCCGTTTGTGTGGCTTGAGGAGGTGTTGTGGCAGACTTGTACCACCAGCAATAGAGTTAGTCGTGTTGTGTGAGCTTGTGCTCTCTCGGGGTATGCCACAGGTAGTTGTACTCTTTTAATTGGACATGTAATAATGTATTGGGACAGTTGTAAATTGTTATATATAGGTATGATCACATGTACTTTCTTGTGTCTTATACTGTTGTGGTTGTCTTTTATATTCTTACTGGATACGTGTACGAGCTATCCCTTACGAGACTTCGGTCCGTTCGCGGGAGACGGATCTGGATATGGAGCCTTATTAGGCATTAATATCCAGGGCCATCACAGGCGTCGCTTCCTCAAACCGGAAGGTGACGTATCGGGCTGTCGCGACCTGGGTCGCAACACCAAACGTGTCGCGACCGCAGGTTTTGCACACCCAAGGACACCACCTTCAGGCCATGCACCACCCATACAAATAAACCAAGGGGAGGGGAGCATGGATAGCTATGTAAACAACTCAAATAGCATCAAACCACCCTTGTAAACACCCATGCATGTCAAGGAAAGGATCTACACTCAATTAACCTCACATGCAACATGAAACCCTCAACAAAGATACCCCATTCCAAGCACCATTCAAACATCACAAAAACATCCATACAAACCACATGAACCATAGAAGACAATGCACATCCTAGCATGGGTTCTAATGGGCTTGGAGAAGGGGGATTGGGCCCTAGCATGGTAGAACTAGGGGGAAGGCAAAGGAGTCCCTACCTCAAAACGAAGATCCACCCCAATGGGGCCTTCTCATAGGCATGCAACCCTCCTCGCTCCAATCCCCGTGGAGACACCGTCCACGAGCCACGAATGTCCTTCATAAGCCGAGGAAGAGGATCACCATAGGAAGGATGCCACAGAGAGGAAAAGAGTTCAGAAGGAAGATCTCAAACCAAAATCCAAAGCCACACAAGAGCAACCCAACACCTACCTTCACAAGCCACCCAAAGACTCCTCTCCTCCAAGCTCTCCATAGAGCACAGGCAATAGAGGGCTCGAGGAAGAAGAGCACCAACCGAAAGGGGAAGAAATGGGGCTGTTCTCAGGCCTGTGACCATTTAAGCTTCGGAGATGAGAACGCAACAACTTGCCTGTCGCGTTCACTCAAGTGAACGCAACGGCCAACCCGTCGCGATCCCATGGTCAAGTTCAACCTACCAACGGAACCGCCACGCGTCGCCCTTGCAACTCTGACACCATGAAGGCGACACCTGACCCGTCGCGTTCATCATGTCAGTGGTTGACACTTGTCTCGTCTGTCCATGCGGTCAGAGGCTGAACGTGACAGCGTGCCTGTCGCGTTCCCAACTAGAACGCGACAGTCATCCTGTTGCCTTCAGAAGGTGACAGCCCAGGCGTTGCGACCTTCAACTGAAGGTGGCTAACCAAAGGAAAGGAGGGATGTTACAATCTAACCAACAAAAAAAACAATTTCGTCCTCGAAATTAAGGGCGAAACCGGGGGAGAAGATGACAAGGAAACATACCAGTCACTCAAACAAGTAAGGAAAATGCTCCCGCATCTCGTCCTCACGCTCCCAAGTGGCCTCGCCACCGACGCGGTTCTCCCAAACCACCTTGACAAGCGGGATTTGCCTCCTGCGCAGCTGCTGAACTCTGCGGTCCACAACGCTGACCGGATACTCTGGTACGGACAGATCTGGAGTGACCTCTAGCTGTGAGTAGTCCAACACGTGTGACGGATCTGGCATGTACTTCCTCAGCTGCGAGACGTGGAAGACGTCGTGAACACCTGCCAACTCAGACAGAAGAGCTAATATGTAAGCGACCTCGCCAACCCGCTCCAGGATGGGAAAGGGGCCAACAAACCTCGGGCTGAGCTTGCCTCTCTTCCCAAAACTGAGAACGCCCTTGGTGGGCGAGATCCGAAGAAACACGTTGTTGCCTGCCTCGAACTGAAGTGGCCTCCTGCGAACGTCCGCGTAGCTCTTATGTCTGCCTTGTGTTGTCTGCAGTCTCTGTCTGATCAGCCTCACGGTGTCTGCACACTGCTACACCAACTCCGGACCCAGTAGCTGCCTCTCACCAACCTCGTGCCAATGCAACGGTGTCCTGCACTATAGCAACCCAGAAAATTTAATACTTGAAAATTTGAAATAATAATTTCTTTAAAAATAGAATAATAGAAACATACATACCATTATCATATGTGCAAGAATACATCGGAAAATTTCGAAAAAAGTATAAATTAACCCCAAATATTATCCCTAAGTGTTCCACGAAGAAATTCGTACAACAAAAAGTTTGATTGGCCAAGTGTACGTCACAAGGTGACTAATTATCCAATTAGGGAACTAAGTCAGAAAACTATTAACATGGAAATATAACGGGCTCATAAATTAAATGAACATGTCAGAGAGACCTCCAACATTGAGTATTGATGACCCATTATCGAAATTGGACCAATGGACCTCTCATAGTCCATAAATAAAATCAAGTAAGAAAAATATAATAAAATCCGTAACTCTATTATTCCCTAATTAAAAAGGGAAATCCCAAAAGATAAATTCCAATAACTAATGGGCTTTGATAAATGGACCATATAAGAATTATTGGGCCAAAATAGGGATTTTTAAAAGAAGAGTAATAGGAAAATACTCTAAATTCGCAACTTAATTATTACCTAAATAGAAAAGGGTTATTAAATAAGTAAAATAACTAGTTTGGGTTGGAATTGGATTCCTAAACCTACCCTAATAGGTTGGCCATGAATTTTAGCTCCCATCCTAACCCGAGTAGAAGTGGAAAGCTTGGAATGAGGTTAGGAAAAGAGGAAATTCAGAATTTAATAGAAGTTAAAGTCCTATTAGGAAATAACTACCCAACAAGTATAAATACTCTCCAATCTTTCCATGGCCGGCCCTAACACATTGTTGGAGCTTGCTAGACCTGGAGGAGAGGCCAAGGAGGAGGAGAATTTTTGGGGAGAAGGCTTCATCAAAGCTTCAACCCAAGTTCTTCAAGTTCTAGCCCTAGAAGAGGAAATTGAGTCAATGTAGGCATTCTCACAAGCTAAAATCATAATATTTCATCTGTAGATTGTTCCATGCATCAGGAACAAAACTCTCAAGTTTCATAATTTTCCATCGAGCCAATATTTTCTTCTTGAATTTTGAAGTTCCGTAACTCTCTTGACCCTGAACCTTCATGTTTAATTCATATCTTCTTGAATACTCGATCCCATACTCTCAAATTTTTATTGGAGATACTGATGCATGATAGGCATCTTTTGCCCCTAAAAGCACTAATTTTTATCCACCCTACTTCGTGAATTAATTCTCTCATCTCAACTGCTCACTGTGTCATGTACTCCCTGTTTGATTTGAATAAGGCATGTCGAAACTCTATCTATTTTCAAATTCCTATTTACTATAGGTACTCACGTATGTCTAGATCAATTTTCTGATTTATTATCAACTATACAATTAGTTATGAATTCCTGTGTCAAAACATGTTAAATTGGCACGTAATCCCATAACAGTCCCTTTCTCGCTCGAACTCAGGTGAAGTACCAGAGAACGCGACGACTCGATAAGCCGCGTTCTCAGGGCCGTTGCGACACAGGTATCTGTCGCGATTTGATCGCGACAGGGAACCCTGTCGCGTTCTGGCCGCCTGACCGAATGACCCGTCGAGATCCTTACAAGCCCCCGTCGCGTTCACACCTGATCCCGTCGCGACCCTTATAAGGGTGCGTCGCGATCTCAGATTTTTGCATAAAAACCCACCTTTTTGCAAGATCTATTGTTATACAATTACCTCCATGTCTTATTAACTATCATGTACACATAAAAACGAAGTTGTAATTATTGAATATATTTTAATTAATTCAAGTTAATCACATGATCTATCTTGCCTATGATTTTCTCTTACACTTGCACTCACTTTGAACCATCCAATATGGCTTAACTTGGCATGAAAATTGTCACATGTATAGCTAGCAATTTATTTCAATCATGTATATTAATTGCCCTATTTTAAATGAACTTGTCTATGTTTACTCGCGATGTTTTGGGAACATCGTTACCGACGCTCCACTGTTCTAGAATTCCTCTAGAACGTTGAGCACTTGTTTCTATATATACACTCTCTCTTGACTTGGATGAACACTCTGTCGGATACTCCTTCTGCCGGACTAGTGAGTCTTTGTTCAAGGCCTCCGTAAGTCTCCTCTGTCCATGTATTCCCACATGGTCGACGAGCCGGTTGTACCCTAACACCTATGATACACTTTAGGGAATCAGCAAGATCCAAACGGCCTTAGTTGCTCTAGCTCTTATCTTGAATCACGCCGGACCTCTGGACCTGTGCGTAACATGGCCAACGGAAAGGTAGTGAGTTCCACCTGACTGCCAACACCGTATGCGCGTGTTTGAGCAACTGTTACTATCGCTCGTTCCTCGATGTTTCATGTGCAATGACCATAAGATCTCATCTATACTCTACTCGCTCGTCTATTCATGTTCACTCTACTATCTCGTCTATCTCATCTATTCATCTAGTACTCTCTTGGTACCCTTGAGCTGTTGTGGCTTCTACTGTTTTGTACATGTTCATGACTGTCTAGTGCTAAAAAGGGTCTTGTGACTCTACTGACTTGAATGCATACTGTTCAGAGCACGGAGAGTGTCCGAGGGGCTCCAATCTAGTCCTGGGGGCAGAGAGCCACCCGAAAATACCTGCAGGGGCTATAGACAGTGTTCTGCATTGCACCGGTTCTGACTGACTATTCTGAATTAGCTAGACATCTGACTGTTACACTGTTACCGTTAGTCTATTAATTCAGACGTACTGCACTGTTACTGTATTGCCACTAACTGTTACTGAACTGCTACTGTTCTGTTATTGAGTGACTACTGTCGTACTCTCTTCATGCTCTACTTGATGCTTGCTATCTTGAGTTATTGTGTTCTATCGTGACTTGATCACATTCAAAGTACTATACTCTCTCGTTGTCTATTGACAACAAAAGTGCTATGCTATTTCTCGGCTATCTACGGATAACCAAAGTGCCATTACTATTTCGATTGACGGAAGTTGATCAAAAGTGCTATACTATCTCAATTGATGAAAATAAATCAAAGTGTAATTTACTCTTTACATGGCCATCTACTATCTCTTCTTGCTATACATATTACTTGCTATTGCGTGACTTGACTTTAATCATCGTGCTATACTTGATTCATCTGCTATCTGAACCATGTTACTTGTGCTATTACTTTCTCAACTTTACGTGACTCTCTCTATCATTAGTTACTCTGCTTTTAAAGCACTAATTATTTAAAGCCTGCTTGACTATTGAGATTAAGTCCTACTGGACGTTATCGCTCACCCTTCGTTATTTGTTATTGTGTCTCAGGTAAGTCGGACAATGACGTTACACACACCAATGGGACAGGACCAGAGTGATGAGTGACCCAGAGTCAAATGACGAAGTTACCCTAGCACAATTGGAGTCTAGTAGTTATTGCTTTAGATTTCTTTTCAATGTAATAATGTCATTGAGCCCTATGTAGTGGCTCCGAATTAGTGGTTGTAATAGTCTTAGTGGAATTTCAATGAAATGAAGAGTTTAGTCCAATTATTGTTCATTAGATACTCTGATTTATTCAACTGATTGTGCATTTTTCTCTACTATGTACTTGGTTCACGTTTTCCTCCAATTTATTCCGCTACTAAATTGGAGGGGCATGACAGTTGGTATCAGAGCCTAGGATGTCCTTATTAGGATATTTTAAGTCTAGGATGTTCTAGGTGAACTGCCATGACCGTGTCTAAGTCAACCACCATACTTATGTGAGAGATTGGGTAAAGCTTGGGGTTATGCTAGGAGCTTAACTATATGTATAAGCACCCTAAGTTTTAGAAGACATTAATAAGTATTCTTGCTCGCAGGAACTAGAGGAGATGGTTGGCGAGCATGCGCAAATGCACGAATTACAACAGACCGTACAGAGGTTAACTCAAGCTCTTAACAACGTGATTCAAGCAGAAGCAAGAAATGGGGCAGGAGACTTATATGGGAATTTTCAACGAATAAATCCCCCTAGGTTTAATGGAACTCCAGATCCCGATGAAGCTGAAAATTGGGTGAAGGTGATGGAACGGATCTTTAGAGTTGTGTAATGCTCAGAGCAGGAGAAAGATGAAGGCAAATAGATTTTTTGAAGGGTTGAGATTTGTGTTCTGGGAAAAGTTGGCTCTACTAGACATTGTAGTATATTCAGACATTGTATTGAGAGCTCAAATAGTAGAAGACACCATGGAACTTCTTGAAAAGATCCATAAGAAGAAGGCGATGCAAAGGGAACGTGCTACTCATTCCAATGATAATAAAGGAAGAAATACAATAGATAGCAAGAGAATGAAAGGGGAAGTGAAGCGGAAGGAATTATGTAAATTTTGTAAGAAACCAGGGCATCAGATTGATAACTGTTGGAAGAAATTGGGCAGATGCTTGCGATATGCTGACCACGCTGCCCTGACCGGCAAGAAACGAGCTATCTTCGTCTAGGGGTGTTCATGGTTTGGTTTGGTTTGGTTTATAGGAGATTTTTAGGAAACCAAACCAAACCAAATTTGGACTCAAACCGAACCAAACCAAACCGAAGTCCTATGAAACCAAATCGAACCAAACCGAATTAAATTCGGTTTGGTTCGGTTTGGTTTGGTTTAACTTGAAAATAAATGGGCCTTTAGATTCTCTTAGTCTTAAATAAGATTTTAATCACTTGTTTCTCTAATAAATCACTATCAAATAATATTTGAAATGAAGTATTAAATATTGATGACCATATTAACCTTAATAATATATATTTTTACGTAAATATATTAAAAAACTTGATAGATATATATAAATTAAAATTTATTATTGTAATTCGGTTTAATCGGTTTGGTTTAGTTTCTAGAGGTTAGAAATCGAACCAAACCGAATTTTCTAATTCGGTTTGGTTTGAAACCAAACCAATTTTTTTTCATGTTCAAACCGAACCAAACCAAACCGAATCACTCGGTTCGGTTTGGTTTTTCGGTTTGAACCGAATAGTGAACACCCCTATCTTCGTCAGTCGGTCGACGATCACCCAAACGCTGTCGTGCCCTAGAGAAGTACGAGATAAGCTAGAAACAAAGTCCATGGTGATGTGCTCCTACTTCCACACGGGAATGTGCAGCGACTGCAGCTCACCACTAGAACGCTGGTGCTCTGCCTTCACCTGCTGTCAGGTAAGGCAGTGAGAAACAAACTCAACAATATCTCTCTTCATCCCAGGCCACCAAAAGAGTCCCCTCAAGTCGTGGTACATCCTGGTGGAACTAGGATGAACAGAGTGCCTCGATTTATGCACCTCAGCCAACAGCTCCTGCCTGACGTCCTCCAGAACGTAGAGTCTGCCTCTGAACCTGACCTCGCTGTCCTTGTCCAGCTCGACCTCTGGCATCTGAAACACGTCTGCTAAGTCTACATCTGCACTCTGCGCCTTGATCACCTGCTGGTAAATCACCGGACGAACTGTCATGCTGGTCAACACTGCTCTCTCCCTGAGGCTCGATGGCGTGAACACACCCCGAGTGGCATCCTCCAGAAGTCTTCAGTGTCTAACCAACAAAGAACTCAAGTGGGCTCTCCTACTCAAAGCGTCTGCTACGACATTAGCCTTTTCCAGGTGATAGGAAAGAGTAAAGTCGTAGTCCTTCAAGTACTCGACCCACCTACGCTGCCTGAGGTTCAGATCTCTCTGCGTGAAGACATACTGTAAGCTCTGGTGATCCGTGAACACCTCGAATACCTCGCCGTACAAGTAATGTCTCCACAACTGTAAGACCCGGCCCTCTTGGGCCCCTTGGCCCTATCCTCAGGGTCATGACAGGCACCCTGGTCGCGACATGGTCGTGCCAGGGGCGCCCATCGCGACATGGTTTGTGTGGCGACACAACTGGCCGTCGCGACATGGTCGCGGCGAGGGTGGGTGTCGCGTTCTTGTCGCGCGTCTGGAGGAGTCGTGACTACTTTTCTGACAGACATGATCGTTGTCCTATCTGTCAGAATGGTCGTGTCGGGTGGCAGGTGCGTACAGCGTTGACGCGACCTGTCAGGCCGTCGCGTTTTGGTTTCCAGTCTTCAAGGTTTGACCGCCTTTTGGGGTCACACCGGGGGTGGCCGTCGCGACATGGTCGTTGTCGCGCTGGGCCGACCCGTCGCGGCTTGGGGGCCGTCGATTTAAAACCGAGGCTGCGCCCCATTCTCCCCCTCTCGCCCTTTCTCTTCTTCTTCTTCCCTCTTGTCCCTCTCTCGAGCTCTCTTGCGATTCTTCGACAGTTATTCGTGCTCGTGGTGCTCGTGTTGAGGTGGTGTCACCCCCTTCGTGCAGGGGACGTGCTCGTGGTGCTTGGAGCGAGGAGGAGGTGGTCATTCCGACGTGAAGGCCCCAACGGGTCGGCTCTACTTGTGGAGGTAGGGACCCTTGTTCTCCTCTCGCCCTAGCATGCTTCCCTTCCCCTTGAGATCATGTTCTCCCCGTGGTTTGGGTTGTGGGAGTGTGAGAACCATGCTCGTGGTTGAGTGAGATTTCCATCGAGTGTACATTCTTGTAAATCCATGTTTGTGGGGTTTTGAGGGTGGTTTGCATGATTTAATGGATTTCCTACATGTTGAGCATGTTCCCCTCCCCCTGTGGTATGTTTGTATTGTGTTTTGGGGTGGTCTCCGGGAGGACTGCACCGGAACCCCCCCTCGGCTGAAGACACGACCTCTATAGAGGTCGCGATGATGTCGCGATCGGCATGGCCGCCGCGACATCGTCGCGATGCTCTTGTGCGTCGCGACAAGGTCACGACGGCTTGGGCCGCTGCGACAGTGTCGCGACAGGGTAGGGCGTCGCGACAAGGTCGCGACAGCCCGATGTGTCGCAATTACAGTAGAGATAGGTAGGTCTTACGAAGTTCCATATTTTTGTGGAGTCTTCGCCGTTTTTTGCTTCTTACTGTACCGTGGCACCAGTGCTAGTTCCCTAGTACGGTCCTACACTAGTCGTTCGCCTGGTGCTCGACACTTGAGGGCTTGTCCCGTGAGAGAGGTTGTTACTGTTGCTTGGGACCCTCGTCCCCGTGCGCCTGTTGAGGGAGTACTCCAGGCGGCTGGCGTGCTCGAGTCACGGACTCTAGAGCGGAGGGGAAAATGGTGGTTAGGACAGCGGCGTTGAGTCATTTGCAGAGCTCTCGTGGTTGGTCTGGGATGCCGTGGTCATTTTGAGAGTTCTTCCCGGCGCAGGCTAGTCAATTTTTTTCTCACTGCCTCGCTCTTTGTGGCCCCGGAACTACTTAGAGAGGCCAGGCGTGGGACTGTAGTCCGGCCAAACTACGGCAGTTACTGTTGTGTTACTTGTGTCCTGCCTCACTCTGACGAGACGTGGAGGTTTGGACCTGGGTCGAGGATAAGACGTCGGTGGATGCACCTGACCGGTTGACTAGTGGTAGTGCTTTCCGTAGCCTGTGTTCCTTGTCTAGGCGGGGTTCCCCCTATCTGTGTTGCTAGCCGTGTGGTGGTCACGACGAGCAGTCGTATAGAGTTTCTGACTGCGATGTACTTCCGTACCGTTGCTAGTTAGTAGCTTTGCTTCCGCACTTCCGTTCGTAGGTAGAAGATATAACTGCTGTTATTTAATTGATTATATATTCTTCCGCCTGTTAGAGCCAGTAGGAGATTGGTAGTCCCTACTGAGCTTCTGTTGTGAAGCTCATCCCTCCTTTTTCCCAGGTGAGACTTCTTAGAAGCAGCAGGGTGCGCGTCGGGCGGAGGAGATAGGGCGGTAGTCGTGGTCCCCGTAGCTAGCAGTGGTTTCCCCCTCTCAGTGTACGTCACCCTCGGGGTATACCCCTAAGGGACTTGTTATCCCCTGCCTTTACTTATACTAGTTGTGTGTGTGTTGGGACTGTACTTAGAGCGGCACGCAGCGGTCTCGCTCTTCTTTCTGTTTCCACGTGTGCGCTTCTAGTTTAGCAGTTGACGTTTACTTCCATTACATATCATGTTAGATTTATATTATAGCCCTTCCGGGTCTCCGGATCCGTGGACGGCGACCGCGAAAATCGGGTCCTCAGCGTTGGTCGAGGGTCGGGTTCTCGGGGTCGTTACAATTGGTATCAGAGAGAGAGTCTGACAGGACTTGTAGAGGATTTAAACTGCAACAGGAAGTCCCAACAGTAGTACAAGTACACTGCTAGCCGCCCGCGTTGGTATCGTTAACCTTGTTGGTTGTGTGTCGTGCAGGATATGGCTCCGCGTCGACGCAGGCAGGTCAGAGAGCTGGTAGAGCAGCAGGATGACTCTGATATGCCCGTGCAGGGGTAGGTTCAGGAGGAGGTGTCAGTAGAGGAGTCTGTGGCACAGCCTCAGGGAGCAGCGGCAGCAGTAGCAGCAGCAGCATAAAGGCAGCAGCAGTAGGAGTACCAGCCTCTACCACAGTAGTACGCAGATTGGTTCCCCATGGTGGAGCAGTTCTTCAGACCCTGTACCAGGGAGCGTGGCAGCCTAAGCAGGCAGCAGTAGGAGGTCAGCCTCCAGTACCTCCCCCAGCGGTACCGGAGCAGCAGGCATATCCAGAGGAGGAGCAGCCAGCAGTTCAACAGGCGTCGGGTACTGGGAGTACCTGGGCCAGTCGGAGGAGGACGACAATCACAGAGGACAGGACCGCCCTCTTGGAGAGGTTCTTGCGTCTCCGACCGCCGATGTTCTTCGGCGAGTACGATCCAGACAAGGCAGAGAGTTGGACACACGAGTTGGAGCGCACGTTTGAGACTATGGAGTGCGTCGAGGAGGACCAGGTCAGACTGACAGTGTATCAGCTCAAGCGAGCAGCCCATGAGTGGTGGAGAGTTCAGTGGTAGACTCACTTCCAGGGGCAGTGTTTGGATCAGATCACTTGGCAGTGGTTTTTGGAGATCTTTCACGGTGAGTACTTCCCCGACTACGCTCTGTTGCCCAGCTAGCAAGCCCAGAGGGGGGGTGAATGGGGCTTTAAAACTTCGTTGACTAACCCTGTACACACAAAATACACTTCGATGGATGTTAGTGATGGTGAAGATAAACAGCAATCACACAAAGACAATCACACAACATAAGGAATTATCCTGGTTCGGATCTCCTCTCCTTAGGAGTCCTACGTTCAGTCCCTGAGCAAAATCTCAGGATTTCACTACCAAGGGTACAGTCCCCCTTAAGGACCCTTACACCCAGGCGCAGTTGGTCTTCCTTCAACCCGAAGGGAATTACAACCCCCTGGATACCACACCAGGTCCTCCTTCACAACAGAAGGGAAAGACACACCCTGAATCCCACCAGGTCTTCCTTCACAATAGAAGGGAACAACACCACCCTGGATATCACCAGGTCTTCCTTCCTACAGAAGGGAACAAGTCACAGAATGAAATGAAGGGGTGTCCCTAGATCAAGCTAATAGAACAAGTGCTTGACCTGAAGCAAGAACCAAGAAGAACAAGATGTGCAGGATAGTGTCTTCTTAGTACAAAGGCTCTCTATCACAGAATCTACACAGAACGCAGAGAGCAAAGAGCTAAAACCAATGGGAATGAGGCTAGTCTCTCTTCTGGAGAACTCGCAGAGAACTTGAACACAGTTGCTTGGAAGCGATGTCTTTAAAAGTTGTCTTCTCTGGAGTTTCACTCTTGCTTATATATATCTTGTTTGAAATTTGAACGTTGAGAAGTCCGTTGTCTCTACGCTTTGTGTACGTTAGACTGCTTGACACTTGGAAGCTTCCAGTCAACAATCTTTTATGCATTTGTGTACGCAAAGAGATAGGATCTTCTGTAATATCCTTTGGCTTCTATTTTGTCCAATGTTGTATCACTAGAGCTGTCAGTGACCTGTATATATTAAATGCTAGAGCAGTAGATAGCTAGGCTGTCTCTTGTTGACAGTTAACGTTAGGGTAAGAGTTCATAGAAATAGTAATGCTATTTTGCTATATCTAAAAGATGCATACAGAGTAAGTACGATAATGGACGATATCGTCTGCATGCATGCAGAGATATGTTTAGTCTTCATTGAATGCACAGATGTCAGAAAGATATGTGCGAAGACTTTGACTATTCAACGCTGTTAAATATTAAGTCGTTATAAACATAAAATCGATGCATTCATGACTTATGAAATTGTTATGCACTAACTGCCAAATCGTTGTAACTTAGCATCAAATCGTTATGTTTCTACAAAAGAATCGTTATGATCAAGACGATATAATCAAATCGTTATGAGTTACAAGAAAATCGTTGTGACCAATAAAGAAATCGTTGTAGAAGGCAAATCGTTGTGTTCATTTAGGAAATCGTTATGAACACTTAAGAAATCGTTGCGCAAAGCAAATCGTTATGATTACTAAAGAAGTAGATGCGCGAAGCAAATTGTTATGACGTCTTAAGGAATCGTTGTGATAAGCAAATCGTTACGACGACTTAAGAAATCGTTGCGATGACCAAATCGTTACGATGACTTAAGGAATCATTGTGATGAGCAAATCGTTACTATGGCTAAAGGAATCGTTGCGATGAGAAAATCGTTACGATGACTAAAGGAATCGTCGCGATGAGCAAATCATTACGATGGCTAAAGGAATCGTTGCGATGAGCAAATCGTTACGATGACTAAAGGAATCGTTACGATGGCTAAAGGAATCGTTATGATGACTAAAGGAATCATTATGATGAGCAAATCGTTACGATGACTTAAGGAATCGTTGCGATGAGCAAATCGTTACGATGGCTAAAGGAATCGTTGCGATGAGCAAATCGTTACGATGACTAAAGGAATCGTTGCGATGAGCAAATCGTTACAGGAACGTTAAGACACTTATGAAATCTTTACAGTTCTACTGAAATCATTGTAGTATAAGGAAGTCGATGTGGACTTAGAGAAATTTCATGCTGAACTTAATATTGCTTCAGAGAGGTAATACTTACCAAATTTGCTTGATTTTCCTGTAGTATTTTCTATGCTCAAGACTTATGGAATATGTGTTAGTAATCTTTGACATGGTTTTGTTAATCACCAAAATAAATATGATTAATTAAAATTACATGGGGACAGACTGATCATCAATCTCCCCCTTTTTGGTGATGACAAAACTTAACAAGGAGTATGAGTAATCTAAAGCTTTTTCAGAATGTATTTCAGAAGTGCTAAGTATTTCTCCCCCTTTTTGTCATTAAGCAAAAAAAATACAACACTGAGACAAAGAAAGAGAGAAAACAAGGAAATTTATGGAGCATTGGAGGGTTCAGAGAGATAGAAGGCAGGAGACAAGAGAGATGCAAAGCGCCTAATGACAGGTAGCGCTTGGCGTTCCTGCTCTTCAAAATAGGCTTGAAATGCTCCAAGCTCAATACAATAGGAGGGTCCCATGGTGGGAATCATCCTCTTGATGTGAAGTTGTCTCTGATCTGATATGAAATCCCAGTATTTAACGCTACCAAGAGTTACCTTGTAGGAGAAGAAGTGACCAAAACTGGCAAACTGAAGAAACGAAGTGATTTTAAAGGGATAGAAAATCTGATGCTACCGAAGTTCCTTCTTTAATGCTAGAAAGACCATGTACCGTTCTTCCCATTTCAGGAAGGAGTCCCGGACAAGGTGAAGAGAATTGGCATCCAGAAAGTCAACGGGAGTCAGAAGAGGTTGATGGGAGCGAGCCTGAGAGGCATTCAACTCTTGAAGCTGTTGAGCAGACAAAGTGTATAGCTTTTCCCAATCAGCAGGTGACAGACGCTCACATTCAGATAGAATAGGGGCAAGAACATCGGCCTTGAGGTACCCTTGAATATACTGCTTGAAGACAAATCTATGAAAGGCGAGGTTACGACCTTCTTGCACAGAGAGCCTAGCCATAACCTGAGCAGCACGCTCAAACATGAGAGTTCCCACAGATGAATCCATGATCAGGGAGTGAAGTGGAGGAAGGAACACCACAGCAGGAATGATCAAGGTGGCAAAGTCAACCCGAAGAGGTTCGGTGTGAGCAGCCTTGGAACTTAGATCATGGATGGCTTGCCTGAACTGGCCCAGCTGCATTTCAGGAATGTTATGAAGATAGCAGTAATCACAGTACATTTTGTATTGTCGGATGAACTTGATTTCCTTCTGAATGAAGGGTCCAAAAGTATGTTTGTGATGAATCTGAAACCATTCAGAGAGAGGAAGAGGAGCTTCTCTGGGAGGATATCTGGCGGCTTGACTCTGACGAAAGCGACTGTACAGATCTTTGTTGCTCCGAGCCCATTGATCTTTAGGTTTGGCTTTAGTCATGGAAAAAAATATTGACTGTTGGGCCTTGGAAAGAAAAGAATAAGGAAAAATGGTATGGAGATGGGCCGAAAGATTTTGGAAGGGAAGGCCAAAAAGGTGAGCAAACACTACCTTGTGAAGAAATTCTTCATAGATAGGTTTTTGCTTATTGGTAATGGAAAGAGAGAACCAAAGGGGAGGATAACAAGGTTCAGAAGAGACAAGATGGGTAGAAGTGAGTTTCCTCTTCTTAGGAATGGGACTGGAAGAGCCTTTCCTATGAGAGTGGGTCCCAACAACCAGGACTGAACGAAGTATTGCTACTTCGAATTCATCCTTGATGTCCTAGATTTCTGTGTGAGCTAATTGGGCACCCTCAAGAATAATAGTAATGAAAGAAGGGGGTGGTTGTGGATGGAAGATGGAGGTAGGAGAGATGGAAGGGAGATCAGAAGGCCCTGAAGAAGGACCACTAGAAGAGGCTCCTGCTGAAGAAGATGCAGGAGGAACCTCAACAGAAGATAAGTGAGGAGGAATGATGGTGGAAGAAGTAGGTGAGGAAGGAGTTTGGGAAGAGAGAGGTGTAGGTGAGGAAATGGTTCTGGAGCGGGGTCGTTTGAAGGTGAGAGGAGCTGGAAGAGCAGTGGATGAGGTGGGTGGAGAAGGAGGTGCTAGAGTGGAAAGAGTAGGAAGGACAGAGGGCTATGGAGCTACAGCCTGATCTTCTTCTCTTGCAGCCACAGATTCCACTGGAGGTGAAGCAACCTCTACTGACCTTGGTGGCCCAGATTCCTCAGCACCAACTGCATGATTAACGAGCTTAACCTTAACAGGAATTGGCCCTGATGGCCCTACAGATTTTTCGGACAAAGGCCCAGATGGCCGCTCTTCCTCTAGCTGCTGCTATGCAATGACAGGCCCTGATGGCCTATTGGACTCTTCACTTGGCCCTGATGGCCCTGCACTACTAGAAGGAGGGTCAAGAGATGGTAAGTGCTCCCTTACAAGTGCTGACAAGTCTACTAGCATATTCCCCAGACTGTCATAATCTTTTCGAAGGCTTTTAAGTTTAGTTGACAGTGCTTCTAATGAACGGGCATATGAGCTTTGACTAATAAAAATGGAGGCCATATCGGACCTCATGGAACATAAGATTTTGCCTTGCTCATCCAGGCGCTCAACAATAGGTTTCAAATTGATTTTCAACTTCTTTTTGCCAGATCTCTTGTGTGGCTTACTGGTGAGGAGGGGAACTTCTTCAGCCATAATTTTTCTTTTGTCTTCTCTTGCCCTAACCACGGGCTCTTCATGATCACCTTTTTCAATTTCTTCTTCTGAGGCACTTTCCACAATGCCTTCTCTAAACAGATCATCAATGGGGGCATTAGCATTTTGCTCCCCCTGAACTACTGTTGCCTCTTGCTCAACATCTTGCTCCCCCTGAATGGGAGCTTCTCCCAAGACAATCGAACCAATGTGGCCTGATGCCACAGAATTTGCTACAGCTTGCTCACTTGCAACTGGCTCTCCTTTGGAGATGGAATCCAGAGCATCCCTAAGTTGACTGCCTACTTGGGAAGAAGGAAGAGGAGCCTCTGAGAATTGCCCAATGGGCTCAAGGTGCTCAGGAGGGATTTCCTCAATTCTTGTACTACCTTCTTCCTCTGCTGCTACTGGCACTACTGCTGTTTCTGCTGAATCTTCTGCTGCTGTTGCTATTTCTGATGGTACTTCTGATGCTACAGCCTCTGGTTCTGAAGCTTCTACAGCCACTGCTACTGGTTCTGCTATATTGCTACTACCTCTTGCTGGACTTCTTGGGCTTCGCCAATTATGGCATTACCCTCAGCCACAGAGGTCTTGGACCATACACCATTTACTATTGAAAAACCACTCTTTCTCAAATTTCTGTACCTAATTGCTTGGCCCATCTTCTCAACTACTGCTCCAGACAGATGTATGCCATAATGTTTGAAAATCTTGGTGAGCAAGTGTGCATAGGGCAAGGATACATTTAACTTGCTCTTAGTATCCCAAATTTGATCATGAGCAAACTTCATTCTTTCAATAATCACTGCAGCCATATTTACCTCCTGGTTCTGAATTGCCCAAAACATCATATCTGAATCTGCTTTAGTACAGGTTGAAAAGGTAGCACTTCGAGGAACCAAAATTTGACAGACTATAAAGTGTAGAAGGCGATTGAATGCATTCAATTGATTGATATCCAATTTACCATCTTTCAACCTAAATCCTGGACCAACAATTCCTAGACCCTTTGCCTGGGTATCCACAGAGTGGATCCCACTGTGACTAGACGTGCTCACTCCAAACAAGGTCTTCAACAGCTCATGATCGATTCTAATCTGGGTTCCCTTGACAGAAGATGTCAAGGACCCGTCTGCCTCTGTTCTCAAACAAACAAGAATGCCTTCACAAGGTCCGGTAGCTTACCTCTGAAAAAGTTGCGATTTCAGTCCACTTCATCCTGCTCATAACTTCCACTATACTATGCATTCCATTTTTCTCCAGGTCTGCAACATCCACTGCCTTATTTCCACACAGCTTCGTCTTCACAAACGTGAACCTCTCCTTTTGCTCGGGTGTGAGAAACTCAGCGCCGTAGCCCCCAAGACTGCCGGAAACAACGGATGCGGCCATGGATTTTGGGTGTAGAAGGTTTTTCTGGAGGGATGAAATGGTGGCAGGAGTGAAAGCCTTCAAGAAATTCTTCGCGGGAAGAAGAGAGAGGCTTCAAATTTGCAGAGAGTCAATGACGGAGTCGTTAGGGTATCGGTTCAGGCAAGCGAACGAAAGAGGGAAAAAGGGTAAAGGTAGGAGGTGAATCATTTCTACATCGATTTCGGAGTAAATAAATGCTTTATTGAAAAGGAGGCGCCAACCGGGAAGGCAGAAAACGACAAAAGTATTTGACCAGTTTGAAAGCCTTTATAAAAGAGAACCGCCAAGGAAAGATAATAGTAATTTTTCTTTTGCTTAAAAGCCAGGGAGAGAAATTTACTTAAATTCTGAAAATTTATGTTTTAGTTCTAAGCAGAAATCTTTTCACAAATTACACATGCCCAATTCCCTTCTAAGAGATGTGAATCTCTCTTCGGATAAGGCTTTTGTGAAGATATCTGCCAACTGACCATTTGTGTCAATAAAAGAAATTTCTAAATTGCCATTAGCTACATGATCTCAAATGAAATGATATATAACCTCAATATGCTTGGTCCTTGAATGTTGTACTGGATTTTTGGTAAGGTTTATTGCACTGGTGTTGTCGCATAGTAATGGAATTGTTTTGATATGTAATCCATAATCCTCAAGTTGTTGCTTGATCCACAGGAGTTGTGTACAGCAACTTCCATCAGCTACGTACTCAGCTTCAGCTGTTGACAGTGCTATTAAGTTTTGTTTCCTGGAGGACTATGATATCAAGCAACCTGTAAGAAATTGATAACAACCACTGGTGCTTTTTCTATCATTCTTATCACTGTCCATCCTTGTTGATGTGCTCATAGGTGTTGACAGTGACTTGGCATTTTCGAATCCAAACTTCTTTAGGAGTTCCTTGGTGTATTTAGCTTGACAGATGTGGATCCCATCTTTTTCTTGCTTGATTTGTAGTCCAAGGAAATAGTTGAGCTCCCCCATCATGCTCATCTCGAATTCTCCCTGCATCAACTTTTCAAAATACTTGCAAAGGGATTCATCAGTAGATCCAAAAATTATGTCATCTACATAAATTTGAACAAGTAGTATATGGTTGACCTTTGACTTTATAAAAAGAGTGCTATCTACTTGACCTCTACTGAATCCATGGTTTAAAAGAAAAGAGCTAAGCCTTTCATACCAGGCCCTAGGTGCTTGCTTTAAACCATACAATGCCTTATGAAGTTTAAAAACATGATTAGGAAATTATGTGTCATCAAAACCTGGGGGTTGTTCTACATACACTTCTTCTTTAATGAAACCATTTAAAAATGCAGACTTGACATCCATTTGAAATAGTTTCAAATCTAGAGCAGATGCATATGCAAGTAAAATCCTAATAGTCTCAAGTCTAGCTACAGGTGCATAGATTTCATCGAAATCTATACATTCCTCTTGGGAATAGCCTTGAGCAACCAATCTGGCCTTATTTCTTAAGATCACACCAGTTTCGTCCAATTTATTTCTGAACACCCATTTGGTGCCAATAACTGGATGACTTGATGGTCTAGGAACAAGTGACCATACATGGTTTCTCTTGAACTGATTCAGTTCATCTTGTATGGCTAGAATCCAAGACTCATCAGTAAGAGCTTCATTGACTGTTCTAGGCTCTATTTGAGAAACAAATGCTAGGTAATCACAAGGGATTACATTACCTCTTATTCTTATCCCTACAGATGGATCACCAATAATATTTTCAGGTGGGTGATCTTTCTTGTATCTCCACTCCTTTGGAAGATTTTCATGTTCAATGTCTATTTGCTGCAAGTCTTCCAGAGGTGGATCTTCCGTGTCCTCAATTGAAGTGTTCTTTAATTTCTTAAACAAGTCATCTGTATCATCAATGTCACTCTCTGCTTCCTTTCTCAAGGAAGGTTAGTTTCATCAAAAATAATATGTACAGACTGTTCAATTAATAAGGTGCATTTATAAACACTCTATAACCTTTAGGTTTAGAAGCATACCCCATAAAGATGTCTTCATCTGATTTGGCATCCAACTTACCAATGTCTCTTTTGCCATTGTTGTGAATGAAGCATGGACATCCAGAGGTTCTGAAGTGACTAATCTTTGGTTTCTTTCCCTTGAACAACTCATATGCAGTCTTCTTCAAGATGGGTCTGATCATTACTCTATTAATGATGTAGCTTGCTGTGTTTACTGCTTCAGCCCAGAAATACCTTGGTAAGTCATATTCTGACAACATTGTTCTTGCCATATCCAATAAGGTTCTATTCTTCCTCTCAGCGACTCCATTTTGCTGTGGTGTCCTTGGTGCTGAGAAGTTATGCTCAATCCCTTGGTCATCACAGAATTTTGCAAATTTTTCATTTTGAAACTCTCCTCCATGATCTGACCGAATTCCAACAATGCAAAACGTCTTGTCTTTTTGTACTTTTCTGCTGAAGCTTATGAAACTATCAAAGGTATCATCTTTATGCTCTAAGAAGGAAACCCATGTGAATCTGGAATAATCATCCACAATAACAAATCTAAAATTCTTTCCTCCAAGACTAGTGGTCCTCATTGGCCCGAATAAATCCATGTGAAGGAGTTCTAAAGGTTTAGAGGTGGTTACCACAGTCTTTGACTTGAAGGAACTCTTAGTGTGCTTCCCTTTTGCACGCGGTCTGCAGATACTATCCAATTTATTGTTGACCTTTGGCAGACCTTCCACAAGACTTCTCTTTCTGAGCTTATTCATGCCATCCAAACTGCAGTGGCCCAATCTTCTGTGCCACAGCTCAGTTGACTGCTCTTTGTTGGTCGCTAAACAAACGTCTTGATCCTTGAGTTCTTCAAGATAGAGCACATACAGGTTCTTTTCTCTGTTAGCTTCGAAGATTACTGCTCCATCCTTCAGGATACTGCACTTGGACTCTTGGAACTTGATCTGATGACCTTTGTCACAGAGCTGGCTGATGCTTATGAGGTTGTGCTTTAGCCCTTTGACACACAGTACATCTTCAATAATTATTTTCCCTTTGTTGCTCACAGAACCACTGCCTATCACTGTTCCTTTTCCATTATCTCCATAGGTGACTGTTCCTTCTTCAGCTTGGAGATGAGTGAACAGCTTCCTGTTCCCTGACATATGCCTTGAGCACCCACTGTCCAGGTACCACTTTGATGCTCGAACGCTTCCCTGAAAAGGAGACATTAAGTTTTAGGTACCCAAGTTCTTTTGGGTCCTTGTTGGTTAGTATCAACAGTTTCCTTTTTTAATTATCCACTTTTTATGTTTAGTTGGACATGTTATTTTTATATGTCCTAGCTTATTACAGTGGCTACATCAAGATGTTTTAGTTACCTTTTCAATGTATTTAAAATTAGCTTTGTATTCTATGTCTTGTTCATGTATGAATTTTGGTGTTGGATATATTTTAAGATGAATTATTGTTTCTTCGTTTTCTGGTGGTGTATAGCCTAAACAATGTTTCTTCTTACCTGAACGTCTAGCACCTTTTAATATTAAGGAGTTCTTACCATTTGTAAATTTCTCCAATGTGCTTGACAATTTGTCATTTTCTTCATTTAAAGTTTTAATTTCTTTTCTCAGTTCATCTGAACTCTCCTGTTTTTATAATCTCATTATTTGTTTATTTTATCTTTTAGATCTTCACATATATTTCATTTCTTCTTTTAAGTTCAATTATTTGTTTTTCTAATTCTTCGTTTTCTGTTTTTAGATCTGAATTAGTGTTTTCTAAACATGCAGTATTTTCTTACTAACTTTTAACAGTTTTGTTACTTCCCTATATTACAGTATAATTCGTTGAAAGCTTCTTCTAGATTATCAGAATCATTGCAAGAATCAAAAGATGAATCAGAAGTTACCTTCTCTTCAGTGTTTGCCATAAAAGCCAAGTTGGCTTCTTCTTCTTCACTGTTTGAGCTTGACTCACTGTCTGAGTCGCTGATGTTGCTCCATGCTGCTGCCATAGC
This sequence comes from Colocasia esculenta, assembly GCA_014218235.1. NCBI lineage: Eukaryota > Viridiplantae > Streptophyta > Magnoliopsida > Alismatales > Araceae > Colocasia > Colocasia esculenta. The sequence continues at coordinate 14,635,792 of CM024755.1, read as the reverse complement.
CTTTTTATTATGCCTCCTGAATTTTTTGGAGCTTTCTCTCTTTTTAAATTCAGACTTCTTGAGCTTTGGACATTCTGCTTTGATATGTCCTGGCTTTTTGCACTCGTAGCATATGGGCTCGCCCTTTTTCTGATCCTTTCCATCTGGTTTCTTGATGTCCTTATTTTTCTTGAAGTGTCTTCTACCAGATTGGAACTTCTTCTTCTTGGATAGAATGCGTTGCAGTCTTCTTGATAGCATGGCTTCTTCATCTTCGCAATCATTTGAGCTTTCATCTTCGGCTGATGACTTATCTGATCTGTCTTCTTCTGCTTTAAGAGCATTTGAATGTTTCTTTCTACTTGAGGATTCTCCTAGTCTCTCCATATTTATCTCATGGGCCATAAGGAACCCAATGAGCTTTTCCAAAGACGTCCTCTTTAGATCATTAGCTTCTTCAATGGCTGTTACCTTGGGAGTCCATGTAGATGGAAGAGATCTAAGGATTTTTCTGACCATATCTCCAATATCATAGGTCTTCCCAAGTCCTGCTAATCTATTTGTAATGTCTGTGAATCTACTGAACATTTGAGTTATGGACTCTCCTGGCTGCATCTGGAACCTCTCATATTGAGTTACCAGAATATCTATTCTGGTTTCCTTAACCTTGTATGTGCCTTCATAAGTGATTCTCAATTTCTCCCACATCTCCATTGCGGATTTGCAGGCGGATACTCTATTGAATTCTTTCTTGCTGAGAGCACAACACAAAATGCTTTTAGCCTTACAGTTTGAAGAAATCTTCTTCCTGTCGTCATCTGTCCACTGAGCCTTGTCATTGGTGACTAGGAGATCGCCTTCTTCAACTATGGACCATATCTGATAGTCATGGCCTTGTAGAAAATACTCCATTCTTGTTTTCCAGTAAGCATAGTCTTCTCTATTGAACAATGGTGGTCGGTTGACAGACTGACCTTCATTGTGACCTTGGGCTGCCATGGATCTTTACTCTTCAGATCGTTGGATCTTCTTCTTTGTCGACGAGACTCGCTCTGATACCACTTGTTGCCCAGCTAGCAAGCCCAGAGGGGGGGTGAATGGGGCTTTAAAACTTCGTTGACTAACCCTGTACACACAAAATACACTTCAATGGATGTTAGTGATGGTGAAGATAAACAACAATCACAAAAAGATAATCACACAACACAAGGAATTATCCTGGTTCGGATCTCCTCTCCTTAGGAGTCCTACGTCCAATCCCTGAACAAAATCTCAGGATTTCACTACCAAGAGTACAGTCTCCCTTAAGGACCCTTACACCCAGGCGCAGCTGGTCTTCCTTCAACCCGAAGGGAATTACAACCCTCTGGATACCACACCAGGTCCTCCTTCACAATAGAAGGGAAAGACACACCCTGGATCCCACCAGGTCTTCCTTCACAACAGAAGGGAACAACACCACCTTGGATATCACCAGGTCTTCCTTCCTACAGAAGGGAACAAGTCACAGAATGAAATGAAGGGGTGCCCCTAGATCAAGCTAATAGAACAAGTGCTTGACCCGAAGCAAGAACCAAGAAGAACAAGATGTGCAGGACAGTGTCTTCTTAGTACAAAGGCTCTCTATCACAAAATCTACACAGAACGCAGAGAGCAAAGAGCTAAAACTAATGGGAATGAGGCTAGTCTCTTTTCTGGAGAACTCGCAGAGAACTTGAACACAGTTGCTTGGAAGCGATGTCTCTAAAAGTTGTCTTCTCTGGAGTTTCACTCTTGCTTATATATATCTTGTTTGAAATTTGAATGTTGAGAAGTCCGTTGTCTCTACGCTTTGTGTACGTTAGACTGCTTAACACTTGGAAGCTTCCAGTCAACAGTCTTTTATGCATTTGTGCACGCAAAGAGATAGGATCTTATGTAATATCCTTTGGCTTCTATTTTGTCCAACGTTGTATCACTAGAGCTGTCAGTGACCTGCATATATTAAATGCTAGAGCAGTAGACAGCTAGGCTGTCTCTTATTGACAGTTAACGTTAGGGTAAGAGTTCATAGAAATAGTAATGCTATTTTGTTGTATCTAAAAGATGCATACAGAGTAAGTACGATAATGGACGATATCGTCTGCATGCATGCAGAGATATGTTCAGTCTTCATTAAATGCACATATGTCAGAAAGATATGTGCGAAGACTTTGACTATTCAACGCTGTTAAATATTAAATCGTTATAACATAAAATCGATGCATTCATGACTTATGAAATCGTTATGCACTAACCGCCAAATCGTTGTAACTTAGCATCAAATCGTTATGTTTTTACAAAAGAATCGTTATGATCAAGACGATATAATCAAATCGTTATGAGTTACAAGAAAATCGTTGTGACCAATAAAGAAATCGTTGTAGAAGGCAAATCGTTGTGTTCATTTAGGAAATCGTTATGGACACTTAAGAAATCGTTGCGCAAAGTAAATCGTTATGATTACTAAAGAAGTAGATGCGCGAAGCAAATTGTTATGACGTCTTAAGGAATCGTTGTGATGAGCAAATCATTACAACGACTTAAGAAATCGTTGTGATGACCAAATCATTATGACGACTTAAGAAATCGTTGCGATGATCAAATCGTTATGATGACTTAAGGAATCTTTGCGATGAGCAAATCGTTGCGATGACTAAAGGAATCGTTGCGATGAGCAAATCGTTACGATGGCTAAAGGAATCGTTGCGATGAGCAAATCGTTATGATAGCTAAAGGAATCGTTATGATGAGCAATCGTTACGATGACTAAAGGAATCGTTGCGATGAGCAAATCGTTACGATGGCTAAAGGAATCGTTGCGATGAGCAAATCGTTATGATAGCTAAAGGAATCGTTATGATGAGCAAATTGTTATGATGACTAAAGGAATCGTTGCAATGAGCAAATCATTACGATGACTAAAGGAATCGTTGCGATGAGCAAATCGTTATGATAGCTAAAGGAATCATTGCGATGAGCAAATCATTACGATGGCTAAAGGAATCGTTGTGATGAGCAAATCGTTACGATGACTTAAGGAATCGTTGCGATGAGCAAATCGTTACGATGGCTAAAGGAATCGTTGCGATGAGCAAATCGTTACGATGACTAAAGGAATCGTTGCGATGAGCAAATCGTTACAGGAACGTTAAGGCACTTATGAAATCTTTACAGTTCTACTGAAATCGTTGTAGCATAAGGAAAGTCGATGTGGACTTAGAGAAATTTCATGCTGAACTTAATATTGCTTCAGAGAGGTAATACTTACCAAATTTGCTTGATTTTCCTGTAGTATTTCCTATGCTCAAGACTTATGGAATATGTGTTAGTAATCTTTGACATGGTTTTGTTAATCACCAAAATAAATATAAATAATTAAAATTACATGGGGACAGATTGATCATCACGCTCGACGTGAGAGACGCGACCAGTTCCACGAGTTGGTGCAGGGCGATCTCACAGTTACTCAGTACCACCAGAGGTTCGTCCGATTGTTGAGGCATGTTCCTCATGTTGCAGGCAGTGACCAGGCTTGTGCAGAGAGGTTCATTGCAGGATTGAGGCCAGATTTGAGGTGGGGCATGACTGCTCACAAGTGTACCACCTTGGGAGAGGTCGTGGCTAAGGTCACCACCTTGGAGAGAGAGACCTGGCAGCCCTAGCAGCAGCAGCAGCAGGGAGGAGCCTCTTCCAGGTCCTCGCCGTACCAGCGTCCCTTAGGTAGTCGCGATAGCACGACTTCTTCTTCTTCAGGCTCGGGCAGTTCAAGCAGTTCCGGGATACGCTTGAAGTTCAGGTAGTTGTCTACTCGTGGGGGTGGACGGAGTCGGTAGCAGAGGCGGTAGTCGAGGTTTGCAGAGCAGTCAGTCTAGTAGGGAGCTGAGCAGGGCAGACAGGAGGCAGTTTGCTACACTTATGGTTTGTCGGGCCACTTCAGGAGGGATTGCCCGATGAGGAAAGTCCAGCAGCCACAGTAGCCAGTGCAGTACGCACAGCAGCTACCGCAGTACCAGTTCCCTCCCCAGCAGCAGGCACCTCGTCAGCAGCAGCAGGGGCAATACCAGCAGCAGCCTCAGTAGTTCCCACTGTACCAGCAGCCTCAGCAGTACCAGCTGTACCAGCAGCAGCAGCAGTTTCCCCAGCACCAGCAGTCGCCGCAGTAGTAACAACCCTAGCAGGCGCCGCAGCGTGGGCGTGGTCGTGGCCGTATGATGGCTCTTACCAGGGAACAGGCCGAGGTGTCCAACCTGGTTATAGGTACCCTGCCTATCCTTGGTAGAGCTGCCCGTGTTTTGGTTGACCCTGGTGCTTCTCTTTGTTTTGCTTCTGATGAGTTTTACGAGTCTCTGGTTCGTCACACACCTGAGAGGCAGTGTGACGTGATGGTCGATCTCACGTCCGGTGATTACATGCGTTCTTTCGGTTACCTGGAGGGCGTCATAGTTGAGGTCGAGGGACAACAGTTGCTGGCCAGGTTGTACAAGTTACAGCTTCGTGACTTTGACGTCATCCTGGGCATGGACTAGTTGGAGGCTCACTCGGCTGTGGTTGATTGTCAGCAGAAGACCGTCCAATTTGAGATACTTGGAGCACCCGTTCTCTGCTTCCAAGGTATCTGGTATACCCGTCGACCCTTTATTTCCTTCTGTAGAGCTCCTCGTTTGATTCGTGATGGCTGTATGGCATACATTGCTTCTGTTTGTTCCTTGGAGCCTAGCGGATCGTTGGTTTTTGACGTGCCTATTGTTTGTGATTTCTCTGATGCTTTCCTGGAGGATCTACCTGGGTTGTCGCCTGAGCGGGAGGTAGAGTTCTCCATTGAGCTTTTGCCTAGTACGATGCCTTTGTCTAAAGCACCTTACCGGATGGTTCTGGCTGAGTTACACGAGTTGAAGTGCCAGTTGCTTGAGTTGGGCTTTATTCGTCCGAGTCGCTCGCCGTAGGGTGCGCCAGTCCTGTTTGTGAGGAAGAAGGATGGTAGTCTGCGTTTGTTCATCGATTACCGGCAGCTGAACCAGGTAACAGTGAAGAACAAGTACTCGTTGCCGAGGATCGATGATCTGTTCGACCAGTTGCAGTCAGCCAGGGTGTTCTCGAAGATTGACTTGAGATCCGGTTACTATCAGTTGAGGATCAGAGGGTCTGATCTTGGCATGACAGCTTTCCATTCCAGGTACGGTCACTTTGAGTTCGTCGTGATGCTGTTTGGGATCACGAACGCACCTGCAGCATTCATGGATTTGATGCATAGGGTGTTCAGTGAGTACTTGGACCGGTTTGTGGTCATCTTTGTGGTGACATCTTGGTCTACTCGGCTTCTGAGGAGGAGCACAAGGAGCATCTGAGGATCATGCTGGAGACCCTGCGGAGTCACCAACTTTATGCCAAGTTCGACAAGTGCGAATTTTGGCTGAGGGAGGTGCACTTTCTCGGGCACATGATCTCAGGTTCTGGTGTGGTAGTGGACCCTACCAAGGTGGAGGCAGTTTTGTCGTGGGAGTAGCCCACATCAGTGTCAGAGGTTCGTAGTTTTCTGGGCTTGGCAGGTTATTACCGAAGGTTCATCCAGGATTTTTCCAGGATTGCAGAGCCATTGACCAGGTTGACGAGATTTGACGCCAGATTTGTTTGGTCAGAGGACTGTGAGCAGAGCTTTCGAGATCAGGTTTGGGTGCCGTACTGATGCAGCATGGTGGGTGATAATATCACAATTATCATGAATAATCATGCCATTTTAATGACTAATACTTGATAAATTCATAATA